>JAUMJK010000362.1:600000-1042500 GCA_033558105.1 Coccyzus lansbergi
AATTTCTTTTTGAATCATTTTTGAAGGCATTATAGTCATGGCCACAAAACTGATACCCACTCATAATAGAGAGTTACCTGATTAAATTAACTCCAGCAATGGTTGGCTCTTCTGTAGTACTTGCAGAGTGGCAGTTTAGAGGCACTCATCCTTACATCCTTTCCTTTCCTTTTTTTTTTTTTTTTTTTTTTTAATGAGATTCTTACCTATTTAGTTGAGTGCATAGAATCATAGAATAGTCTGGGTTGGAAGGGACCTTAAAGGTTATTTAGGTCCAACTCACTGCCATGAGCAGGGGCACCTCCCACCAGACCAGGCTGCCTGAGGCCCAACCCAGCTTGGCCCTGAACACCTCCAGGGATGAGGCAGCCACAGCTTCCCTGGGCAACCTGGGCCAAGACCTCACCGCTCTCATGGTGAAGGAATTCTTCCTTACATCAGGCCTAAATCTGCCCCTCTCCAGTTTACACCTATGCCGCCTTGTCCTATCACTACAAACCTTAGTAAGCAGTCCCTCCCCAGTTATCTTGTAGCCCCTTCGGGTACTGGAAGGTTGCTGTAAGACCTCCTTGGAGATCTCTTCAGAATGCAAAGTTCATGAATAACAGTTCACTTTTGATTTAGCTTCACTGTTTGGTGTAAGTGTCTGTGATTTAAACCCTACATTCTAATCTAAACTTGGATTTGGACAGACTTACTATTACTTCAAGGATTTTTCTGTTGTGCCCATTGGAGTATTTCACAAATAACTTAGAATTTATTTTCACATCTTCTCTAGATATGGGGCTTTTTTTAAGACATGACAAACTAATTCACAGAGGTATTAAAATAAGAAGTTTTAAAACATCCAGTCTAAATTATCTATTAATAAATGTTTTGGTGTCGAATCTAAGGTGTCTGTATAGTCATATGCAGCCTGAGTAGCAACACACATACAATGCGGTATAAGAAAGATTCTTGTCTCCAGATGTCCCCTTCAAGTACCTCACAGGAACACTTTTCACATACAGTGTTTTACCTGTGAGTGTCAATATGTCAAGCTTTTTGAAAGTTAGAATTATAACACAGCCAAATGCCGTGTCCTGTACTTGGGCCACAACAACCCTGTGCAGAGCTACAGACTAGGAGAGGTCTGTCTAGATAGCTGCCTGGAGGAGAAGGACCTGCAGGTGTTGGTTGACAGTGACTGAACATGATCCAGCAGTGTGCCCAGGTGGCCAAGAAGGCCAAT
This sequence comes from Coccyzus lansbergi, assembly GCA_033558105.1. Taxonomy (NCBI): domain Eukaryota; kingdom Metazoa; phylum Chordata; class Aves; order Cuculiformes; family Coccyzidae; genus Coccyzus; species Coccyzus lansbergi. The sequence continues at coordinate 601,232 of JAUMJK010000362.1, forward strand.
GGCATCCTGCCTTGTATCAGAAACGGTGTGACCAGCAGGTCCAGGGAGGTTATTCTCCCTCTGTACTCAGCACTGGTGAGACCACTCCTTGAATCCTGTGTTCAGTTCTGGGCCCCTCACCACAAGAAAGATGTTCAGGCTCTGGAGCAAGTCCAGAGAAGAAGAACAAAGCTGGTGAGGGGGCTGGAGAACAGGTCCTATGAGGAATGTCTGAGAGAGCTGGGGTTGTTTAGCCTGGAGAAGAGGAGGCTGAGGGGAGACCTCATTGCTCTCTACAACTACCTGAAGGGAGGTTGTGGAGAGGAGGGAGCTGGCCTCTTCTCCCAAGTGCCAGGGGACAGGACAAGAGGGAATGGCCTCAAGCTCCACCAGGGGAGGTTTAGGCTAGAGATTAGGAGGAAGTTTTTCACAGAAAGGGTCATTGGGCATTGGAATAGTCTGCCCAGGGAGGTGGTTGATTCACCTTCCCTGGAGGTGTTTAAGGCACGGGTGGATGAGGTCTTGAGGGACTTGGTTTAGTGTTAGATAGGAATGGTTGGACTAGAAGATCCGATGGGTCCCTTCCAACCTGGTTGTTCTGTGATTCTGTGATTCTGTGACTTCGTAACTTCTGAGCACTTACCTTTGCTGTGCAGTGTGGTTCCTTTAATACATGTTTCTAAAAGGATATCTCCTGTACAGTCTGATCCTTCACACACTTTCTGTGTAGAAACGGGACAGGCTTTTTCTATGCACTGATAGCAAAAAATTTCTACATGTTTATTATGTTAGCATAGGCTTCTGAAATCAGTTCTTTGTAGTAGAGAACATTTTGTCATTGTAGTACAGAACGGAACATATAAAACAGGTGAGTAAAAGCAGCTTCTTTCTCTGGCACTACTGCAAACAAGTTTTCTAGTTTTATTTGTGGATCCTCTGCATTTCCTGATTCTTAAAAGCTATCTTGGTAGCATTGTCTTTCGACTTTCGCTGCTGTTTCTCGTCACAGTAATGCAAATATTCAGTGTAGCTGCTAAAATATCTCAGTCTGGTTTGCAAATCTGAGTCTGGTTTAACCAAATCTCATTGAAAAAGAAGGGATATTGTGTGACTAGAAGATGTATTTAATAAGTATCAGAAGTTTGAGAGCTTTCTTTAGTATTAATTATTGGAGATCTAAGATTGTTAAATTCTAAACTTTAAAGAAATAGAGGACTTGCTATAATCTCAACCACTGCAAATGCTATCCTTTAGCCGTGAAGTTTTCCTGCTGACAGTGAGGCAGTAGAAATATCTGTCTGTAAAGTATACAGTCCAGGAAAACAAGACAAAATGGAAAAAAATAAGAAAGAAAAAACAGTGGGAAAATTTAGAATACTTCAGGGGGTCTGTTAGTAGTATATGCTAGTACTGACTTTGAAAAACAAGAGAAAGAAAAGACTTAGCACTACAGGACTTTTTCCTGTTTTTAAGGTATGGCATTATACATGCTGGTGGCATAGGAAAGTACCTCAGTGACTGGATTCTTGAGGGGGAACCTCCATTTGACCTGATAGAATTAGATCCCAACCGATATGGAAGGTGGACCACCACTGAATATACAGCAGCCAAAGCAAGAGAATCTTATGGTTTTAATAACATTGGTAAGAAGGTATTTTTAAAAAATTAATTTATATCCTGAATATTAATTGAACAAAGCCTGCCACTATATATCTCTGGTTTTATATATATATATATTAATATATATTCTGTCTTCGGCGACGTAGAAGATTTAGTATGCCATGGGTTTTGGTTTGGTTTTTTGTTCCCTCTAGTTGGTTACCCTAAAGAAGAAAGATTTGCTGGGAGACCAACGGAAAGAACCAGTGGGCTCTATGATTTGCTGAAATCAAAATGTTCAATGGGCTTTCATGCAGGATGGGAGCAACCTCATTGGTTCTACAAACCTGGAGATGAAACTGGATACAAGTAAATAAAAGATTACCTTTCTTCCCCTATCCCCATACCACCCATAAATTTTCATCACCTCAAAGGTCAGCTGAGTTATATTTAATAAGAAGCACACATTTGTTCATTTCAGCAGTTATGTGTTACATAGATCTTCCATTACTGTTTTTTCTATAGTTTAGAACTCATTTCATTCTTATAATGCAGACATTTTAAAACACACATCAAGGTATCCTTTAAGTCTTCTAAATATGGGGTACCAGGGAGCAGCCTATCTCAAGGAAAAGATTAGAGAACAATTTGTTTCTTAAAAATGTATGTTTTTCTCCCTTTCTTATTATTTCATCAGGAGCACAGTACAATGTTTTCCTGAAAAAGCTCAGTCCTCCTTTCTTCTTTAATTTTCTGTGCCTGCTTTCCTAGCTACCTGCTTGCATCAGGGACCATCCAGCAAATAGATGTTCCCCACAGGAATAGTGGAATCCCAATCTAAATGAGGCTCATAAAGAAATAGAAATGTGCTCTGCTGTTCAGAAATAAGGCCTTTGACACCTTAAAATCAAATAAATGACTCAGGAACAAAGTATGACAGGCTGCTACTTCTCGTAACATTTGAACAGTTCACAGTTTATTGTACAAAATGGTTGATAAAATACCAACCCATATCTTTCTCTGTTGTTGAAGGGTTTTAATAATTTAGCTATGTTAAACCATGGAAAATACTGGGTAAGCCATCTACAGCTAGGAAAATCTATCATTTTGAATGACCATGAAACTGAAGACTACATTCTGACGAAAAGAGCACAAAATTTCCAAATCTTATGTGTGAATGCTCTGTTTCAGACCCAGTTTTCGGCGCACAAATTGGTTTGAGCCTGTGGGTCGAGAGTATAAACAGGTTATGGAAAAAGTCGGTGTGATTGACCTGTCACCATTTGGCAAGTTTAAACTAAAAGGCACAGATTCTGTTAAGCTGGTGGACCATCTGTTTGCAAATGTTATTCCAAAGGTAAATGGGACAGTGCTTAACTGTTTTAATGTAGGATTTAGAGAAACAAAATCTATTTCAGAAATGGAAAATTTAGCATAATTTTATTGCCGTATCTTTCAGATACCAAACACTAAGTTACTTTGGAGAATATGATGTCTCAGGAGATATGTCTCACTGAGTTAGAAGCATGGAGAGTGGAGCTTATATGCTAGTGTAGCCCTATGAAGAAGTACCTTTTGGCACAAATCATTGAATCATAGGATGGTTGAGGTTAGAAGGGACCTATGGAGGTCACTTTGTCCATGCCCCTGTTTAGGCAGTTCACCTGGAGCTCATTGCCTACAACTGTGCCCAGATGGCTTTTAAATATCTACAAGGACAGTGACTTTAGCAGCTCTCTGAGCAACCTGTTCCTATGCTAAGTCAGTTCTATGGTAGAAAAGTGTTTCAAACACAGAACTTCCTGTGATTCAAGTCTTTATCTAAAGATGTCCAAGCGAATCTCATTCAGAATTCTTTTATAGTAGCACTAGAATATCTTGGCAGTTGCCAGCCTGATAGTGCACTGTACTGTGGCATCTTCAGGCAGCAGAGGAGAGCAGTGGAAGGTATTCCTGCATGATTTGGGCCCCTTACCACAAGAAGGATGTTGAGGCTCTGGAGCAAGTCCAGAGAAGAGCAACGAGGCTGGTGAAGGGGCTGGAGAACAGACCCTATGAGGAGCGGCTGAGAGAGCTGGGGTTGTTTAGCCTGGAGAAGAGGAGGCTGAGAGGAGACCTCATTACTCTCTACAAGTACCTGAAAGGTGGTTGTGGAGAGGAGGGAGCTGGCCTCTTCTCCCAAGTGACAGGGGACAGGACGAGAGGGAATGACCTCAAGCTCCGCCAGGGGAGATTTAGGCTGGAGATTAGGAGGAGGTTTTTCACGCAGAGGGTCATTGGGCATTGGAACAGGCTGCCCAGGGAGGTGGTTGAGTCACCTTCCCTGGAGGTGTTTAAGGCACGGGTGGATGAGGTCTTGAGGGACTTGGTTTAGTGTTAGATAGGAATGGTTGGACTAGAAGATCCGATGGGTCCCTTCCAACCTGGTTGTTCTGTGATTCTGTGATTCTGTTCTGTGATGTTGTATTCTTTCTGGATGCCCAAGGGGATACTGTTGATGGTTTTGGTGTTTTCAAGCATGACCCGTACTTACTTTCCACCTCCCTCATACTGACTATTTTACAGCTGACTGCCTGAAGCAGACAAGGTTGCAAATATTCAGGATATTCAGCTTTCATCTCACACCTATCCTTTCTTTACAAGTGTGGCTGCTCACAGATCCTGAGAATATGATCCTGTTTTCAAAAATGGAATGCCATGACAAAAAAGCCCAGGTTCCTTCTTCTTGGTCCTCAGCTCACAGTAGTGCTCCACGAGTCTCTTTAAATTCCTGCTTCACCAACCGCTCTCAGCTAGTGTTTTTTACTTTAGGGATACAGCTCCAGCAAGCAGATTGTCCCTTTCCAAATCACATGGGATTTGCTCATTTCAGCCCAGAATGTCGTTAAGCTCTTGCTGTAGGTGATGGTTTTAGATGCTTCAGGTAACACAACAGGGCAAGAGTAGTTACACTGAAACTATTGTTATGAAAGTAGGTAAGTTCTCAGAGGTCAGAGCCAGCTGAATCAGAAGGCCGTACACAAGAATGGTGCCCTGTAGGTTTAGAAGGCAGAAGGACCTGAATGGCCACGTGGTCATATTTTTTTTTACTGTATTAATTTTGTGATAATGATCTAGATTGAAAGTCTGTTTTCCTTTTAGCTTGGGGTAGAGGTGGAGTAACTCTGTCATCAGTGGGTAGGAAACACTTACTGTATTGTGGTGGGAAACCAAGTTTAAACAGGAAATTGTGAGAACAGAGCAAGTGCTTTATATGAAATTTAATTGGTGTTGCTAAAAGGAAAAAGAAAGACAGGTGGAAAAATGGAATGAACAGATTATGAGTCCACTTAAAAACCCCAGAATTCACAACAGTTGATTATTTAAGCTGTCTGATTCTTGGTACCATTCATACTTGGCTGCATTAGAGAAAAATTTGGTGAAGTTACTGGCCATATACTTGTATCACAACCAGGCTGAGTCTGACTAATGTCATATCCTGAAAACCCAGTTCTGTGCCTGTAATAGGCCTGTACTATATTAGTGTAATATGATCCTGGGAAAGATTGTTGATATCTGCAATATTTTCCCTTTTTCCATTCATTGTCTGGAATCTGTGCACCCACTGTGTGATTGACAAGGTTCTTATGAGAGCATAATGAAATGAGAGAGATTAAATTCCACCTCTGGAACGAGGCCAGTACAATAGCAATGGCACATACATACTTCTGTTTGTATATCTATATGAGCACTTATACTTTTTATGGTCAGAGCCAAGTTACAGTTGTTTGAAATTTTGCCTCTAGGGATCACGTTTCTAACAAGAACCTAATTCACATGTACAGAGATATATGTTCATAGGTGGCACCTGTGTAGAATGTAAAAGCATACATAAATCAAGCCCATGAAAGCACAAACCAACTCAGTATTTCTTTCTTTAAACTAAGGAGCAAAGTAGTTTTATCCTTTTGTGATCTGAAAGCCTTATCTGAAACCTTACTGTGGAACAGTATTCATGTTAGTAATGTAGAATTTTTTATTCTGATGATCAAAGAACAAACAAATTTATTGAATTTACATAGAAAATGCACTCTTAAATATACCACAGTTAACAATTATTTATTAATTATATTGTATAATAAAGCAATATGATGTAAATAATATTTAACAATATTTATCTGATTTCCAACTTTTCATTTTTTCTTTGACAAAGATGTGATTTGAAAGTTAAGCTTGGCCAACTGCGTCTGCTCCTGTTATGGCACAGCACAACAAACATAAAAAGACTGTTCTTTCAAGTAATTTCAAGTAAAGATGTATTTCATGATGTTTACAAATTCAAAGGTTTTATTTTGCATTCTAATAATTGCAAATTTGATTCTGTAGGTGGGCTCCACAAATATAAGCCATATGTTAACACCAAAAGGAAAGGTTTATGCCGAGCTAACAGTCTCTCAACTGTATCCTGGAGAATTTATGCTTGTAACTGGCTCAGGGTCTGAACTCCATGATCTGAGGTTAGTTTACTTTTGATACAGTAAGTACACAGTGCTATACAGTCATATTAATATAAAAACCTTTTTACTTAATGCTAAACTCTCAATTATTACTCAGCAAAACTTCTGCTATGTTCAAGAGTGTTCTGCTTATTTATTGATTTTTGTTTCTTAGAAAGTTGATTGAGTTGAATCCTGGAGTCACATACTAGATTGTTGTTGGTGTAAAAAGATGGACAATTTACTGGTAGTTATGTAATACACTGTAATGGCTGTAGTCCTTGTTTTGTTGTTGAACCCATTCGTGTTTGGCATTGTATAACAGGACAGAATGGTTGTTCTTTTCTAATGTTTTCTCTTACGCAAAAAGAAAAATTGGCATTAAACATGGATGACCCCACAGGCACTGACCTGGCCAATAGGGACGGGTAGTGCAGTCTTCGTGATACTGTGATAATGTCTTATGCTTTCGTCTCCTAAATGGATCCTAAGGCAAATGTGTGTTCAGTTCCATGAGATCATTTCTTTCTCTTATCTTGAAAATACTGTTTCACTCATTTAAATTTTCTCCCTTCATGACTGTGCCCCAGCTGCCTCTGCTCTTGTACCTGTACCTCACCAGAAAACTCTATTTAACATCAATGATGGATTTGACTACCTAGTGTATCACTTACTTCCACTGGGTTTGAGAACATGTAGGACTTAGAGCTGCTACACTAACAAAATTTTTTTCCTTTTTTATCGTTACCTAAATCAGTTATTTTTCATTGAAGAAATAACAGTGTTGTGTTTTACACACAGATGGATAGAAGAGGAAGTAACAAGAGGTGGATATAAGGTTGAAATTGAAAATGTGACAGATGATATGGGAGTACTTGGTGTAGCAGGTCCATATGCCCGACAGGTCCTCCAGAAGTTGACAAGTGAGGATCTGAGTGATGGGTCGTTCAAGTTTCTTCAGTCTAGACTTTTGAAACTTTCTGATATTGCTATTACTGCTATTAGGATATCATACACAGGTAAGTAATAAATAAAACAGACTCTTAAGTAAAGAGGCAATAAACATAAAAGTAAGACCAACTTAAAACATGTTGAAAATTAATATCACCATGTAGTCATAAGCAACAGGTTAATCACATTTTTATATAAATACATGAGAAAATGCAGAGCGTTGATTTTCAAATGTGATCTGGTCAGGGTCTCTGCTAGATTTTCCAAGACCTTTTTCTCCAAAGAAACCCCATAGTGTAAATATTTATTTTACAGAACAAAAGTCCAGTTCTGATAACCCCTGTGGTATTTGCTATGAAACCAACGTCAAGAATTGGTTTTGGATTACTCTGTATTAGTTTTTACCAAGTGCCTTGAAAATGTAGTTATGAACCATGTAATGCTGAGCATTCTAAAGCAGCTGAAGTCCTTTTTCTGTTGTTCTAAATATGGCACAGTATGCTTGTTTTATGCTTATTTGTACACAGTTGCATTTGCTGTTCACTTGCCAAGTCACAATATGCTTTTAATGACTGTGAGCTTGATTTCTTGTTGTGACTTTACTACATGACTTTTATTTATCCATTATTCTGATCCCTCTCCCCACTAATTTCAATTAACAGTTTGAACTAGTATAATAGCACCACTGCTAGGACACATATCATCTGGTAGTTCTCACAGGGAATTAGACTTGTATATGATAGTAGAATTGACCCTAAAATGTGATTTAACACTTACACCATTGATCCTCACTTTTAACCAAAAATAAGACTGTGTATGTTAGGGTTGTTTCATTGTTGGGCTGATGGAAACATTAATCTTGTTTGTATAACAGGTGAATTGGGCTGGGAACTTTATCACAGAAAAGAAGATTCTGCAGTTCTTTACAGTGCAATCATGGAAGCTGGTCAGAAAGAGGGAATTGACAACTTTGGAACATACGCTCTGAATGCTTTAAGGCTTGAAAAGGGTTTTCGTGCCTGGGGTGCAGAGGTTAGGAAGCAGATCTTTGTAATCATTCTCTCTGCTTGTTTTCTTTTTTCCATTATAACTATACATAATTTAGTCAAAACTAGCTCAGGATAGTATCTGTACGAGTTTCTCAATTTAGCATGAGAAGAAAATTTACCTTCAGCTGGTAAAGCTGCTATAATTTTGAGCAGTGTCTTTTCTAAATAAAAATAACTAACTTAATCGCACAGCTGGCAAAGAGACTCTTATTTTGATTCACTGATGTTTTTCTCTTGTGTAGAACAAAATTAGGAGGATTTTGCTGAGCTCTAGTCTTTTGAAATCAAAGGTTTGGTTACAGATTCTAAAAATGTTTCTGTATTATTTCTATAATAACTATGTCATGAGAGGCCAATTATTCTTGCTTCATAAAGTATTTGGAACTTTTTTATTTTCTGTTAGCTTGTATCTGCCACATTTGCGCACTCACAATATAGAACTACTCAGGAGCCATAGAGAATTTGGGGAAGTCAGTATTTTTCTTCTTATCTGAATTTTTTTTTTTTGTTACTTTGGAAAGGGAGTACCTCAAGAAGGGGAAATGGTGGATGTTTAGTGGTTATTTCTGTTTGCCCAGTGATATTTTTTTCCATTCTTGCTTCAAATGTTGCTTAACAAATCACCTCCCCTATACCTCATGGGAAGATGGCAAATATAATTGTCTTTGTATTTTATTTTCCAGTCCATCTAATGTATTTTACTGTGTTGCTATTAGTGTGCCTATCTCAGTTTTTCAGTCTCCTGCACATCCCATTCTGCTTTGATGAAAAGTCTTGTTTCTTACTGAAAAATGTGTTTAATTTGCATATTGAAACTTCAGTTAATTACTTATAGGTCTGTGCTTTTTTAGGCATAATAGTAGATCCTCTGTATAAATCACATATAGGAAGTGTACAGTGTACTCAAATGGAAGTTACACGTATGCAGCATGGAAGACATTGACCCAGGAGTAAATAGAAGGCTGCATGGCATAACTAAATAAATAGCTCCCACCCCATAATCCAAAAATTATGATAGTCCAGAATGTATGGATGGTTAATTTGTTGTTTTTTCAACAGATGAACTGCGACACTAATCCCTTGGAAGCTGGACTGGAATACTTTGTAAAGCTAAACAAGGTAGGTCTTATTAGTTTCAGAGTTTCAAGATTATTCTTTTAAATGTCTGAAAAGAAAAATGTCATTATCTGTAAAATAAAGCATGTCTAGAAAATGAACAGAGGAACATTTTTCACTGTATAGAAGAACGATTACTTTATTAAGCACCAATTGCTTTAAAAAAGTTTCCTATTTTTCTGTGTTTCTTGCTAAAAAATTTACACATTACATTAGGACTTTGCAAATACTCAATGTTGTCTGCAAGGAAAATAACTGTGGTTTACTTTTGTAGAGAAATTTGAATTGTGGTTTTGTAAACATACACTATCTATTTAAAAGCTGAGCTAGGCAGTGTATGCTGTGAAAACATTTTACTTGCTTATTCTTCATGAAGGACTTGACTGTAGGATCATTATCCCTGGCTACCATTCTAGTAGAGCAACTACTGGAAAAAAAAATAGAGATTTGAACTGTTGGCTGACAATTTGGTTATACGTCAAATATAAGTTAAATTTATATCTTGTTTAACAAAATAATTAGTTGCTCATGGAATTTCTAAAGAGGTCCTCTGCTCCTGACTTGTTCCTCCCTGATTTGAAGTCTAGAGAATGGGACTAGTTGAATTTAAATATGCAGTAAAGATGAATACATGTCACTTGGTCTTCTTCTGTCAACATTCTCATTTTCTTGTATACGTATTTTATCAAATCAAACCCTACTGTAGTCTAATAGGTACAGAAATAGTTTTAATTCTCTTTTCCGTTCCAAAAGAAATCCAAACCAAGCATCCTAATTCTGTGAAGTAGAGGATCTCTCCATGAAACCTAGTGAAATCATTTCCTGTGCAGCTCTAATGTCATCTGTTTCTACCAATGCACTCATCACTTCAAAGAGCAGTTCCCTGCTCAGCAGATGTGGAGTTTCTATTGTAAAAAAATCAGGTCCTGTGCATTTCAGATTAGGTGCTGTAAATGAAGGGATATATATGATTTAATTTTTACCTCAGTTTTTCATCTGTAAATTAAAGAAAATGCTGGAGACTGGCTGATGTAGTTCCCATTTACAAGAAGGGTAGCAGGGAGGATCCGGGGTACTACAGACCAGTCAGTCTGACCTCGGTGCCAGGGAAAGTCACGGAATAGGTGATCTTGAGTGCTATCATGAAGCACTTACAAGAGAACCAGGTGATCAGGCCCAGTCAACATGGGTTTACCAAAGGCAGGTCCTGCCAAACCAACCTGATCGCCTTCTATGACAAAGTCACTTGGCTGCTGGATGAGGGAAAGGCTGTGGATGTGGTCTTTCTGGACTTCAGTAAAGCCTTTGACACAGTTTCTCACAGCATTCTGCTATGGAAACTGTCAGCCTCTGACCTGGACAGACGCACACTCTCCTGGGTAGAAAACTGGCTGGATGGCCGGGCCCAGAGAGTGGTGGGAAATGGTGTTAAGTCCAGCTGGAGGCCAGTGACAAGTGGGGTTCCTCAGGGCTCAATGCTAGGTCCAGTCCTGTTCAATGTCTTCATCAATGACCTGGATGAGGGCATTGAGGGTACCCTTAGCAAGTTTGCAGATGACACAAAGCTGTGTGCAAGTGTCGATCTGCTGGAGGGTAGGGAGGCTTTGCAAGGTGACCTGGACAGGCTGGACTGCTGGGCAGTGTCGAATGGCATGAAGTTTAACACGGCCAAATGCCGGGTCCTGCACTTGGGGCACAACAACCCTATGCAGAACTACAGACTGGGAGAAGCCTGACTGGAAAACTGCCAGGAGGAGAGGGACCTGGGGGTGTTGGTTGACAGCCGACTGAACATGAGGCAGCAGTGTGCCCAGGTGGCCAAGAAGGCCAATGGCATCCTGCCTTGTATCAGAAACGGTGTGACCAGCAGGTCCAGGGAGGTGATTCTCCGTCTGTATTCAGCACTGGTGAGGCCACTCCTTGAATATTGTGTTCAGTTCTGGGCCCCTTACCACAAGAAAGATGTTCAGGCTCTGGAGCAAGTCCAGAGAAGAGCAATGAGGCTGGTGAAGGGGCTGGAGAACAGAACCTATGAGGAGCGGTTGAGAGAGCTGGGGTTGTTTATCCTGGAGAAGAGGAGGCTGAGAGGAGACCTCATTGCTCTCTACAAGTTCCTGAAAGGAGGTTGTAGAGAGGCGGGAGTTGGCCTCTTCTCCAAAGTGACAGGGGACAGGACGAGAGGGAATGACCTCAAGCTCCACCAGGGTAGATTTAGGCTGGAGATTAGGAGGAAGTTTTTCACGCAGAGGGTCATTGGGCATTGGAATAGTCTGCCCAGGGAGGCGGTTGAGTCACCTTCCCTGGAGGTGTTTAAGGCACGGGTGGATGAGGTCTTGAGGGACTTGGTTTAGTGTTAGATAGGAATGGTTGGACTAGAAGATCCAATGGGCCCCTTCCAACCTGGTTGTTCTATGATTCTGTGATTCTGTGAAACATTTTTACTGAAGGGAAATCAAGAAGAAAAAGCAATGTTGGTGAGATATTTCATGTTTACAATGATGAAATGTGATAAAGGGAAAAATTCTCTTCTTATTTATATTCCCTTTATACCTGGAAAGGTAATAAGTCAGGTAATAAATGACCCTTGATCTTTTTTTTGCCATATTACATGGATACAGTGCGGAACTGATAAAACGAATCCCAAACTTTAAGTTACCAGCTCCAAATAAACAATAAATCTTAAAACATTTGATAGACAAGAATTGTGGAGGCATGTTAAGCCTAGAAAGTTGCTTTTATGTTTATGAGACAATTTCACTGACATTAACAGGTTTCAACACAGGAAGATGCCTTTCTTCAACTGCTGAACCTGGTTGGAGATGTTAAGTTCTTCAGTGGGTGCAAGATCGATAAAACATTAATTCTTTTCCTAAGTCAACATCAGTTTGTGTTTTAGGATGAAATACAAGTTCTAAACTTGTTCTTGCCCATCTGTACAGCTCAGCTACTAGAAGGCAAGGTGCTCTCAGGGATGTCAATGGCAGTTCTTGCATGCAGTGGAGTTCCAGCTGTTTCCATTGGGTACTGTAACTTTGCCCATATCAGAGAAAATGAAACATGCAAGGGAAAGGCAGAGTTTTATCGAACAGGATTCTGTTGCATTTACTCATCAAGGAGTTTCCCATCTTTAGAGCATTAGCAGGATTACAGAAAGGCAATGAAAAATGTTACTGCTACTGTTTTTCCTTTCCATTTCCATTTGATATATCTTTTCATCTGTTTGGCTGGGGATGGTTTGACTGGGCATGGAATGAATCTCCAGCATACATGCAGGATGTCAGCCTAAAAGATTTGCCAGTCTTGCTGAACTAGTGTGAAAAAGGAAATAATCAATGTTTACTTATTGACTCAAATGAGGGCAGCTGTGACTCTGTGTTGACACTGCAGAGGCACCTGAGCTAAATCGGATGTTGGAAGTGATCTAAACACTGTAGCGTGAAGCTCTGTGAGATTATTTACTCTGCTTCTTGGCAGCTTGGGACTGTGAGTCCCAATTCCATGTCTCTGGTTTTGGTGTCTGTTTGGCATGGCAAAGACCTCAGCATTCTTTGGATGCCACCACGACCGAAGACAAGTAATATATTTGGAATACTTCAAAAATGATAGAGGCAAACAGGTGCAAGCTACAAGCAATAGATATTTAAATCTGTTTGACTTCTTGGGTTGTAGGGTTACTGACAGAGATTGTTCCTTTAAGCATGCACCTCCCAACCGGGGAAAGTATTGACATCTGTGTACATTAAAATCAAAATGCTCTGTTCAGTTCATGTGCTTTTTATTGTGCAATAAGCAGCCAAAATGGCTGCTTAAAATGGGCAAAAAGAGTTCAGCCTAAATGAATTTCAGTGGTATGTCATGGAAAATGTAAACAGTTTCTAAACAGATCAATGAATAAACAATGAAATGCCAGTGAAGGTAATACACTTAAAAAGTATTTTAATTTCTATGAGAGGACATTAAAATATCTGGGGAATAAATATGAAGAGATACAAATTCCCAATAGAATTCTGATATTTCTCTGTATTTACAAAGTTTATTATGTACATTATCTTCAGGTATATATGGACTAGTAAGGTTTTTGTGATAAATAACAGGAGGAACTCTTAAAAGCTTAAGTTGACTTTCCTCCTGCCCCAGTAAGTGTAATTATGACACGGCAATAAGCAAACCCATTTCCTCGGAATTTCTGTGACAATTTTCATTTTATCAGCAAGGCTGAAGAGATAGTACAGCTCTAGGTGGTTTTCTCTAGACTCTGCTTGATAGTACTTAATTCTCAAATGCTAGTATTTCTTCCTTGCACAAACAAGGAGGATAGGCTGCAGTTAAACTAAAGTGAAGAGATAGTAGCAGAATTAATTTATGTACATAACTTCACAACAAAATATGTCTGGTTTGGGGTGAGATCTTTTTAATTACCTGTTGTCTTTCTTTGGTTTCTTTAATTGGTCTTGCATTTATTAAGTTAGGTAAGTTGTTAGATTGCTTGTTGTTAACCAAGTTTTTAAATTAGTAATATTTTCATCTTGTGAATAAGCACTCTACTACTAACTACTAAATATTCAATAGAGTCCTAATGGTCTTTGTGGTGGGAAATTCACAGAATATCTTTGAAGAAGAAAAAGTTGCAGTTCTTTTTTCTCCACATCCCAAAATATTGCTTCAGTTCTACTGCACACTTGAACTTTCTCAGGTTCAAGTGGTCAAAGATATACTGTATCACCTCTAAATGCTTTCTATTTTAAAAAAACACTGGTTTAAATTCAATGATTTTTTCCAAATATGATCATAGAAAAAGATAAGCAAACATCAGATATTAGTTTACACTAGACCTTTGTTCTTCGGCAGAATCAATTGCATCTGTGTTTACTCATATATATGAAAGACCTGTGAGTCCTGAAGATTCCATAGTGTCAAGGGCAGTCCATCATTCTAACTATTTGCTTTCTTTATGTTAGAAAGTGTTTTCTTACTACACTTTAAACTTACCACTGATTATTATGTTCAATAGTAATATACATAAAAAGTCCTTATTTCAGAAGCTAATTGTGTCTTCAAAACCTACTAACACATACCTGTTCAGTGTTTTGAAGTTGTTATTTTTAGCTTATTCAACATTCTTGAAGCAGCATGTTTTTCTCCTGATTGAAACACCTCTATGTCAACCTGTGCAGATCACAGAAATAAACTCTTTCAGAAAGGTTTTGCATGTGAACCCTATAGCGCAAACTGTCATCAAGAGTGTACAGCTATAAAATTCTGCAGTTAACTTTGTAGGTTTGTGACTTGTTTAGCTATATCCAAGGCTGCCACCTCCTGGGCATTCCCTCTCTGGCAACAGCTCACTGCGCTGTGGGCACACCATGTGGTGGATGATGGAGACCTTGCTCTAGTGCAGTCTTCCAGGCTGGGATCCCAGTGCTTAGTTAACCTTTAATGTTTGTTTCCACTAGAAGAAAATACTGTTATCAGAGGCAGAGTTTCTTTGTTGCAGCACTGTTTGCTTTCTGGGGCACTTTCTTTGCTCTTCATTCTGTTTTCCGAGATTATGTAATACCTAGAATCTCTTCCCTGTCACTTTTTCTTTGGTCTACTCTTCCAGTACCTTTTCTGCTACCTCTTTCCCTGTCTGCTTCTCACTATTTGTCTTATCATTACTGACCCTACTCAGTGACTGCCTGCATTTCAATGTCAAAAAAAATCCATATCTCGTCTTCTGACTTTGGCATTGGATTTTTGAGGTGTCTTTTACTGTTGCACATATTAGACACATGAGCATTTAATTGTTTCATTTTTCATTATTAACAGAAGTTGTGTCATGCCCAGCAGCTTCACATAGATGGTTATATGAGTGTAAATCAAAGATACAGTCCTTGTATGTTGACTTAACCTCCAGCACAACTACATGCAAGTTATCTCATGGAAAAGTAGGATGATTGGTTATACAATTGCTCCTTCATCCTTTTGCTTGTTTGGTAGCAGTTTAATCATATAGGCTTATGCTCTCTTCTTTCCTGTCATTTGCTTCCCTCTTGTTCACTCTGCAGAACTGTCCCTCAGTTGTGTCAGTCCAACTCATTGTGTTACCATGGTCTAATGTGGTTTGTCCTGATTTATTAAAGCACAAAATTATAGACCTTTTTAGGGAATAGCTTTGGGGTTTTTTCATAATTTCAAAGATATAGTTTGGAAAAGGAACATGAAGGAAAGATTGAACTGGCACCAAGCTCCTGCCCAGCTTGGTGTCATCTGCAAACTTATTAAGGGTGTACTGAATTCCCACATCCAGATCACTGATACAGATATTAAACAGAATCACAGAATCATGAGGTTGGAAAACACCTCCAGGATCATGAAGTCTAACCATTCCTATCAACCACTAGACCATGTCCCTGAGCAGAAGTGTGGGTGTTGATCTCTTCTCCCTAGTAACAAGTGATAGGATGAGAGGAAACAACCTGATGTTGGGCCAGGGGAAGTTTAGAGTGGATATTAAGAAAAATTTCTTCACTGAAAGGGATATCAAGCACTGGAATATGTTGTGCAGGGAAGTGACTGAGTCATCACCCCTGGAAGTATTTAAAAGACATGTAGATATAGGACTTAGGGACATGGTTTTGTGGCAGATTTGGAAGTTTGGGTCAATGGTTGGACTTGATTACCTTAAGGGTGTTTTCCAAGAAAAATGATTCTACTATTCTAAATGCAGAGAGCATGCCAGTGAAAAGGGAGCACTAGCAGTATTATCGGTCCTGCCATGGGCCTCAGGGGCTCTGGGCATGAACTCCACTAAGTGCTAGGTGAAGAGAATGGAGAAAGTGGCAGAAAAGATGATGTGACATGCTGTTTCTGGGTGTGTAGCACTGCAGCACATGTACATTTATATCATCATCTATATGAAATGCTACTGTTCTGATCTAGCATCTTTGTGCTTTGATAGTCTGTAGTGCTGAAAAACACTGGTATGAAAAAAAACTTTCACCCACAGGAGAGTCAGGGTGAGTAGGGGTAAAGCCGGAAAGCAACCAACTGTAACTTGCTTATGTTTCCCAATTCTTAACAGATTTTTTTTCCCCTTAAGCAATCAGTGACTTTAAAATGGGAGCTATGTTTGCAGTGCCATAGCAAAAGATTAATTTTTATCTTCTCATGTCTAAAATTCAATATAGGGTATATAGGGCAGGCTTAAGTGGGTGCACTTGCTATCCAAATCTGCTGTGAGCACTGCTCCAACTTGATGCTGGACAGGCCAAACCTCAAGAGTTTCTGTAACTCTCCCTTATTGCCATTGTCCGCCCTTCCTTCACTTTTTCCAGCTTGCATCCCTCCTTTTCTGAAGGGAACGACTGCAATAATGAACACTGACACCACTCCACAAACTGGTATAAGGCTGTGTTTCGTGCTATCTCTACTCCATGAAAAAAAGGGAAGATTGGGGAGAAGAAATAGAGCAGTCTTTACTGAAGAAGGGAAAGGGAGCCAGGGGAAAAGCAGAGGGTTCTGGAAGAGGATGGAGTGATGAGAAATTCCTAGGTATTTTAGATGGGGAAGGGGTAGTTTTGTTTTCCCCTTCTCTCTTTTATTCTCCATCTGTAATGCCTATTACATTTTCCAGTATACTTTTCCACCTAAATCCTGTCCTTATCCAAGTTAAAATTTAGTAGTATAACCATATTCTAAAGTTAATTCATTTGATGTCTGGAGGATCATAAAACAGGATATTTATTCCCTAAGTTTATACAGAGTATGAAACACATTAGAAAGAATATGCTATGATTTTGTTACCTGTATGAAGTGCACAACTAGGTCCCTCCCAGTGCATTTGTTGGACCACATAAAGGAATATGCACCCACTGAAATAGGAATTTTCAGTCAAAAAAAATTCAATAATTCATCAGTTGTTTGCAGTACACCAGTTTCTTAGAGCTGGCTGTTTGCATATAAGAAGTGCTCAGGCAGGCTGAGTGAAAAGTGCAGTGATATAGGTGCCATACTGACTGGCCACATTGCCCTTGGAAAACTGTTTTGTATGGCATAAGCTGTAGCTTTGTCAGCTGCAGAAGATGAAACTTGTCAAATATTTGCTACCTGTAGAGGATAATTATCTTCAGGTATTGCCCTGGTGAGAAGGTTATCATTTGGATTGTTACCCTGCAATTATTCAAGACCATCCAACTAAGAATAATTCACTTCAAAACATTGCATTGATGCTGTCTCCAGTATGTTGTAACGCGATGGTTACAGCAGATGTTAGCAGCTGTTGGTGCTGCCCTACTCAGTTGAGTTCCTTTGTGTACATAATTTGGCTGTATGCCCATAGTCATAAGTAGCGTACCAAATAAATTACATTTCAATATTAAAAGATTTGCATGTTTTTGCTACCAGTTATTGTTGAATGGATATGACACTTTTCTTCCTAGATACCTAGACTCTATTCCTGTTACACTGCTCAGTATAAAAAAAAAATATAATCAGAAGTTTTGTAGGTAATCTGTTCATTTGCTTCCCTTAAGCCAAGAAATATTTTTAAGGAGCATTAGAATTAGGATCTGTATACCTTTGAAAGCTAGGCATACTTGAAACACAGTAAGTTAAACTTTTTGTGGTACATCACTGTGCCTAAAAAGTCACCTCATTGGTTAATATGTCGTGAACTCTTATTTTAAAAGGTATAAAAATAAGTATTTTTATCTTGTGCTGTCAAACAGATGGTAACTTATGCAAGGTAAAAGGCTGATGAGGACAAAGGCAAGACAAATACACATATATGTATATATAACTGAGATAATGAATTATCTCCCTTTAGTTATACACTATATGAAATTATTAATTGATTTATCTTTGTGATAGGATTTTCCATTGTAATTTGTATACTAGGTAACACAAGAAAAAATCTCAACCCATCTGCTTTGTTTTATTTTTTGTTTTATCCAGTGAGCTGCACTTAAATTAAAGAATATGAAGCTAAGCAGTAGATACCATCTTTTTCTTGTATCTAAGAAGTGGTTTATTTTACATGAAAACATTACATCTGCCAAAGCTTAATGCATTGGAAGCTAATGCCAAGATAATGGAAAGCCTTCTGTTTTTCAGATTTAGCTTATTAAGACTCTCCTTACTTTGTGTAGTACAAGTTTTAGGTTGTTACTACATGCCAAGTGATTGTTATTTTTAAAATGAGCAACAGCGAGAACATACACATATATGTGTGTATATTTTGCAGAGTTTGATTTCTACGTTACCTCTTAGTTATTTTACCAGGGTATGATTCTAAAAAGGCAACAATATTCTGAACCTTCAGCAAACACAAAATAGCAACAAACAAATCTGTTACATGAAGTATCACAAATCCATTTACAGTCAGCATAAAAAACTATTCAATGATTTATTCCAGGTGGCCAAAATCCTGGTCCAGTTAAAAATAATTTAATAAGAATTTAATTTTCTGTCTGTAGCCAACAGGTGAAGAATGATCCAGAGATATGTAGATTATGAAGCCTGCTAGCTGCTTGCATTAATGGTTTCCATCTCTAAAAGGTAATTAAGAGATGGAAGTAAAAAATATTTTTTGCTGTCATCTTCAAGGTTCCAGTAATTACTATATTAACAAGAGTTAACTGTCATCCATACAGTTAATCTCGAAGTGACACGTAAAAGCAGTACACATCTGTTACCAGGTCATACTCAAGGCTCTGATTACGATTGCTGCATTGACCTTTATGGAAATTATTTTTCCATTTCTAAATGAGGAATTCATAGAAGTATAAGTTAACCGGAAACCCTGTATTTAAAAAAAATCCAGAACATCAAATGTGAAAATAATAACTATTTTATAAGGCCTTCATCTCTCTCTGCATCTATATCCTTACATGTAACTTGACTAGTCTAGAAAAAAGAAGCTGTGCTCTCAGTACAGCAGTTGCTACTTCAATGCTGTGATACAGCATTCTCAAGGACACTGATTACAATTCTTTCCTCTAGAAAACTTGATGATGACTCAAGGTGGTTGGTGACCCTGTGTGGAAAAGGACAGAGTAGAAGAATGCTGTCAGAAACTCTTTCCGAGAGTCCAGCCTATTGCCACTTTTACATTAATGTGAGACTTAAAAATGGAAATTCACAGGCTTTCATACTGCTGTTTTAGATGCTTAGCATATTAATAACATCCACATTGAGTTGGCAGATATGGTAGACGCAGGACTGAAAGGAGATCTAACCTCTTCCAAAGGAGCAGATTGAAGGCCCCAGAGTATATGACATTGTGTTTGAATATTGTGTTTAGTTTCGCAGTAACATTCCTCAAGACTAAATACCAGAAGCTATATTAACATGTAGTGGAAGGTGTTGATTCAACCATGAGTGTACCAGCAGCATATTTACTTACTTGGTATTTCTGTGCACCACTTTGTGGTATGAAGTCTGATTTGTCCATCAGTGGAGAAAGGAAGAGCTACTGATGTGATCTATCTAGACATTTGTAACTCCTTTGACACAGTCCCCCACAACACCCAAAGTCCCTTTCAGAAGGTAGTGGTCAATGCCTCAATGTCCAGATGGACATAAGTGACAAGTGGCATCCCTCTCTGTCCTGTGACCAGTGTTGTTTAATAAGCTCATCAGTGCTGTAGATAGTGGGATCAAGTGCACCCTCAGCAAGCTTTCAGATGACAGAAACTAAGTTGTACAGTTGATGCACTTGAGGGACAGGATGCCACTCACAGGGACCTGGGCAGGCTTGAGAAGTGGGCCCATTTGAACCTCAGGAGGTTCAACAAGGCCAAGTGCAAAGTCTTGCACCTGGACCAGGACAGCCTCCAGTGTTAATGCAGGCTGGGAGATGAAGGGGTTAAGAGCAGTTCTGCCAAGAAGGACTTGGGGCTGTGTACTGATGGATGATAAGCTGGACATGAGTCAACAATGTGCATTCACAGCCCAGAAAGCCAAACATGTGCTGGGCTGCATGAAAGGAAGCATGGATAGCAGGTCAAGGGAGGTGATTGTGCCCCTCTACTATGCTCTGATGAGATATCATCTGGAGTACTGCAACCAGTTCTGCAGCTTTCAGCACGAGAAAGGCGTGAACATGTTTGAGTGGGTACAGAGGAGGACCATAAAAATCATGAGATGGATGGGACACCTCTCCTGTGAAGAAAGGTGGAGAGAGTCAGTCTGAAGAAGAGAAGGCTTTGGGGAGACATTATTGCAGCCTTTCAATATTTAAGGGGGATTTATAAGAAAGATGAAGACAGAGTTTTAATAAGGCTTACAGTCATAAGACAAGGAGTAATGGTTTTAAACTAAAAGAGGATAGACTAAGGCTAGGATAATGGGAGAAAATTTTTATGATGAGGGTGGTGAAACACTGGAAGAGGATATCCTTGGATATTGTAGATGGTCCTTCCCTGGCAACATTTGAGGTCAGGTTGGACAGAGCTCTGAGCAACCTGATCTAGTTGACGAAGTCCTTGTATTCTGCAGGGGTGTTGGATTAGTTGACCTTTAAAGGTGCCTTCCAATCCAAACCATGCTATGATTCTGTGATTTGTATTTGTAGTTGTAGGCATTTCCTTACATACATGTTCCTGTTTAGTAGAAATATATTTCCAGTAGCTGATTGTTGTGTGGTCTGAGATCTTTGCTTTATCTTTTTCAGCAGCATTTCGAAAGTTATATTCCAAAATAAATCCTCACAGTTCCTTCTTTTTCTGATTTGGGCTGTATTTCATGCTGTCTTTTCCAAAGCAGGCCATCTGTGATCCTTAAGTGCTGTATCTGCTTTATTCTCAGTTGGTCCACCTTGGTTTTCAGACTAACTGCGCTGTACCTGTTTCATAAGCTGTTTTCTACCACAGTTCTAATCTTTCAAAGTTCAAGAACTCTTCATTGCTTTTGTGATTTCTTTTAAGCCTACACATAAACATGTGAATCTGAATAGGAGCTACAGAACTCATGAACTAACTGCATAGTAAGCTATTCCAAGTACAGGTATAATATGTGTTGCCTGTAAATCTGACAGTGCAATAATTCTCTGGGGAAATTCAAGAATAATATCAGAAATAGAATTTTTGATGTCTTCAAAAAACATTTCTCCTCCTTTCTCTTAAACGCTCCTCAAAACAATATAATTCCTACTTCATACCTACTAGAGATGTCACCGTGCCCTCAGATCAAGGGTTTTAAGATAGCTTTCACTGTTACTCATCTTGTCAGCAAGGTCTAGAGGACCTTGTACTTATTATGTTTCTTGCCTGTGGGCACAAACTGGTGCAGATCTGGCAAATTAGTTGAATACAAGTCTTTTGTTCTGCTTGATCTATACTTCTGAAGGAGGAATGAATACACAGCATTTGTAAGCCATTACTCCTAATTTTTGCTGCACAGTTCGTACCAATAACAATATCCAGTCTGATTACTACTCTATCCTCTGTTTGAACTGTCAGCATCTTTGAAAAAAGCTTTCTTTTGGTTCTTGAGGCATTCTGTCCAGGATTACAAAGCTTATAACAACCCTTCAGACTACGGCTTCTTTCTCCAATCTATTCTCTACCCAGTCAATTAAATAAAGATGTTGTCTTAAGCATGAGGCAAATCAGGTTCACAGCTACTGGTAGGCAAAATAAGCCTTTATCTGTGAACCTGACTGTGGAATCAGGCTTGCTCAGTCAAAACAGCTCAACAGGATCTCTTACAGTAAAAACTGTCTTACAGAACCTTTAGAGTTCGGAGACTTACTGATGGCTCCCCCAGTTCTTGACACATATTTAGGCAACCTGTTTCTTGAAACAGAAGAATCTGCTTGTACCTTTTTAGGAAGGCTGAAAAGGGCGACTCTAAATGCTAGTACTGTGCTGTACCTAACATGGCATTATCCCATAAAATGGTAGACATGGGGAAAAAAACATACATACTGGGAAACAAGAGTGTGGAGCAAACTGCCAACTCTGTAGCCTAGTGGAGACACCGGGGTGAAATAGTGACAAGTTACTGTCACGGTTGCTGATAGTATAAAAAAAGCATCTGTGTCCACACAGGGAGGCCAGGGCTTTAGGATTTGGGTGTTGGTATTGCTTTTTTTTTTCAGAGAAATTGAAATAAAACACAGACTTCTGGTTCACAGCCTTAGGTGGAAAGACAGTTTTGTAACACACGTCTCACAAGGTATGTATTTTCACTACACTTGTAATTATGTTTAAGGACTAAGATCTAGAAAATCTAATGTACTAAAAGTTATCAAGACACAATATACCAATACAAAGACACAAAAATAGAAGATATAATATCTTTCAAAGATTTATTTGATCTATTTTTCATAAAGAATACTTAAGTGATAGGACAATAAATGAAGACAAATTTAAAGGTTTGTATCTTTCAGCTTTCTGCAGAACCTGAAAATCATTTGTCATCATTGTCATCTATGTTTTGCAGCCAGCAGACTTTACTGGAAAGGAGGCACTGAAGCAGATTAAAGAAAAGGGGCTCAAACGACGACTGGTATATCTCACCGTGGAAACAGATAATGTTGATCCAGAGGGAAATGAAAGTGTGTGGCATAATGGCAAGGTGAGGACTAAAGATAATATTACAAGAAACTAATTCTCCATGAACAGATCTAACTTTGTGTTTCAAGTGTGAATGTGTTACTTCTGTTTTACTAGCACAGAACAGTTTGAAGCTGTGATAACCATTTTCTAATTTTCAAGCAGGAAGCAAAGACTAACTAAATACCTAGAGAGAAAATGTGAAATATCATCACTTCACAAAAACAAGAGTTGAAATAAGCTAAAGTATTAACTCACCCATTCTCTTCCACTACAAGTTCACTGTTGTCCTAACAACACTTTTGCTATTCACTTGAAAGAAACAAAGCAACAGCAAGGTTTAAGCCTCCGCACTTCAAATTACACATTGAAAAGCTCAGTAGCAGCTAAATTACAGTATATAAAAACTGATATAAAAACTGTATACATGCGTATATTGTTTGTTACAGTGAAAACTAAATTGAACACAATAGGAATAGACTTTTTCTCAAGGAGACAATCTTCCAGGTTTAAGGTCATGTCTCCCATAGTAGGCAATGTTATAAACTGCATGATGCAACTGAAACTTGCTTATTATCTTATACAGCAAAACTAGTATATGAGGGGTGTAGTTCTTTAGTTTGTTTCTTGTTGAGGTTGTTGTGGGGTTTTTTGTCGTTGTTGTTTTTTTTAAGGAAACATCACTACATCTTGAAAATAAAGGTACACGTTTCTGGTTTTTTTTTCAGGTTATTGGCAACACCACCTCTGGAAGTTTCAGTTACAGTGCTCAGCAGAGCCTGGCATTTGCATATGTTCCCACAGAACTCAGCAAAGTTGGACAGAAATTGGAAGTTGAAATTTTAGGAAAAAATTATCCAGCAAGAATTATACAGGAGCCACTGGTGCTGACTGAACCAACCAGAATGCGCCTTCAGAGAAAGGGTGAAAGTCCCAAAATATAAACATAGATGAGGAGACAGTAAATTGTGCAGTAGGGAATAGTCCCATTAATACACATTACATTGAGAGAAACAAACTACTCAGATTTGCTAATTGCTAAACACAAGATCCTCGTTGTCATACATAAGTGACAAATTATATGGTGTAACCCTCTTGGTTCCTTGCATGAGCTATTCACAATAGAGAACTGAGCACAGGACAAGAACCAGTATGTGTTCTCTTTTCTCAGTAGCACTTGTGAGCAGAAAGTGGCAGGGAATTAATAGGTTCTTGATTCAGTTTGCTCCCACACCGGATGGCAGATTTGAATTAATGTAGAAATTAAATGAAGAGAAAGTTGCTCTTGATATTGGCCAATAGCAAAATTTTCTTCTCCCTTGACACTCGCAGTTGCTCCTTAGCCTCTCCTTGGGATAAAGTAGCTTATTCTGGATCCTTACAACATGACATCATAAACTTATAATCAAAATAGTATCACTAACTCTAGCATAAATCTTTCCTAAGGAATTGAAATATATCCCAGTGATCATTAAAATAATAAAGACAATATTAAAGGCTAACTGAACTGTTAACACTTTTTTCCAATGTGTCATTCTGGCAGGAATTCTCACAGATCAAAATTCGTTCTTCTTAATGAAACAGTTCTAGGAATTCCATTCTTCATTATTTTATATGAATCATCTGGTAAATGACATGTGATATTCTACAAAACACAGGATATATTACTCAGTTTTGAACAGAACTTACAGTACTGTGTTATGGATTTACTGTTCTACATCTGAAGAGCTAGACTGACATCAGAGAACTGATGTTCTTACTTTTCTTGTTAATTATAGATTGAACAGCAGTAAGAGCCATATGTTGTTATGCAGTAATATTATCAGCGAAAAATAAATTAAATCCGCAGCAGAGGACCTTTATTCAGTATTAAGTACTCCATGACTTTAATAAACAGGATTGGTACAATGTAAATGATAGGAACATGCTAAATTATTAAAACATTCTTCTTAAGTCCATAATATGCTCAATAAATCTTTTGAATAACAATGTCACAATAGAGTTTAGATAAACTTCTCTGTGGTATATATGGATATGAACAATGCCTAAAATGTACTTTCTGCAGAGGAGCTGGAGCCTCTAAATCTTAAGCAAAGTAAATGTATAAATAGAATATACCAGGAGAAACACAGTTTGAATAATGAACACTTGCTGTTGCTAAAGTAAGCTGACATCACATTGCGCTTTTCTGAATATCTTTAACAAGCAGATCAAGATAAAATAAACAAACTTTGGCAGGTTTGCAGGTAGTACTATCTGGAGCGAAAAATCCATTCTCTCTTTTGCTTTCATAAGTGGTTTATAGTTCTTTAATACTTCACTAAAGCTATCAGAAATGTTAGTTTTTCTAAAGGTGACACTATTTGTAATGAGGCACTTAGTTAGACACTATGTTTCCGTAAGAATTTAAGAAACCCGAAGTCCACACAGTACAGTGTTCTTCTATTTAGAACCATAGTTTTGAATTTTGGTATTTCCCAAGAAAATGAAAATTCATTAGACATTATGTCCTGGGGTGTACAGTAACAGTTATACGAAGACAAGACCTCACCTATAATTTCCTAATAGGCTTCACTATCGCAAAACTCTGTTTCAATGATATCTAATGCATCCCAATCTGAAAGTTAGAATCAATTTTTTCCTTTTTCTAACTTCAGAGAGAGAAGTGCTGTTCATTAATGTGTCAACCAGGTTGGTTTGCTGGTGCAGAAGGTGAAGGCTTTCATCAGCCCGAGCAAAACAATATTAACCACAGATGCAATTCCTTTCTACAGGCAAATAAGCTCAGAAACTGTACCCTTATGGGCTTGTTCTGCACTTCCAGCTGTAACTTCCCAACAATTAATTTCTTCTTGTAGCTGATAAAGACAACTACTTGTCTCATTTTACAATGTAGTCTTAGAGAAGACCAAACTTTCATTTCCTTGTGGGCTTTCACATTGATGGCTGTTGTCACACAAATCACAGGAAGATCAGGCTTTGGTCAGTTAGTTTTCATTTAGTTTCAAGATTTGGGGAAGCAGAAAAAGTACTTAGCATGCTGCTTCTGGGACAAAGCAAAGTAAAGTAAATTTTCTTTCCTGCAGACAACTTGTAAGACCAAAAGAACTCCCTGTTCAGCACTGACCATAAATAAAACTAATGGAGTATCTGGGAGCTTGTGCAGTCTGTTACCTCTTAGGAATAGCAGGGCTTTCTGCTTAACAATTCATTCAGTAGCAGAGTTGTCAGAAGCAAGTATGGGATGAGTATTAGATGCATGTATCTGTAATACAGTCTGGGAGGACTTTGTAGCTGACATAGCTTATTTTTACTGCTCTGATTCCCAAGCTAACTTACTGAGTATTTATTAGGGTAGCTCAACAAGGGGTTCACACATTTAAGACAATCTTTCATAGTCATGAAAACAATGAACCTGAAGAATAGGGGTGGGGAAGGGGGGGAGTGTTCAGCAGCTTTCATGGTTTCCATCACTGCTTTTCATTATACGTTGTGATATGATGTTGCATAAACTTGTGGTGTCAGGATACAGCAAGAGGAAGTGAATTAGAGCAAGAATGTTTAAGTAGTACATCCATGTTTTAAGAGGGCTTCTAACCAATTAAACAGAAATACGAAGACAGAAAAACTGGCAGGGACATCTTTTCAGACTTCCACAACTCCAATAACAGAAAAGACACCTCTGTAATGTGGTAAAAAAACCCCAATGATCGGTCATCTAGGAAATTTTCTGAAACGTTCAGATTTCTGTGTGCAGATAGATCAGGACATGTCAAAGGGCAGTTTTGCCAAATATATTTTTTGACATTTTCCATCCTTATTTTTTCACCTCCAGAGATTTTTGGTACACCAGATTGGATGTTACTATTACCATTTGAATTTTTGTTCCAGCTTTCCACATGCTGTGGCAAAGCTCACACTCACACTTTGTGTGTCACGCTTATACTTCATGTGGAGTGATAAAGGCACACAGAGACCATAATCTTGTGTGTCACTCTAATGAATTCATTAACCATTAACCTGAAAACAGCATTCAAATTGCTAAATCCCAACTTCACAAAAGGTATGCTGAAGCATAAAGGATGAAAAACAGAAGGCTGAACATAAACCATTTCTGGGATTTATATTGTTGATTCAAGAGAATACTCTGTGATGAGAATAGTATTTTCTGTTTGGGACTCCAAATCCCTCAAGTAGTAATTAAAAAAACCCAAACACCAAGCAAACACCAAGGAAATATGACAGCCAGAAACATTCAAGCTGTGACTGTGCAGTATCTGCTCCGTATATTCTAGATGGTACAACTTAGGGTTCTAACTCTGGAAGCTCAGGCAAACAGGTTATCTAATTCTGACAGATCAGGATAACCAGCACATAACTCTTGACAGTCCTCTATGATGGCACATGAGTCCAGCTGCACTTGAACACCATGATAACTTTGGAAACACGGTAATTTGAATGGAACTTTACCTATAATAAGGACATGGAAGAAGTTAGTAAAATATATGATTCAGTGAGACAGCTGTGACTAGTGAAGGGATCTGAAATAAAACCAAGAAAAATCAGAACTTTGGCCTTTTCAACAGTATGAATCACATCTTAACAAAGAAAATGTAACTTACAGTCACATACCAGCTTGTCAGCAACCCTAGGATTTACTTCAGGGAAAGCTGACTTCAGGACAGTATTGTAAATTGATGTTCCAACACCAGCTGTGGACACACACATTCTTATTGCAGAAAAAAATGTGGCATTGCTGTTGTTTTCAAACCAGCAGGTAATGCTTTGGGATTCATAAAAAGTGTCTGGTAGCTTTGTAGACTTATCCACTAGACTTCATTCATAGGAGCAAGAACTTCCCTTCTACAGAGACCTGACAGTCAAAAAGAGAGCAGGTAGAAGTCTGGCATAGTCAATATTTGCCTTTCTTACCAGGAAATATTATTTTAATGTGGGTTTTTCTTTCACTTGATACCTAATGGCTATATAAATTTGGAAATGCACATGGGTACCATTCCAACTAAATGTGAGACACAAGGTTATCTAGCTAATCTTTACCTGGAAGATGAAATTTATATGTATTTCATGGATGAACAGAACTGATTAGAGTTGACAGCTGTTTCTGCCCTTTCACAGCCTTAGATATTTCACCAGGATTATAACTAAGGTAGTGGTTGTGGATAATATTGCTTTTGAAGATTACATGGTCTGAAGAAACAGCCCTGTTGACATAGCTGTTATTTCTGCTGCAGGGTTGCTTCACTTCCTTCCTACTCGTTAACAGCCATAAACACAGTCTTAGAGCCAGACCTAGGTCAAGACTTCTCATCTGAACTGATGAAATTTTGCAGAAAGGGCAGGTAGGCAGGGGAAAGGATAAGAGAGGCAGCTGATGGTGGCAGGAGAAAGCCCATACAATTTTCTTCTGCTGGACTATTGGCTGTCTCACACAGATCAGTTGCCCCTTCAGTGACAGTGGCATTTTTTTCTGTCCCAGGAAGAAGCACAGGTTAGCATGGAGGAATACCATGGCTGTTTTGGAGGTGCCGCACTTTGCTAATGTATAGAATAAACTCTGTTGGCAGTAGTAAATCTGGATGGCTGCCATGGCGTCATGTATGAAAGAACATATAAGACCAAATTTCATACTTGTACTAGGAAGCACTCTGTCTGCCCATGAGTAGAGGAAATATTGACTTCCTTGGAAACACAGCTGACCTGAAACATGAGCTTGATAATAATTCCCTAGTTCCCCAATGAAAGGTTCCATAGCTTAAAAAAGATGTTCCACGTAGGAACTGGAGAAAGATGAACAGCAGCATCACTGAGTTTGTTGTTCCACTAACTCTGGTAAGAACACTTTAACTCATTTCACAAGCTAATCGGTCTAGAGCTGCCCTATGGGAGCAACACCAAGTGTATGGAAGATTAATTGGGACTAAGATAAAGCATGAAGCTGGCACCAATGGTATTAGAAGAAACATTATTAACAAGATCGGGAGTTCCAAGCTAAGCACACAGGATGACAAAAGTTGAATGTGTGAGAAGGCCAGGCTGGAAAAAACTAACTGGGAATAAGTGAATCAGAGATATGTCTGAAAACAGTCAGGATAGCATGAAATAGATAAAATCAAAAACATCTTGTCTGTCCGAAGTTTGGAAAGCTGAAGAGCTGCATAAAGATCTGACTGAATGAAAGAAGCCAGTAGTACTTCCTTAATTTGACTCTCTTATGCTGTGCTGATTGAAAGAATATGCTTAGAGAAAACTAGGAGGTCTATGTCTCCTTCACCACCACTCTACCTGCTCTCACCCTGGGACCCTGCTGCTACGCCGTTCCCACCAGTGCA
Organism: Coccyzus lansbergi; assembly: GCA_033558105.1. Lineage (NCBI taxonomy): Eukaryota > Metazoa > Chordata > Aves > Cuculiformes > Coccyzidae > Coccyzus > Coccyzus lansbergi. The sequence continues at coordinate 630,289 of JAUMJK010000362.1, forward strand.
GGGCTGGGGAGGGAGGGAGAAAAGGAGGGAGAAATAGACAGAAGAAGGGAGGGAGAGAAGGAGGGATGGAAGGGAGAGAAGGAGGGATGGAAGGAGGTAGGGAAGAAGAAAGAGAGGGAAGGAGGGAGGAAGGAGGGAGGGAGGAATCATAGAATCACCAGGTTGGGGAAGACCCACAGTATTGAGTCCAACCATTCCTATCAAATACTAAACCATGTCCCTCAGCACCTCATCCACCTGTCCCTTAAACACCTTCAGCAATGGTGACTCAGTCTGGGCAACCTGTTCCAGTGTTCAATGACCCTTTCTGTGAAATTTTTTTCCCTAATGTCCAGCCTAAATCTCCCCTGGCGGAGCTTGAGGCCATTCCCCCTTGTCCTGTCCCCTGGCACTTGGGAGAAGAGGCCAGCTCCCTCCTCTCCACAACCTCCCTTCAGGTAGTTGTAGACAGCAATAAGGTCTCCCCTCAGCCTTCTCTTCTCCAGGCTAAACAACCCCAGCTCTCTCAGTTGCTCCTTGTAAGACTTGTTCTCCAGCCCCTTCACCAGTTTGGTTGCTCTTCTCTGGACTCGCTCCAGAGCCTCAACATCCTTCTTGTGGTGAGAAGCCCAGAACTGAACACAGGATTCACGGTGTGGTCTCACCAGGGCCCAGTACAGAGGGAGAATAACCTCCCTGCACCTGCTGGTCACACCGTTTCTTATACAAGCCAGGATGCCATTGGCCTTCTTGGCCACCTGGGCACACTGCTGGCTCATGTTCAGTTGGCTCTCAACCAACACCACCATGTACCTCTTCTCCAGGCAGCTTTCTATCTAGGCTTCTCCCTGTCTGTGGCACTGCACAGGGTTGTTGTGCCCCAAGTGCAGGACCTGGCATTTGGCCTTGTTAAACCTCATCCCATTGGACTCAGCCCAGCAGTCTAGCCTGTTCAGATCCCTTTGGAGCCTCCTTGCGCTCCAGCAGATCGACACTTCCACCGAGCTTAGTGTCATCTGCAAACTTGCTAAGGGTACACTCAATGCCTTCATCCAGGTCATTGATGAAGACACTGAACAGGAAACGGGCGGAGTGGGAGAGAAGGAGGAAAGGTGAAAAAAAGGGAAGACGGGAGGCAAGGAGGAAGGGCGGGGGAGGGAAGGAAGGAGGGCAGAAGGGACGGAGGGAGGGGAGAAGGGAGGGAAGTCACCGATCCCCGCCGGACCCAGCCCCGTGCCCGCCCTCCGCGGGGAGGAGCCGCCTTGCGCTGTGGTGGCCGCAGTTCCTGGTGCGGGGATGTGGCGGCGGCCGCTGTGCCTGCTGCTCTGCCTGCTGCGGCTGTCGGCGGCGCCGCCGTCCGCCCCGCACCTGGTGCTGGTTCTGGCCGACGACCTGGGCTGGGGCGACGTGGGCTGGCACGGCTCGGCCATCCGCACGCCGCGGCTGGACGCGCTGGGGGCGGCCGGCGTGCGGCTGGAGCGCTACTACACGCAGCCGCTGTGCACCCCGTCCCGCAGCCAGCTGCTCAGCGGCCGCTACCAGGTAGTGTACCCCGCATCCCCTCCTCCCCGCATCCCCTCGTCCCCTAATCCTGCATCCCCACCGCTGCCCACCCTCTGCCGGGATGGGCTCGCGAGGAGGATGCTGCGTGGGGACCGCTCGTGTTTGCGCGCGGTCTGGGTGTCCTGGATCGCATTTGGCTTTGGTGTAAAGCTAAGCGCAGGTTTGGCATGAGTTACTCTGCTCCTGGAAAACCGAGGCACGCTCTTGCGCTTCGCTTGTAGTAAAATGCATGGCAGCATGTGAAAAAATATTCCCACCCTAGTCAACTTCTTTTAGGTACTACTGGATGGGAGCACAGCCGAGATGCAGCTGGAAGTTGATAAGCGCTACATGTTCACTTTGTGCAGCTTATTTTCCAACGCAGGCTTTAAATTCATCCTAAAAGCTGGATGAGGGAAAGACTGTGGATGTGGTCTTTCTGGACTTCAGCAAAGCCTTTGACACAGTTTCTCACAGCATTCTGCTACGGAAACTGTCAGCCTCTGGCCTGGACAGGCGCACACTCTCCTGGGTAGAAAACTGGCTGGATGGCCGGGCCCAGAGAGTGGTGGGAAATGGTGTTAAGTCCAACTGGAGGCCAGTGACAAGTGGTGTTCCCCAGGGCTCACTGCTAGATCCAGTCCTGTTCAATGTCTTCATCAATGACCTGGATGAGGGCATTGAGGGTACCCTTAGCAAGTTTGCAGATGACACAAAGCTGTGTGCAAGTGTCAATCTACTGGAGGGTAGGGAGGCTCCGCAAAGAAACCTAAACAGGCTGGACTGCTGGGCAGTGTCCAATGGCATGAGGTTTAACACAGACAAATGCCGGGTCCTTGCACTTGGGGCACAACAGCCCTATGCAGAGCTACAGACTGGGAGAAGCCTGGCTGGAAAATTGCCAGGAGGAGAGGGACCTGGGGGTGTTGGTCGACAGCCGACTGAACATGAGCCAGCAGTGTGCCCAGGTGGCCAAGAAGGCCAATGGCATCCTGGCTTGTATCAGAAACGGTGTGACCAGCAGGTCCAGGGAGGTGATTCTCCCTCTGGACTCAGCACTGGTGAGGCCGCTCCTTGAATACTGTGTTCATTTCTGGGCCCCTCACCACAAGAAGGATGTTGAGGCTCTGGAGCAAGTCCAGAGAAGAGCGACGAAGCTGGTGAAGGGGCTGGAGAACAGTCTGGTCTCCTGAACAGTCTGGTCTCCTGAGAGGAGACCTCATTACTCTCTACAACTACCTGAAGGGAGGTTGTAGAGAGGAGGGAGCTGGCCTCTTCTCCCAAGGGACAGGGGACAGGACGAGAGGGAATGGCCTCAAGCTCCACCAGGGGAGATTTAGGTTGGAGATTAGGAGGAAGTTTTTCACGCAGAGGGTCATTGGGCATTGGAATAGGCTGCCCAGGGAGGTGGTTGATTCACCTTCCCTGGAGGTGTTTAAGGCACGGGTGGATGAGGTCTTGAGGGACTTGGTTTAGTGTTAGATAGGAATGGTTGGACTAGAAGATCCGATGGGTCCCTTCCAACCTGGTTGTTCTGTGATTCTATGATTCTAACCTCTTCTCCATACACTAACATAGGTGAGGGATTTACGCACCCCTTGATGGAGGGCACGCAAACTGACCCTGAGTCAGGACATATAGCTGCCTCGTAATCATAGTCATGAGTTTTAGCATTATTGCCAGTGGCACATGTGTGAAAATTCGATTTTATCTTACTGCTGTACTCTCCCTCCCCTTTATTGCAACTTTGGCGGTTGGGGTTGTTCAGCCTAGAGAAGAGAAGGCTCTGGAGAGACCTAATAGCAGCCTTCCAGTATTTGAAGGGGACGTGCAGGAAAGTTGGTGATGGACTCTTTACCTGGAGGTGCAGCAGTAGGGTAGGAGAAAGGGTAACTTTGTTTTAAGTTTTAAGTTAAAAGAGTGTTTTGGATTCAGTACTAGGAAGAAACTTTTTACTGTGAGGGTAGTGAGGCCCTGGCCCAGGTTGCCTGGGGAAGCTGTGGCTGCCCCATCCCTGGGGGTGTTCAGGGCCAGGGTGGATGGGACCTTGGGCATCCTAGGCTGGTGGGATGTGTCCCTGCCAATGACAGGGGGCTTGGAATGAGATGATCATTAAGGTCCATTCCAACCCAAACTGTTCTATTAACCTATGAAAAATGAGCTGGGTAGAAAGAAGAAAATGGCAGGGAATGAAAGGAGAAAACTCACAAAAGGTTCAATATATTTTGGAAACTTCCTCTCTTTCTCAAAAAGTTCTCCACATGCCTGTTAACCTTACTTAAGATTTGTCAAAGAAATTGTTGGCAAGGAACATAAATGTCACTCTGTATTTGCAGATGTTACCTCTTGTTGTTGTGCTGAAGTTGTTGTAGGTGATACTTGTTTACTCTTTCCAAACATTTGTTCCCTTTCTAGAGAGGAAGATATAATCTTTTGATTTTTTTTTACCAACTCTTTACATTGTTTTATGTAAATAATATCTTTTTTTTCCCATTTTGAGTCTTTAGAATACAGGTCACACGCTGAATATACTTATTTAGAAAAGGGTCAGAGTTAAGTGGACATTGCTGCATTTAGTCTTTAAAGTGGAAGTAGAAATGCTTATAGTTCAGTCCTAACTTAAATTTGTTGTATGCACTTGGCTTGATAACTTAATAATCTTTGTGTTGACCTTGTCATAACTAAGTAAAATAAAATTAGAACATTTAAGTAGTTCTCTTATAAAATTGAGGAGATGTTGTGTGCAGGAAATAATTATATAGCAAATACGTGGAGTTTTGCCTTGATTTACACATTGCTATGATTAACTGTTGCTTAGAGATTTGAAAAAGCTAATCTAAACCTAGTTGTAACTAGAGCTGGAATTTTGATTCTTATCTTGCAGTCTGTAAGGAAGTAAGAGCAAAGGTATTTGTTTATTAAAGTTACAGATTTTTAATTATTATTTTCCTGGCTCTTTTTTGGGCACAGTGGAAAAAAATGCAATGCTTTGCTAGCTCATGTCTTTCACTATATTAATAATGTTTTTGTAATATTGCATTTAAAAAGAAAGAGAAGAAAAAACTTCTTTTCAGCACCTCTTTCAAAGAAAATTAGTAACTAGTAGGCCCTCTGTGAGAGACTCCTTACCCACTTGCCTAAGATCAGGGCCTAATTGGTTTAAAAGTGAGTTCAAAGTGTCACTAAAGTGATGCTTTAATTATGAGTCATGCAACTTGTTATACTGGTGTACTTAGCAGAGCTACAAAATCTGATGTCTTGCACTTTAGGACTTCTTGGAGGTTTTGTGCTTTAACAGAAGCAGGTTACTAGAAATACTTAGTAAGTGAGATACCTATACTTGTATATGTATGATTGCTGGGCCTAGGTATAGGACAGTGTGAGGTTTTTTTTAGGAGGAGATAGGGGAGTCGACAAAAGTCAAGTTATAGTATGCAGTAACTGAAGAGGTTTCTTGCATCAAGCAGATAATACTTGAGTAGTTTTATCAGTCATGTTTTTGTTAAGAGATACAAAATTTACCGCTTGTTTGGACTGTAAACTTAAGTGGAACTATTAGAGATCAGTTCTAGGCAGTGTCTAAAACTTCTGTTATCCCCAATATCCAAATTCTTTGGTTTTTTGTCAAAGTACTGACACTCACCTTAAGCATGTACATATATATAACGAGTGTATATAATGTATTTCTAGAATAGTAATGCAAAAAGTGCTCTCTTCGCCTTTATTGCCTTTTCCTCTGGTGTCTGTCCTTTGGAAAAGGCAAAAATATGGTAGCTTCACCTGCCATACACCTTTTCCCCCTTTTCATTATCATTTAAAATCTTTCATTCCATGGTGAGATGTCCCTTGTCTTTAAAGAGACAATAATGATAATAGATACCTGTTAGATTTTTATATGAAAATGCAAAAGGCTTTGCTTTGTTTTATTGCACTAGACTTATACCTAGGAATATCTTGTAAACCGCTGTGGTGCTATTTCCTTGTCTTCCTCCATACTCACCCTGCCCCTCCTCTGTGGCTTCCTCATCTTCCTTGGTGCTATGTCAGTGAAGACAAGAGGCCCTAAAACTCAATGCTAGTCTCTAGTGTACCTGCTTATAAAGTAGCCTTCAGGAATGTGTTGCTGGGTTGTAACTAATCTCACGTGCTTCTTTTCTCTGCTAGATCCACACAGGTTTACAGCACCAGATAATTTGGCCGTGCCAGCCCAGCTGCCTGCCACTGGATGAGAAACTACTCCCAGAGCTACTTCAAGAGGCGGGATATGTTACTCACATGGTGGGGAAGTGGCATTTAGGGATGTACAAAAAAGAATGCCTTCCAACCCGCAGAGGATTTGATACTTACTTTGGTATGGTTAGATTTAACAAGGGCAACAAACATGCTGTTAAAAATTATATGAAACTGCTTGATTCTTCTAGGAAAAGCATATTTACTGTATAAGTGTATAAATAAATGAATATTTGGGCATTTTTTCCCAACTATAATTGCTATAAGTAAGATAAATGCATGCCCAAGCCTTACAACTTACTGAAGAAAATAGCAAAATTATTTCTCTCTTTCAAGTTGCACTGAATTTTCTTCCATAATGGTTAGAAGATTTAAGGTGTAGTGATTGGTTTGATTTTATAAGTTTCTTTAATCTTGAGCATTTTGTGTTAGATCAGACAGCACACATTCCTTGGTCTGCAAATATATTACAGTTCTAAAAGCTGATACTTTTAAGAAACAGATGTCATGCCACACTCTGTTCATTCACTGTCAACAGACTAGGGGGTAGAGCAGGTAGCAAGGAATATGGTGTGAGACCCTCCATAAAACACTATCCAAAAGGTTTGTTGCAGGAATTCGCAAGATATGAAGTCAAATCCTCAGGTTAAAATAATAATTCCAGAATTAGGTTGTCTGAGAGTGAGTGTAGCTTGCAGCTACTCATTGTTTATTCTTTCTCTTGCAAATGCTCATCTCCCAGTATTGATGGGGTGTTTATTAGTTTTGTACAAGTGCTGCAGATTTTATGTGAATCAGTCTGCCTGTAATACATCTCATTCTGCACAGTACTGAATGCAGAGTTGTCCATCTCCACTTGATTTTAAGCACTTTCATTGAATGGGCAATTTCAAAACAGTCTGTCATCTTCAAAATAATTTGGCGAGCTGTTGATATTACTGCTGACTCTTTCCTTGGCTGAGAAAGTAAGATACAGAGAAACTCAGGCTGAAATCTATGCACCTCTTGTCTAACCTTAGGTACTTGAATGAGGAGCCTCTCTGTGCTATGTCCCATTATAAATGTGGACAATCCAAACATTCTGTCTCTTCCAACTCTTTGAGGACCTTGGGGCTGTAGTTTCATATATATTAAGCTAATATATAGAGATTGTAATGTAACAGTTTGCTTGTGCTTCCATACCTTCATGAGAACTTCATACCTTTTTGAAGATGTAGATGTAGACAGGCTGATGCTTGCCTTGAAATCTCACCTTGAGGCCAAGAAGGCTGTTATTACAGTGACCTTAACCCAGGCTGGCTCTAGGTTGTTGGGTGCCCAGCCTGATGTTGTTTTTCAGGGAATGTAGGAATTTAAACCTATCATGTTCATGAAATTACAGTAGGTGTTGATTGTCATTAAGGGACATTAGATTCTTTGTCAAACTTGATATAGTGTCTCCTCCACTGGACAGTTAAAATGGAAAAATACAGCTTATGGCTCTGAGTACAGTAATGTAGGCAGTCTGCCCACGAAACACCTCTTTATGCTTTTCTCCTAAAGATGTACTTAAAGTTTATGTCGTATTTAAAGTGGAACTTGAGTCTTTCTGTGTGTACATTTTTTGCACAAGCAGTTGTACTTGAAGCTGCTGAATAAAAATTCAAATGGAGTTCCTCCATTTTGGATTTTTGTCTCCAATTTTAGTTTGCCTTTGCAGAACCTAAGATTATATTTCTGCAGATTCATCTGTTTTTTTCAAGGGATTGGGGAGTAAATCGGAAATGTAATCTCCGAAGTAGTTAATACTGAGATTAATAAAAATTTTGAAGTGATTTCTTTCCAGTGGATAAAAAGCAAAGGCACTCACTGCTTAACAGCATAACTCTTGAAAGAAGCAAATCTATACCTCTAGAATTTTTGCAGTTTTATTTGGTTATCTTTAAATAACAGTGTCTGGTTTTCACCACTTGGTGTCAGCAGTGGATCAGAAGTTGCTTTACAACTGACAAAAACGCTTCTTGCTCGAATGCATTAGAATAAATTAAAAGAAAAAAAAAAATCCAGATTTTCTAATAGGAAGAGGAGTCATGTGAAAATACAACTATGCAAAATCATATAAGCTTAAAGTCAGAGTAGTACACAGAAAGATCACTGCCTTTGCTATCAATGCATTAGCTTAGTGCTGATGCATTTGATACGAAGTCATTGAACTACTTTCAAAATGTTTTGTGTATTTTGAAATTATGCTTACATTAGCAATATAAAGTTTATGAAGTATTAAATACTGATTTACTTCAGCCTGCCATGGGATGTTACTAGAGGTGGTCAAATGTTGGATGCATGTTTCAGCTCAAGACCAGTGAAGTTTTGACCCTTATTTTTATCTACCACCCCCCACCCCGTGTATGTTTATACATTATGTTGTCCTGCTTATTTGACATCATGTCCTGTTCTAGGCTATCTTCTGGGGAGTGAAGATTATTATTCTCATGACCGTTGCGTCCTCATCAAAGCAAAGAATATAACACGTTGTGCTGTGGACTTCCGAGATGGAGAAGAAGTTGCAACTGGATTTAAAAATATGTACTCCACTAATTTATTCACAGAAAGAGCTATAGACATTATAGCCTCTCATAAAACTGAGAAGGTACAGTCAGCAGATTTTTTGATAACTTTAGCACTAAAGACTGTTTTACAAAAATTAATGAAGTATTAATGAGGAGACCAACACTTGAGGTGTAATTAGAGGCTTTTCATCAGAGTAATTTGTAGAGCTAAATGTGAGATGTAGTGCAGGTAAAACTTGCCTTGTCTCCTGTCAGAATCAGCTTTAGCTGCACAGCCCTGGCCTGCTACCCTTTTCCATTTGTTTTTTAAAAATAGAAGTAATGAGTTTATAGAAATTATTTAGCATATAGTTTCCTCTTCTCAAAAGAGAATAGGAAGTTCAATGGGAGAAGTTTCATATAGAGAAATTGTTAACAACTACGTAATGAAGAAAAGATACATTTGATATTTTTCCATAGCTTCACAAATGTCCTTTTAAAAATTTTTATTAGTTTATGCTTAGGGATTAGAAGAGAGGAATGTAGAAAAAAATCAAAATACAGTGCCCACAGCTGTTGATAAATGAGGGCTGCTTTTGCTGCAGTAACTTTTGCATGTAGTACTTTATGTTCAACTAATTTCCATTCCCTCCCTTCCACTCCAGCCCCTCTTTCTCTACCTCGCCTTTCAGTCTGTCCATGAGCCTCTTGAGGTTCCTGAAGAATACACAAAACCATATTCCTCCATTAAAGATGTAAAGAGGCGCCATTATGCAGGGATGGTGACTCTTATGGATGAAGCTGTAGGAAATCTTACTGATGCTCTGAAAAGATACGGTCTTTGGGACAACACAGTTCTTGTTTTCTCAACTGGTAAGTTCATTTAAGTATTATTTCAGTAGTAACTTTGATACAGCATCCAAGAAGCTGACTGCAGAGACATTTGGCCCCTCTGTCCTTCTTCCATGTATTTTCTAACCATGGAAGAGTGATGGAAGTAAAATCACTTCCGCAATAAGGAGCAGTTTCTTTCCTGCTGCTTCTCAAGTATGTTGAAAACAACACTGAAGAAGTGCCTGTGTAAATTTGGATGCTCTTGTTCGAGTAAAAGGAGCATTGTGAAAGCAGAGGAGTACAGTAAAGCTGGAGGCATTTAACTTGTTGCCAGCATTTATTAGTATCTGTCAGAGTTGAATCCTTACTGGGTGTCATCTACTAAATTAATTTGTCCTGAACTATAGGTAGCTGCCCAATCAGTCTATAAATTGCCACATGCTGCAAAGGGCACAAACACCCAGACAGCAAGCAGTTGGCAGCCAAAACTCTATTTCCGTGACTTTCGTGTAACGTGCCATTTTCGTCTTGCTTGAAATATTTCACTGGCACCTTACAACCTGGTATAGTCTGTTAATAGAAAAGGGTGCCAAATTACAGGCTAAGTTTTAGTTATGTGCTAGCACATAGTCTGATTTCTATTTTATTTGAATGTACATAATACATTACCAAGCAGTCTCCATTGCTTCCAAATTAGAACTGAAACAGAACCTTTTTGAAATATAGTTGCATGAATGGGTTTCAGCAACATACTTATCCTTGTTTGGTTGGGAGTACCAAGTAACCTTTCAATGATTACAGTTGCTGTTTTGGCCAGGCTGTACATGTTAGGGCTTTCAAAATGGTAAATTAATTCTCTATGCACACTTTAAAAAAACAAACAAACCAATGACAGCAAAAAAAACCCGTCCAAACTCCATGTTTTGGTGAAAACGCAGTGATGTTTTTTGAGTTTTTTGAGCTGGTCTCTGTGCACTTGGAATCTTGAATTTTATTTTGAGTACAAACCTGTTTGCCTTACGGTGTTACATTTGTGTCCAGGTTTTGGCTTTAACAGGAAGCAATAACTCTTCTATGCCTGTTTCTGTTTACAATGTTTTCATATTTAGAACTGAAAGTAAGCAAAGTCATATGGAAAATGATCGCAAAATTTATTCCATATGGAAAAAAAATCAGTCTTTGCTGATGGGGTCCTAGTAGAGTTATTTCAGTGATGTTTGTTCAGCACATTGTGGAATAAAACTAAAGGCCTCTGTGTTGGAATTAGAGTGTGACTGAAAGAAAAAGACAATTTTTGTCATTGTTGTTTAGAAAATATTTGTTTTCTAGGCAATGACAGAATACTCTGCTTTTAACAGTAGTTATTTTGCATTCAACTACAGGTAAGTTTCAACAAGATTTGGTCAGGAGAATCCGTTGTCTACCCTGTCTGATGGGACTTTCCTTGAATTAATTGACATTTTAGACTGGTAGGGGTGGAATATAATGATTGAAATGCAGGAAAATTTGGTCTAGTTCAAGCAGGTAATGGGACAGTGATTAGTTTTGTTCAGTGTTCTCTCTTCACTTCACGTAACTATTCTTTACAGGCATAAAACATTGCATGCATTAAAGACCCAGTTTCCTAAAAACAAATGCTGAAACCATTAAGCATTAAGGAAAAAGGGGGTGGGGGAAAACATGACATCTATTCAGCTTTTCTATATTATACTTATTGCTTTTGCAGGTGGTGTGTTTTAAAATTGGTATTAGAAAGTTGTTGAAATGAAACATGAGATGATCTGCAGTTGAGCATCTTGTTCGGAGAGTTGTGCTATATGAGAACTCTGCACAGTTACACAGGTCCTGTGTAACTAGAAATCTTGGCTTGTGCTGGTAGCTATGAGTATATAGGATAGGATAGTATTGATAGGAATGGTTGGGCTCGATGATCTGGTGGGTCTCTTCCAACCTGGTGATTCTATGATTCTATGTTGATGGTGTGATATTACCCTCAGCTCTTGAGGGCAAGCCTGCTTGATGAAACTGTGCCCTGTCTCTCTGCCCTCTCTTATTCTCCTGGGACTAGGAGATTCTCCTCTTGCTTGGCATGTCGAGAAACACATTTCCATCTACGATTAGAAATTCTCTTCAAGTACATTCTTCCCACATTGTGGGCTTAAGAGTAATTTTAAGGATTTAAATGAAGATTGCAATGGAGAATCTAGGGAAGGATGAAATGTATCCATAATTTTAATGAGTAGTATCTATGTATCTCCTCAGCATGATAGTTAAAGATATAGGATCATAAAAGCATTCTGTTTTGTTAAAAACCTGTGTGGTTTGATAATTTTACTGCTGGAAACCTGTGGAGAAAGAAGTGTTGAAGACCCTACTCTGTGGTAGATTTTACTAGAGTCATTACTATTTCCTGTTTACTTGTAGCCAAAATTGACACTTGGATGTTTACATCTCTCACTGCTGCAAAATTCTACTCCCCAAATAATTTAGAAGTGATCACTTGCTTTTTTTGTTATACTGCAAGTAGCGTTGTAACAGGCATAGAGTCTTCAGGCCAATTCCTGCACTGTTCAGTGTTGACCCCAGAATTAGAGCTCTCTATTTTTTTAAAATTCTTCTTTCTTTTTATTAAACTGTTCCATGTTCCTCCCTATTTGTGTGTATATATATATATATGTATATATATATTTGTGTATATATGTGTATATATATATTTTACAGCCTTGTAAAATCTCTAGAACTCCTCCAGTTCCTTTTTAAAGTGGCATGATGGAGACACCAGTCCAAAAATGAAGTAATCTGGTCATTAGCAAAGTCTGACTCCGTCAGTGTATCATGTAAATCAACATCTCTGGTGCCTTTTTTAACAGATACACAAGCTATTTCTACAGGTAAATAAGAAAAAGGAAAAGATGAGATAGTTCAAGGATATGTAGTGTTATACTTGTGTATAAAGTAGTAGTTTGAAGAGTCTTGAAATATGTGTTATAAAATAAAAGTTACTTCTATGGAGCACCTTCTACATTGAAGATACAAATAAGTCTACACTAGTGAAATCACTGGTGAAAATGAAATTCATGCCTGTTTAAGTGAAGTGGATGAAAGTGGATACAGTAATGTCTTTGGTACTTATGGCCTTCTAACCACTTGAAATCAAAAAGACTGAGATGTGGGGGAGTTATTTTTCTTTCTTTAGGAAATACAACAGACTGTAACTACCAGCTTTCCTGAGGAGACCCTTTGTTTTAAATAAATGAAGGTATTAAAAAGCATCCAGGGGATTCAAATTTACCTCAGCACTATTAATACTGGCTTAGAGTCCAACATTTACTTCAAACATAGACCTCTGATTTGAGGTGAGAAGTGGGGAATTGCTGTCAATAGCATGTATTTGTAGTTTCTGCAACATACAACAAGTAATTTCAGTGGAAACTTGCCAACACTGAAGCAAAGGATTCTGACCTCCAACTTCACTTCTGTATTAAAGCTACTATCCTTTGCTTTGTTAAATGTTCAGCTTTTTAATCTACTATGTAACTGTGAAGCAAAACTCCTTACTGTTCTTCTTTCCAGTATGTCTGTTAAATCTTAAAACTGGGTAAGCACTGTAGTATCTGGTAGTTGCCATGAGAGGGCTTTGAACAGTAAAAAATGTGGAACTTTTCAAGCTTTAGTTTACATTGCTAAAAGGAAAGAACATAAATCCTTTCCATAATGGAGCATGTGACAGTGATGACTGTTTTCGCTCTGAAAGAGGGTCTTTTTTATAATTTTAAAGTTATGATTTGTAAGAGCATAGATTGTTTTGGACTTACTTATCAATGTTTATACAGTCTCTTTCTGACACACCCCTGGATATTTTTTCACCCAAAATTTCATGTTACCCTAATAAATACTTATCTCAGTCTCCCTTCCCCCCGTTCTACCCAAGTATTGTGGCTTTTGTCTAATGAAATACTGGGGAGTTTTTAGCTTACTTCCAGGTTCTATTTTGGTAGAAACCAGGGATCTGACTTTCACTGCTTCCCTGAGGGCAGTTTTCTACCTTCTCCCTGGTGTCTTTGTTCCTGAATGAACTCCTGCTCCTCGTTTTCTGTCAGTAAGGGAGTTCAGAGAGACTTCTAATTGTAGAGTATCCAAGCCAACTGAAGAACAGCTTGCTCAGAGCAGTTATTCTCTGGCTGTGGTGTTAGAGGTGCTGATGTTGAGGACTGTGTTGTCAGATTTTCTTAATAAACCTACTCTTTAACCTAACTAACCTGTTTTTATGGGTCCTGTCAGGCGGTTCTGAGAGATTCAGTACATTGCCAGTGAGGAAGATGCTAGAGCATCTACTGCCTGATAATCTGCTGCTTCTTAAGGGGAAATAAGCACAGGCACCTTAGCTACAGACAGCTTCGATCAGTTATTTGTGTTCCCAAATATTACTTTTCAATTTCTTGATTGTTTAAGCTTGCTACTATATAGCCAAATGTTGTATGCTTGCATTGGTCAGAGCATAGTGAAAGGTGCATGTGGTTGGACTGCTTTTATTATTTTTTTTAGGCTTTTTCTGTATTAAAATATGAGGGATAAGAATAAACTTTTTAGAAACAGAAGAATATAATTTTTGCCATATGACTCAGATAATAGTAATGAGGCATCTAGACTGTTTTGTAAGAATGTACTATCAAAGGCATAAATTTTATTGTGTGGTGGAAATTAATTTCAAAATGAAAACTGAGGAGATGTTGATAGTCAATATATTAATTCCCCACCCCCTCTTAAGATCCTGTGAAAAACCATAATGGTTTATAGGAAATGTTTGTTTATTTTTCCTTCCTTCTAATATTAACTCCTCCCCATCCACCCTGCAAACCTGAGTTCCTGAACAGAGGGTGAACTTTTGCCAGATACGCTCCTCTTTTTTTTTTTCTGTGTTAGATATTCCAACATAAGTAGAATCTTGATTTTTTTCTCCCTATTTTGAGCAAATGCCAGTGCTTAAAATGAAGTTCATTTGTAAATGAAACTCATGAGAGAATTTTGCACAGAGGTGCAAGCGAGCCATGGTTGTGTAGAGGTTTGACTTGAGCATGTCAGTAGTTATCCTAGCAATTTTTTTTCTCAGACTGAGATGAAAGCTAAAACCAACTAATTTAACATGTTAACAATGTTTAATAGTTTCCCACATTTCTCAAAAGGTTGTTCTAAACTATGATTACTATTAAACTACACTATTTTGTTTTCCATGATAGACTTTAAGAAACCATTACTTTTTGTGTCAGATTCTTCTAAACCCATATCAGTGATTAGGTTCAGTGCTCTGTCACTGGAACAAGTCCAAAGGTTCCTGGACTATATCTCATTTAGCTTTCTTGCTGCAGACATGTGAACAGTTTGTTGTGTTATTCCTTTTGTTTTTAGGTTAAAATTTCCTTCTGTGTTTCTCTTGTGTTTAGTGATGGTGAATGCTAATGTAGACCTGACACAGCAGGGTCTGTAACTACTGAGTCCTGTTTAATTACTGAGACTGCACAAAGAAAGCAGTCGCCTGAAACTGCTTGTACTAGGATTGCTTCTATCATGAAAGCTGTACTGAGGGGGTGGGGGGGGAAACAAAAAAAAAAAAAGAAAAAAAAAGAATTGAATGGGATGAAAAAGGACATTGTGCATGCTACTTTTCTAGGGCTAAATACGTAACTATTGGAATCTTGTGTACATCAAATGCATTTTTGCTCCATGAGGTCAAATTTCCTTTTTTTTTCTTTTTCTTTTCACTTTAGAAAAGTCAGGAGAATAAAGAGTCAATTCCGAAGAGTTACAAAAACAACATGGATGTCATTTTATCTGAGCACAACTCGGTAAAAGTTGCTCTGTAAATGCTAGGTTAAGTTGCTTGGCAAATGGTGCTCTTATGCGGGAAAGTTATTATGTTCCTTTGATGGAAAATAAAAGCCTTATGGGTGTATTTAAAGCATAACAAGAATTACATTAGCAGAGTTTTATAGTAGAAGGTATGGTTTTCTGCTTCTATTGTCCCTCTAATGGAAAGGCTTTCAAGGTTCCTCCATCACAGACAGACAAAAATCTGTATTAAGCACTGTAAATACAATAGTGCATCAGCCCTCTAAAGACACTTCTTGAGTGGCTTTTTTGCTGTTTATATTGAACCTTCAAGGTTACTTTCTTCCACCAACTGTATGCAGCATCAGATTAAAGTGTACAACGATGTTTTTTCATCAGCTCATCTTAACCAAATTACTTTGGTTCATTTCTTTGGAAATATGTTTCGTGTTAGCTATCAGAGGAAGTGTGCTTGCATTTATGTCACACTTGTAGCATGATTGAAAAATGCAGCAACAAATGGATCTTTCAGATGCAATATGGGGAAGCAGGGAAGAACTTGAGTTCAAATTAAGGGCAAAGTTATTCTCTAATTCATGCTGTGAGCCTCTTATCCACAGTGTAGATCTCTGCTGTGTATTCTGTACTTTTTTTTTTTTAAATTAAACCTCAGTGGGAGTTCCGTACTTGGAACACATACAGAATAAGCATTATTCATGCTGTGAAGATCAGAGGGGAGAAATATTCCCCAAATGTGATCCTTTACCACTATTATTGACAGTGCTCTCTGTTTAACTGAATCACAACCATGAGGTTAAATCACACAAAGGAAGAGCTCTGTAGTCCTGTTCTGTGACCTAGACTTTCAGCAAGAATGTTGGAGGTCAGAAATGATATGCATTTACAGAGCTGTGCATTGTAGCTTGCATTGGTGCATTGCTTGCATTGTGTCCAGCACTTGTAAGTGCTGTTTAATTTCCTTTCATATGTACTAAATTCACCTAGAAAATTAAAGACTTTTTTTTTTAAAAGAAAGGCAACAGCTAACCACCTACTTGTTTTGTTGATATTGACAACTGATTGTAGTATTACATTCAGACTTATGTATATGAGAATTATGCATGTAGACTCATCTCCTGCTTACGTCCATCACTTAATTCTTAAATAAGTACATATTAAATATTGTGTAGTGGTGTCATGTCCACTAAATAACTATGAGTCTTCTAAACTATAGTACTTTGCTTGTAGTTCCTCTTCTTTGCTATTTGTTACTATGAACTACTGACTGCCTCCATAATTTCAATAGTATTTGAAACAAAATCATAACCCCCCCACTTTTGCATAATAGAAAAGAGACATATGTAATCGTAAGTGGTAGGGCTTGGCTTTTCTGTAGCGTCTCTGTCAGAAACAAGCAACAGAAAGAAAGGTATAGGGATGTGGGATTTGTCACATCTTCTGTATGTTTATCTTCATCTGAGGTTGTTTGCATGTTGTATATTACTCCTTTTATTTGTATTTAGTTGAAAACTTCAGAAATCTGCCTTGTAGAAATATTGCAGGAAAAGCAAGTCACTTCTTTGGCATGCTTGTTTTGTCAAGACACTAACATTAT
This sequence comes from Coccyzus lansbergi, assembly GCA_033558105.1. Classification (NCBI taxonomy): domain Eukaryota; kingdom Metazoa; phylum Chordata; class Aves; order Cuculiformes; family Coccyzidae; genus Coccyzus; species Coccyzus lansbergi. Next base: position 646,843 of record JAUMJK010000362.1, read on the forward strand.
TGAATTGGCTTCTTAAACTCTGTAGGTTCCATATGAAATTTCATAGTTAGCTTTTAATATACTTCCCAATTCTGCTCCAGTTGAATGGATCCTCAAACTGGCTTCCATCTGGTTTTGATTAAATATAGGAGCATGATTTCTCATAAAGCCCGAGCCCTCCAAAGAGGCAAAAAAAATATGTAACGAGTGTTTACAGAATTAAACTGTAGATGAATTTGCATATACCATCTTAGTTCTGCTATTATTATTCTTTGCATCTCTTGCCAAGTTCACCTCCAGCTATGCCTTGATTTTCCTGACCCCATTCCTACACAACATGACAGTATCCCTGTACTCTTCCCAGGATACATGTTGCTACTTCCACTGCCTGTGCATTTCCTTCTTGCCCAATAGTTTGACAAGCATGTCACTTATCCATGCCAGACTCTTGCCATACTTTCCTAGTGGCTTGCACCTGGACATCAGGAGGTTTCATGCTCTATGAAAAGATCCTTAAACGTCCGACAGCTCTTTTCTGCTTCCTTGCCCTGAAGGCAGTTTCCCTGAAGCCCTACTAACTCTTGAACAGCTGGAAGTCTGCTTTCTTAAAATTCAGGGTCTTGACTTTATTCTTCATTTGTCCCATATCCCTCAGGGCTGCACACTCCATCACTACATTGCATTATAGAAAATCATACGAAAGTTCTGGTGGAAATACTTAGCTTTTTTATAATTTTGTATTTCAATATTCCTTTAAGTAGTTGTTTAATAGAAAAAATATGTAATTAAACTGAAGTCTGAAATTTTTTATACATAAATTTTGAGGTTTGCTTTGTAACTGATGTTATTTGGGACAACACAAAACTGTCTCACACAAAACTTTTTGTATTTATTTATAAATATTGCTTCTCCAGGAGGCTTGCTTTGTCAGTCATGGACAGCCTGTGCTTCCATGAATTCATATAGAAACACAGGGAAATTCTAGCACTGATTGACTAGGGAATGAAATGTGCAGTATTGTCTGGTGTGGGCCAAGAATCTGGAAGAAGCTGCAGATTCTGTAAGATAGCCTTAGACAAGTAAGTGGTATCTGAAACAGATTACTTGAATCCTACTGAGATGTTCTGGATCTGTTTCCTTTACCTGCTTGCTTTTTTATTATTATTAATTTCCATACCTGTATATACATATAAATAATGAATTGGTTAGTACATCTGTTTTTTATATTTATAAATACTCCAAAATTAATGTATGCTCCAAATAAATATCAGAGTGAAGGCCAAACTACAAGAGAAACTAAGAAATTCCAAATAAAAGCTCTGCATAACTGTGCTTCATATTCCTTTCTCTCTCTCACTTTTCATTATCCCATGTTATTCTTATGCACAAAATAAAATAGATGTACATTTGTGGATGATTTCACTGTAGCATGTGTTAAAGGAGTAAGATCTTTTCCCTCTACCTTAATTTGTGGAAGACTGAAACCAGCAGAATTTACCTAGAGCATCAGAATATAGATGTGCTGAACACCAGGAAACCATGCATCTTACAGATTGAGTTTAAAAAAACGCCAAATAAAAACTCCACTAAAATCTGCAAATACATGTTAATTATTCCAAATTACAATTAATATATGGTAAGATGTTGTATCAGTTAAAAGTTGTTTGACTTCAAATGTGGAAGGAAAGGGTTTTGTCACAATTCTGTGCCCTTGCATGTGGATTTTCCTGATCATGTGCTTCTCTAAGATTTAGAAGGAATTTAAGCTTCAATGGGTCTAGTGTTGCCCAGCTCCTGAGCATGCAGAAAAGAAGGGTATTTTTTTAAGGAAATAGGCTTGGGAACTATAATGGAAGGTTTTAATATTGGATAAAAATATATTAAATAGCTAAGAAGGAAAGGAAAGTGAAGAAGGAAAGTGTCCATCTTCAGAGCTACTGAAGCTGAGTAGAGTTTGAAAGTAGTTATGTTAGCCCTAGGTGTTAAGATTTGGCTGTGGGTGAGTGTAACAGATCATTTAAATGTCTGATGTAAAACTGTCTTGTAGAGCTCTTACTGCAGTGTTGATTGCAGGCTTTTTGGCTCTTTGTACCAACTCTGGAACTAATAGGCAAGTTTCCCTTCCTTTCGTAAGGATCCTTGTTTGTGTTTTTTAGTTCCCTACAGCTCAGTCTTAATCTTCTCTCTGCTTTCTTTATGAGTTCTTAATAATTGTCTTTATACCCTTTGTTGATCTCTGTGTCACTGGATACATTCATATACTCCCTCTGACTGGAATATGTCTTTTATTATAAGGCATCTATCTTTAAAGTTCTTAAGCAGGAAGAAGCCACCCCCCTCCTCCCTCCCCGCTTTTAACTGAACTTTGAGCGGTGCTGCTGTGTGGAATGCTGCCTGTGCCTGCTCTTAGGTTTGACCTCTAATTGCATTTTCTCAAGTTAAAATATAGCCAGAGCTTTGTCTACACTGTAGTGAGCTGACCCTGAATTAAGATTCCAGAATTACTTGAACTTGGTTGGGAAAAACTAGAAAGGTGCAGCAGTAATTTCTCTTATGTTAGAATAAATTGCTTTAACCAATTATATATAAAAGCAAATAATGCAGCAACCATAGACATGTTTTTCATTATTAACTTCTTGCATTATTTATGATCTAGATGTTTAAGCTGCGCAGAAGATTATTAGTGATCACTGTAAAGAGCTGCATGTATTGGACCACTGAACTGGTTTTGATACCTTGCAAGAAGAAATGAATGATGAAATAGAATATGTTGATGTCAGATAAGCAAAATTTAATGATAGTTTTAGTAGTTTGGTCTCAAGTTTGCTTTTTGTTTGCACTGCAGCATTGTAACACATTTTGCGATCACATAAGTATTTATAACTAAGTGGATTTTAACAATAACATCCTATGCATACTTTTCTGTGGAGTCCAATTTTTTCAATAGTGTTCATCCACTATTGTTCTCATGGGGGTGAAAAGAAGTGTCTTTCATTACTTTTCTCATGAAAGTTGGACATAGTTGCAGTTGTACATACAAATTGTATGGATTCATATCTGTCTGCTTGAATATATCAAACCTTATGCTGCCATCAGTCTGTATTGTGGAGATTTCAATGGATTGAAAATCAAAAGTGTTAGCTTAAAGCAGTTTAATAATTACATTTTATGGGCTACAAATGGTTTACTTTGAATAGGAGATATAGACTGCTGCTGGCCAGCAGTTACAGTTCATTAGAAAGTCAAAGGTAGCAGAAAAAATGCAAATGCAAAAAGAAAAATTAAAAGAAAAAATGCATGCCTCAGGAGGAAGAATGGCTGTGTAGACAGTGATGGTGATGAGTGGGACTAAGGTTAGGGGCTTTTTCTGCCCACAGGTGCCTCCTTTCACAGGCCATTGCCTCTGAGGTCTCTCAGCTGCTTTCAGGGACTGCATGTGGCTTCCTGTGATTCCTTCCAAATGACCTTGGGTTGCTTGAACATTTTTAATAGTTACAGTGATTTCAGTTTATTAATCCAGATAATTTTTACAGAACTGTATCAAGAGTAAGCACTAGTGCAATTATACAAGCCTTTTTTTAGGAACTGTTGACCTCTTGTGTGATCTGAGAGCTTTTAATTAGTGTAACTCTTAAAGTCGGTTTAGTCAGAGCCAAAAGAGCAAATCTTGCTGCAGCATAAGGCAAATGAGGAGAGAGGCTTTGGAAAAACATGGACCTGGAGACATAGACTAATTTAACGGGTCACTTATTCTGTAGTCTCCAGAGAGACATGAAGTTGGATTTTTTTAAGAATTAATAACTTCTTTTCCAAAGTGGGAGCAGGGAGAAGATGGAACATCTGGAGTCACACATATGAGTCAGGTGCTTGTTATTCAGAAGAGCAGAAGTTCTTCTGAGGAAGACAGAACTGCAACTGTAATTGTGGAGACTGGGGGAGCCCACCACTTCTCTTTTCTTGCTCTTGTTTACAGTCACCCTGCCCATTTGACTGAAACAGCAGATCTTTACCAATGCAAGTTTGGACTGAGCAGGCTAAGTAGTTTGGTCAATAATATGAAAGAGTTGATAAATTCTGACTGTTGGTGGCATCGGGGATGATGAGTAATAGCTGCCAGACTTCTCTTGCAAGCACAGATTAAATTGTAAAGTGTATATGCTTTATGGCTTTAAATCACTATACTAGATAAGGAGTTTGCAGAGAAAAGAAGGCAAGATGTCTTCTGAAAATGATGAGACTGTATTTTTTCTGAAGTATGAATATGCTGGGGAACACTTGACCCTCCCAGTCTAAAGGTCTGTTTATAATGAAATATTACCTTTGAGCAGATGAATCTGTAGGTGCATTATCACTTTTCCTGCTTCTTACCCTGTATCGGGAACGGAACAGGAATCCAGTTAAACTGTAAAGGATACAGCTTCCAGAATAAACATTCTAAGGCATGATCACTAGACACAAAAACATTAAAACCAAAATGCCCACCAAAAACAATATAAGTATTTTGACTCTTCGTTTGATGTTTACAGCTGTTTCCATTGTGCATATGAACAGTTCCCCTTTGAAACTGCTGAGAGTTATGTGTGTTTATTTGAGAACCGAACGTGGTCTATAAAGTAGATAGTTGCCAAGATGAGAGATTTCACAACTTCAGAATTCAGGAAATATGATCAAAAGTGGCAGAAAGTTCAAGGATTATGATGTTGGAGAGAGGTTGGATCTTGCCAAGAGGAAATTGCTGGTGACCTTACTGAACTACCATAGTGTCTTGCAGGCACATTGCAGAGATTCAAACATGGGAGCAATTAGAACTGGGCATGTTTTGGCAGGTAGGTGGGAAAAAAATAATCACAAAGTTGGAATAAAATAATAGTTATTAAATTAATAATTTTGAACATAAATACTCCTTCTTGTCACTCGCTTGAATGTAGCATTGTTGTGACACAAATAAGAAGGAGAATATTAGACATACTGTAAACACTAGATTTTTTTCTGATTATTTGGAGACAATAGATTCTGTTTTATCCAGTGCAACATCCCTTTTTTTTTTAGATTCAGCAGTGTATTATTCAACCATTATTACCTGTCACCCAGCAAATATGTTAAAGAAATGAATAACAAGCAAAACTTACTCTGAAATACTCATTCGGCAAGTATTTTCTTTGCCACCTCCCCACCTGGAAAACATAATACATTACTGAAAAACAGGTTTATGAAAACTGATTAAAAATGCTGCTTAGATCACTAAAGGGGAAGAAAATTATTTATGTAGACTTCATTTTTATGTCTTTATGCCATCAGATGTTTATTTCTTCCTTCTAGTGGATTGAGCCAATATATTCTGGGTATAGCTAGGGCCCCAAATAATTAACAGCTTGAGTCACTCCACTCAAACAAAAGTGATGTGAAAAACAGATGTAAATCAGTCCAATTGCCGGAATCAAGTCATAGTTTACACTGTGTAAGGCCAATGGATGTGCCTGCAGTTAATATCAAGAAGAAAAAAAAAGACATCTGGCTTAGAGCATATGAAATCGAAAAGTAGTAGATGCACAGGAGGAGCTCAGCTACTGCTGAATGAGCTATGAATCGCTGAAATATTTCTGACAGTGGTGGCCCTTCCTCTCCTACTGTTAGGAACAGACTTCGAAATTCCCGGGTTTGAGATTTCTGCTGTCCCTGGGCTATCTGGAGAATTTTGACACTGAGCAGTTTTCCCTGGCTGCAGACAGTTCTGTTGGAAGGTGCTCATCTGCACCACCTTCCTGTGCACAGGCTCTTGCTGGACTATGCACAACCCTCTTCTTCCTCCCCAGCCTGTCTCCTGAAACCTTTCCCAGCTGTATCCTGGTGTGCTAAACTGCTTAAATTAGCTCCAGATTGCTCTGTTTATTGTGTGCCATAGAAGCGAAAGAAAGCATCAGAGCAGCCCCCCTTTAAGTAAACACCAAGGAAGAGGAGATACAGGATATTAGAGGGGAAATTGTAGGTTCTGGGCACAACCGTGAGGCTTTAATGCCTGTACGTTAGATCATTTTCTCTGCTGTTTGCATGTAGATTTAAGTTTTGGCAGCTTCATATCCCTAAAACTTTTTTTTGTCTGTTTTAAAGGAGGAAAAAAGATGTTAGGTCAAAGTAGTAATTTCTGCCCTCAACCCCACCCCACCACTCCCCAAAAATGACAAAATGGGAGAAAAGTGAAATGATGAAGTCCTAAGGCTGGCAGCCTTCCTGGTAGGCCATGCACACCTTAATGCTTCTCCTGCATCTGAAGTCGGGGACATCTTTTATTGTACACCACTCTGATTAGCAATAGGTGTAAAACTAGTTTTCTGCTGGCTCTTGTCTTCGTGTTGGAATTGGATCTTCTTCTCTTACCTTGCAGCTGCAGCCTAAAGTATAAAACCAGCAGGTCTGAGGTCAGGTATTTTCCATGCATCTGGAAAGATGGATGCATTAGTTCATTAGTTTTGGCTGATTGCTGCTTATAACAAGGTGTCCATAAGCACAGTAACAGTGGCCTGACTTCCTGCACTTTTTCCTCCAAAAGCTGCTATAAATATACTTCCTAATTAGATCCATAACATTGTTGGTATAACAGCGCTAAGTTTGTTGTAAGAGAGTCATGCTGCTTTCAGAAGCAGAGGAAGAGACCCAAATGTATTCAAAATAAACTTCCGAATGCTTTTACTGAATAAAAACACCTAGGTGTTGCCAGCTATTGGACAGTCTCTGCACTTAGACAATTTAATGTTGATATTCAGTGCTTCGCAGCATACTTGCAGTCATTTTTCAGTCCTATCTAGTCCTCCTTTTACTGAACGTCTGTCTACCATATGGACATACCTCTTACGTCTGTTAGGAAGACGGGGCGGAGGGGGGATGTACTTGGGAACTAAACGTTCTTTTGAGATACAACTCTTATTTATTTTAAATGGAAAGGGGGAGCATATGGGATGGACTCCATTGTTCCTTTTAGCAAGGAGAAACTCCCTTACTTCCACTCTCATCTTCAGAAAGAAATTAATCTATTAATCAGAAGCAAGAAAGTCTAACAAGTACTGAGAATTACTGTTGATTGTATTTCTCCTTCAAATATTTTGTACACATATTTCATGCTAGATTGTCTACAGCTGATGGCCTTAGTATGCTGGCAGGCTTTAGTTTCAGGAGTAGCAGGAGGTAAAAATGTTCCTCTTTCTCTTTATTTTGAAGATGCTTTAATTTGACAATATATTGAAATGCCCATATCTACATTAGAAAATAAACCAGATCTGTTTTGTTTTTTTTTTTTTTTTGTTGTCTGTATTCACTTTTAAAATACTGTGTGGCTTTAGACAAGCCTTTCAAACAGAGCTTGGCATGGTTCACAGGCAGATGTGTGCTAGATCAGCTTACTGCAGGGGCCCATGATGTGAAATTGCAGGGTATATGAGTTTTCTCTTGCAGATTCAGAAAAATTAATCCATTAAAAAAGGTAAGAGCTTGAGCTCAAGTGGAAAACAGAAACAAAGAATTGGGGCATGCAATGTTGGATTTGAAAAGTACTATATGTACAGTAAGAGTATTTGTAGCTCTTTTAAGCAAAAAAAGGAGACCTAGGTAGTTATTAAGTTATATATTAAGTTATTAAGCACCAGTGCCTGATAAACAATTTGTGAATCGAGTTGTAATATTTAATTATTTTCTCTCTTCTTCTTTTTTTTTTTTTTAAATTTTGAGTGATTCCTAATTGAATACTTCCTTTAAATGTTGGTTGGTTATTTCTTATTCTGTGCATATATTAGTTATACACACACTGATCCATTGAATGTTTGGAAGGGTGTTTCTTAAAATGAACCTAGGTATCCAAAGGTGGTTACTAGTAGGACACATACTTACAATTAAAGCTCTACCATTGTAATTGTGGTTGTATTATACATATGATAAACTTTAAACTCTCTGGAAAATGAGAATGGAAGGTTTAGAATAAAAAGAAGTTAAGGACAGTTTATGTAAACTGAAGTACGCTTTTACGATGTAGTCTCACTATCTAAAACAATTTGCACACTAAATGTATTCAGCAAGGGTGATTTTTTTTTTCCCTTTTGTAAATAGACTTGTGAGTAGCTCCTTATTTGGAATAAGAAAATACAAAACCTGAAAAGAAATACTGGAGACAAAACTACTTAATAACAGCAGTAAATACAATCCTGGATGAATCTATGGAAAAATTCCAGGAAGCCCCTTCCAAGGATCTTGTCTAGAACAGTTTGCCAGGCACGTCAGCAGGACTGCAGGGTATAGCAGAATTGTGGTTGTAAGAAGAATGCAGCAACCTGAATGGTCACAAGGGAGACAAAAAAGAATGCTTTTATTTTTCCATTTATTTTAAATAAAGATTCTTTGCTTCTGTATAGGTGAAACAAGATTTAGTTAGAAGAAAACATGTAGCTGTATGATAATGCACACTATTTCTTTTGAATAGTATTCAAAAAATGTGCATTGTTGTATTAGTTACAATTAATTATTAATGTATTGGTTCATGATTATTATCAATTATTAATATATTATTTACAATTTTTAATTTACTACCTTAAGTCCTACATAAGAACTGGCAGAAAAATCAGTGAGGGAAAACCTTTAAAGGGTAGTCCAATTTCTGGCCAATTTGCACATAAAGTAGTACCTCTGTTCTAGAGCATTAGCGTGAGGCAGCTTTATGAGCAGGAGCTGCTAAGGCAGTGTGTGCAGGCAGTAGAAGTTACAGAAAGTCACTTGGGTCACTTGTCCAATGGTGAAGAAAGTTAGCGTGTTAGTCACACTGTACTTAAGTGTTCTTTGGAAACTCTTCTTACAGCATTTTTCCCACCATCCCAAAAAATAAATCACAAAGGTCACTATAGCTTTTTAAATAGTTTTTCATTCCACTACATAGGCAGTAAAAATTTGTGTGCACGCAACTGAGGGAGATTAAGGTTATTTTCTTAGAACACTGGCCTTGTAATATATTACAGGACTTGTTTCCAATTAATTTCTTCACCCAACATTAACTTTTGAGCCCATTGATCAACTTAAACTGAATTAATCAGGGGAGTGAGTTCTGATATGAAGTTTTGACAAATCTGTTAGTGCTAGTGACACTGCCCTTGAGTTCAGTAACCACTGTGGACTTGTCTTAGCAAGAAATGCACACCAGTAAAAGATATTTATGAACCTGGGAAGTCCATTTGTCAGTGTTAATTCTTGAGTTAAAACTTTTGCCGTTTTTGGTTTCCCATTGTCTGATGTAAATCCCAAATGAAGCTTTTCCCACAGTTGTATCTATTGCTGATTTGGGTTATCTTCATAGGATGAAGCAGATTGTTGCTTCAGTTCCAGGGTAATTGAAAAACAAAGCAAGTCCATCTGAAGACTTGATTTCATACATGCTTCATCAGTTATTGCTCTCAGAATATTTTTATTGCTGTATTTTTGTTGTCCAGCTGTTCTTCAAAGAGGTTTTAGTCATTAAACTGTCTTAGTTACATACATCCCACGTTGCTGTATGTATGTACTGCCCTAGTCAAACTGTTTGGCAGCTGGCAACTCTTCAGATAATTGTCTGGGAGAAACAGAGGGACTCTCTATTTAGTTTTGTTTATTGATTCCATTTTTTTGCACAACATCTTTGACAGTTTACAAATTACACATTTTACAAATTAAACTCATTCTTATCTATATGATAATGAATATTAATAACAAAGGAGGATGTTTGTGAGAAAAAAACATTGGCCTTCATTTTTAAAGACATTCAAGATGCGCAAGCTTTACTTTGCTCTTACTTTGTGGTGTAAGGTTTTTATTAAGTTAAAAAAAATTAACAGTGCCCTTCATTACCTTTAACAAAAACAACACAGTTGTTTGAAAAATACTCACCTTCTGTTGTACAAAGTTTTTCTGAAAATAGATTATGTTATCTATTTTTCTCTGTGGGAAATGTATGTTATTTTCATCCAAAATCTTTTGAGAGTGAGTACAGATTTTTTGGTTGTTTCAACTCACTCTATAAAATATCTTAATGTGGCCACCTTTGTATGGATATTAAGATGGGCGAGAATATGGTTAGGTGTCAATAGAAGTATTAGAGTGAAATAATATAGAAATAGAAATAATAAATAAGAAATAATAATAATAATAAATAAGAAATTATTTTTTCTTGAAGGCATATTTGAGTAGTTGTTAGAGTTAGCAGATATTTTAATCAAAACAGAAGAGAGGAGGTCTCACTAAAAAAATCTTATTTTTGCTATAGTCATTTGTATTGTATGTATTTATTGAAGATCAGTTTTGCCAGTACTTTGAAAAGTTTGAGTTTGTGTACTGTACTTGACTATTTAGAAGACAAAAGAAATATTTCATCTGGAGAGCTTTATACCAATCTGTTTTGTCAGGATTTATGTCCCACAGGTACATTCATGAAACATACAGAACATACATACATACAGAAACCCATGTAAAATGTAGCAATGTTTTGGGTTTGGAAACGTGGCATTGGTTTTGAGGGCAGGGGGTTAGACCTACTAATTTTGTTAGTATCAGTTCCAATGAACTTATGAGCCTCTTCAGTGTGACAGGTTTGTTGTTTGGGGTTTTTTTTTAGATACATTTAGATCCTGTCAGATTCTTACTCCTTGGATACTGAAAGACAACACAAAATTAAAAGAGAATTACTCTACACATAAGTCATGCAAGCTGTCAGAAAATGATAATATTAGTGATGAACCTGTCTTTTTTACCTACGGATTCTTCTGACCAATTTCTGACTTTCAGAAATATTTATTTATCTTAAGAAACTGTTTTGTCTGTGACTGTGGTTCCTCAGATCTAACTGTTGCATGATTTCTCCCTAATGCATACGCTTTTCTCTCTAGGATTTTCGCGTTCACTTCCACAGCAGGAATGACACCTATTCCCAAACCAATGCAGCATTGGTGTTTATGGTATGATTACTGCATTACACAGTCAACACGATTGATGTTATTTCAAGTGTGCACAACTTTGATTGAAACTAGCTTTTAAAGTAGCCAGGGTGCTCTCCTTTATTCTCTCGTTTTACCATTTATCTTGCATGTCTTCTGTGCCTTTTTTTTGACTGTTGCTAATGATAATGCCTGCTATGAACTCTATTTTAGCCAGCATTGTATCCGCAAGAATGGCTGTCCCCACTGTTCTTTTTATTGTTGCAAATTTCAGCTTGTAGAAGAAAATTCTCTCAGAATGGGATAAAAATCATCTTAATACTCGGCTCCTTAAAATAACACAGAGTGATGTGAATGACAAAAATACTGTGAAAAAATAAAGGTAGCTAAACACCTATCAAAGCAAGCTAAACCAAGCTCTTTAAAAACGTATGATGCTTCCATTTATGAGAAGAAACAAAACTATATAAATAGCCAGGTAGTGCTTATGCCAGGTACCATAACTTCTAACTATAGCCTTATTATCTTCTCTTTCATCCTTTCTTTAGGGACAAGAGCTGGTTTGTTTTATGGTTTTTCTAATGCACATAATATATTGTGGGTAGTACTGAAGTCTAAATTATATAGATGTAATTACAAAAATTATCCTTACAGATAGGAAAAATATGCTCACTAGATTTTCCAAACTATTTCACTATTATTTTTAATGAAAATCATATTTGATGTTTGTCTTCAGGAAAGAGATAATCAATTCTCATGCTTGGGGGAGGTTTGTGTTTTCAGCTGAAGTAACATGGCTTAAGATTTAATTGTAAGAAATGTTCTAAATCAGGGCCTCTAGCTGTAGGTACCTTTATCCTTAAAAACTTTGCTCTGGAGACTGTCTGCTGAGATCAGATGTTAGGATGAGTAGTGGGGAGAAACAGTTGCAAAAATGGATGATAAATCATTCAGGAATATTGTTTTGAAGTAGGTGTAGAATCGGATATGAAATCAGTGGAGTACGTGAAGCAACAGTGATCCAATTTGTCGCTACCTGAATGAATATTAAGTGTGTGTTTTAAACTACTGAGAGTATACATATGGACTTTAGATTTTCTTTGGCATTCAAGATACTTTGCTAAAATAACATGAAGCGTTTGTAAGGATTAGCCTGTTTGAGAGAACACAAGAATGGCCATGCTTCCACAGACAGATGTTCCGTGTAGCTAAGCATCCCCTCACTACAGCAATGCCTGGTGGCACATGTCTAAGGAAGAGTTTTGTGACAATTTTCAAATTTTCAGCAGTTTGTGGCTGAAGAAATTTGTGAAATAGAGGTAATGTCTTTTCAAGTAAGAACTATCAGTTATTTTATAACCTTTTCCTGTGCCTTTCTGAACCCACGCAAGCTTTTAGTACCAATTGTATAAATCCACAACAGTATCTTAGGGGAAAGGTGTCTGAATATACACACTCACAGACAGCATTTCTTCTCTTTCTGTATAGATGTACCCTCTAGGTAAGATGGATGGAACTCTAGTTACAGTCCTGTGGTGGTTGTTCTTGCTTTGTATTTGTGCTATGCCTATACCTCATGCAATCAGTGGCTTCTTGTTTATTCCCTCCACACAACAGTGTTGCTTAGTGGTAAACTTAATAGTTCATCAACACAGACTCAACTATGGTCTTTCATTATTACATAACTTGCTCCAGTTTTTTATAACTGCTGTCACTTATGTATAAACTGCCAGTGACACATCAGCTCCATTCTGCTTACCTAGGAAGGAAATGAACTTCAACAATCAAAACAAAACCCATCATTTTTTTCATTTTTCCTACTTCAACATTTTCTTGATAAATCAGTCAAGAAAATAAGCAGAAAGACTCTCTAAACCATGAATAGCTGTGGGAGAAAGAATAGTAATGTTCTAGCAATGTGAGAATGAGAAGCCAAAATGATTGGGATGAACCTTATGTCCTATATCAGGTTTTCTCATTTACATATAAGATGAACTATCAAAAACAATTTCCCCCCCCTTTTTTAACCTTAGTATACCATATCTGAATGCTGATGTCATATAGAAGCTTTTGCAGGTTATGTTGTAGATAAACTTCTCATGTCAGGGAATTTATTATATAATGAGACTGGCACAATGTGAATGTCTTCAACTCAGCTACAGAAAGTAAACCAAATATAATCAAGATTTGACTGTAGGCCAGGAATTTCACCCTTTTCTCACTATATTCTTCAAAAATACAGTCTACTTCTATTATTTTCTTGCTGCTTTGTTACTTATATTCGGGACTTAAAAAAAAAACCTCATGCACTAGTCTGAAACTGATATGTGGTACAATGACGATATTTAGTATACTTTATTTTCAATCCTACTGGATGTCCAGACTGTGCTCTAATAAAGTGTAGATAAGGTACCTTTTATTCTGAGGACACCAAAGGTTAAAAGCTACAGAAAGCTCTGTCCCTTAAGTACCCCGACAGGAATTCCTGTTTATACTACAAGTAGAAGGAATTCTTGAAACTGACTTTTTTTTTTTTTTTCCCCTTTTGTAACTGGCAGCTGCTTAAATTTCCAGATCTCAATGCTCAACGTTGATTTGTGGGAAATAGCTCTTAATTTATTTTTTTTTACCCAAGAGTGCTGGACATGCAAGCCCTACCGGAAGCCAGTTGGACCACAGAACACTTGCCACACTTCAAATTGTGTTGTTTTTTCCTAGTGCTTCAACTGGCTTAGGCTTCCACCTTTTAAAGTTGTTACAGAGACATGTGCTAATAAAACAAAAAGAATCTTCTGTGTCAGTAGAAGGATTTTCACAGCGGGGTTTTGTGTTGATTCCTAATTAATAAAAGAGGAGGGAGACAATTTTGTTGTGGCTATGGTTAAGTTCTTCTGTAAGGTATTGGACATGTACTGCTTTTTTCTTCCCTAAAATTCCTGATTCTTAATCAGAAAATACAATATAAGCACCTCAAATTACAGTGAGTATCACTTGAACAGCTGTTACTTGAAATAATTTTAAACTAATTAAAATACAGAAAAATTATTAAAAGAACTGTCATCAGTGTCTCTTCTGAGATCATTACGAAAGGCTTGAACAAGAAAAGCTGTACAACAGTACTAAAAACGACTTCAAAGAATCATTAATTCTGTTAACTTCAGGAATCTGGGGTTTGTAAATGTGGAAGCTTGGTCAGAGATAGTTACATGTAACTATCTTCAATTCATGTAGATATTTCTGAGTTACTGTATTCATGGTTCAGTTTTTTCTGTAACCATCTTATATGTTGTTCTCAACGAACACAATAAATTCAGTATAGTCCTGAATTGCTTCAGGTATTTTAACTAGTTTCAACTCATTTTATTAGGACATTCTTCTGCCTGAACAACTATCTGTTTTGCACGTGTTACAAATTAATGTGTGTGCCTAAAAACCTAGAAAAAAAATGATTCTGAAGTAGGAGCATGGGTATTGTCCTGACACTGGAATAACTGTATTCTGTTTTACATTACGCTTTGGAAAACAATGTATTCTGAGTACTAATGATGGCATTGACAACAGCTCTTCCTGTGGTCTGTGAAATAGTTGGAACTAAATTCTTAAAGTCTTTGATTCTGGAAGCTTTGGATGTCTAATGATATTTAGAATTAACATCAAAGGTTGTTCTTAATGTCTTTTGAAATCATTGACTTGTAGTATGATATAATTTCTGCTTAGCAATAACTTTTTGTTGTGGTAATTTGTAAAGCACTGGTGATAATTAATGTCTGCTTGTTACATGCTCTGGACATGCGACACATTGTACGAACCACTTAAAAGCACCAGGCAAGTACTTGCATGATGCACCTATATTGTGAAAGTACTCTTTCAAATGGATGAATAAATATTGTAGGGAGGATTGTTCTGTTTCTTTCTTCCCAATAATTCCTTCTAATTACTTGCTTTCCAGATAATGGAGGGCAGACCATGGCAGGTGGGAATAACTGGCCGTTGAGAGGAAGAAAATGGACCCTCTGGGAAGGAGGAGTAAGAGGAGTAGGCTTTGTTGCAAGTCCATTACTGAAACAAAAAGGTGTAGAAAGTCATGAACTCATCCATATCTCTGACTGGCTGCCGACGCTGGTGCATCTTGCTGGAGGACATACCAATGGCACTAAGCCCTTGGATGGCTTTGATGTTTGGAAAACTATCAGGTAACTTGCATGTCAGATCACTGAGTCAGCTTTCAGATATGGGAAGAATTTAATCAGCCCAGAGAACAGAGCTGGAACTCGATGTGGGGGGAGGAGGGAATATATCCTCAAATAAAAGGAATGTGTAAGTGCTGTTAACTTTTCCAGCCATGAGAGAATTATAC
Organism: Coccyzus lansbergi; assembly: GCA_033558105.1. Taxonomy (NCBI): domain Eukaryota; kingdom Metazoa; phylum Chordata; class Aves; order Cuculiformes; family Coccyzidae; genus Coccyzus; species Coccyzus lansbergi. The sequence goes on from JAUMJK010000362.1 coordinate 662,116, forward strand.
GGATTGCAAATTAATCCTGCTCACAGGTGCAAAACGGACATGGAGGTTTAAGTTGGTATGCTGAATTTATCAGTATGGACACAAGAATGCACAGACATGGTATACTTCTTAAGAGCACTCTGTGATCCAGAAGTAAGGTAACTAATTTTGCACAATATGGACCCAGCCCTGCACTCTGGTATGTGTCTGGAATTGGGCATGTGGGGAAACCATGCAGACACTAAACACACAGAGCATGGATTCCACTTTGATGGTTTGTTAGCACAGGACCTGTCAGTCTGGCTCAGTTTGAATAGGTCTATATCATGCTGTCCCATGGCTCAAAAAGCCTGTGAGATTGAGTGCAAGAGGAGAAATTTGACACCATTCCTCACAGTTTTCTACTTGAGAAACTTGCTTCCAGTGGCCTGGAAAGGAACCCTCTGCTTTGCTGAAAACTAGCTGGTTGTCTGGGCCCAAACAGGGTTATTGGACACTGGAACAGGCTGCTCAAGTTGGTGATTGAGTCACCATCCTTGGAGGTATTTAAAAGACAGGTAGGTGAGGTGCTCAGGCATATGATTTAGTAGTTCAGCTGGACTTCATGATCTCAAAGGTCTCTTCCAACCTAGGGATTCTATGATTCTATTATTCTAACTAGCTTGATTCCTGAAAGGCCATGATGTTGTGCCTGATTTAAGCAAGCTGGAGCACTCAGGAGCACAGTTCAAACATGCTTGATGGCTGGAGAAAAGAGGCAGCTTAGCTCCAGTGAGACCAAGCTAATGACTTCTACTAGGCTCCCTTTGACTATATGCAGCTCTCAAGCTGACTGGATTAACTGGGATATCTCAAAGCCCTTTACTTCGGATAATGGATCCTTCTGTGCTTTAAAAGAAAAATTAATCAAATCCAATACATTTCTCCTCTAGAACAGAGGAGAAATGTGGTATCGCAGATGCTAGATACTGGGGACTCTGGGCACATCTGAATTTTCCTTTATTAATGATGCATTGGGCTTGGCAGAGTTCGCAGAATAGAATGTGAAAGAATAAAAAAGCATTAACTGATAAAGGTGATTTTTTCACTGGAACAAACTGTCATAAGAAACTGTAGTTGTACTGATATCTTCAACTGAGATTTTTCGTAGATGATCTTTAAGATCCCTTCCAACCCACCCCATCCCATTATTCTATGGTATTCAACCAGCCCTTCATCTTCACTCTAATGTTCTTCTATTTTGTTATAACAGATTGCAAAGTCCTTTAAACCTGAATTTCCATGGAATTTTAAACTTATGTAACTAACCATTAGTTTTTCAAAAACTGAATTGTGACGTTGGTTTAAATGCCTTTGTTTCTTCCTCTTCTGTGCTGTATGTGATATAGTCATTGATGGGCCTAGATCTTGTTGTCTTTATTCTTAAAGGTTATGTTTATCTCAAATGGTCTTTGAGTATGGTTTTGTTTTGCATAAGAACCATTTAGGATACAGGGTTTAATACTGCTAACACAGAATAAAAGGACTAGCAATTCAAGTTCCTAGATACCCTTCATCTGAAAATGTGTTTTGTTTCTTTTGATAGGCTTTGTTCTGTTTTTATAGCAGTCAGAGAATATTATATTGTGTGTTACAACCTTTCATCCCCTTCTGAGGGTTCCCATCCAACCTTGAAGGAGAAATGTAGATATTTATGTAGCAATTCTGAATTTTCTGCAGTTTTCTGTATTGTACATTATGATAAATACTGCTTTTTGTGTGTCTTAGCATCTTAGACTAACAATTACCGGAGTTAGTTCCTAAACAAATATGGGCAGGATTGTTTGGGTTATGGATTGAGATTAGAAATTAAGAGTTAGAGCAGGCAGAGTTACAGAATCACAGAATCACTAAGTTGGCAAAGACCCCCGGGATCATTGAGTCCAACCATTCCTATCAGCTATGAAACCATTGAACCTATCTACCCATTGCTGATTAGCATTTCTTAGACTTCAAAGTAAAAAAAAAAAAAAAAAAAAAAAAATTAAAAACCTAAGCCCCTAAGTACATCCAGCCCTCTATATATTGAGTTCAGAATTGTTTTGTTTGTATGCTTAGTGGGATTACTTGTTTTGAAACTGCTGGGCTTGTTCTTTCTTAGTTCCGCCTCTGTTTCTGAGGAGCTGTGGGACAGTTTTCTGTATTAGTCAGAGATTGCCAAGACTCATGGCCTTGAGCCTAGGTGTGCTGTATGGCTCTCTTCCAAGTGGAAAAAATAAGGATGTATATAATTATGGTCAGGGACCATTAACTGCTGGGAAGGAATGAAGACTCTTTTCCAGCTAGAGACAGTGAAGTATTTTACATACCAATCTTACTCTGGGAAATCACGGAATCACAGGGTTGGAAAAGACCCACAGGATTATTGAGTCCAACCGTTCCTATCAACCACTAAACCATGTCCCTCAGCACCTCATCCACCCATCTTTCAAATATCTCCAGGAACAGTGACTCAACCACCAAACGGGGCAGCATGTTCCAGTGACCAGTGACCCCTTCCCTGAAAAATTCTTTCCTGATGTCAAGCCTGAACCTACCCTGGTGGAGCTTGAGTCCATTCCCTCTTGTCCTGTCCCCTGTCATTTGGGAGAAGAGACCATCACCCTCTTCTCTACATCCTCCCCTCAGGTAGTTGTAGAGAGCAATAAGGTCTCCCCTCGGCCTTCTCTAGGCTAAACAACTCCAGTTCCCTTAGCTGCTCCCTGTAAGACTTGTTCTCCAGCCCCTTCATGAGCTTCATTGCTCTTCCCTGGACTCACTCCAGAGACTCAACATCCTTCTTGTGGTGAGGGGCCCAGAACTGAACACAGGATTCAAGGAGTGGTCTCACCAGTGCGAGTACAGAGGGAGAATATCCTCCCTGGACCTGCTGGTCACACTGTTTCTGATACAAGGCAGGATGCCATTGGCCTTCTTGGCCACCTGGGCACACTGCTGGCTCATGTTCAGTCACTGTCAACCAACACCCCCAGGTCCTTCTCCTCCAGGCAGCTTTCTAGACAGACTTCTCCTAGTCTGTAGCACTGCACAGGGTTGTTGTGCCCCAAGTGCAGGACCAGGCATGTGGCCTCATTAAACCTCATCCTATTGGTCTCTGCCCAGCAGTCCAGCCTGTTCAGATCCCTTTGGAGCCTCCTTGCGCTCCAGCAGATTGACACTTCCACCCAGCGTAGCGTCATCTGCAAACTTGCTAAGGGTACACTCAATGCCTTTATTCTGGTTATTGATAAAGACATTGAACAGGGCTGGACCCAGCACTGAGCCCTGGGGACACCACTTGTAACTGGCCTCCAGCTGGAGTTAACACCATTTACCACCATTCTCTGGGCCCGGCCATCCAACCATTTTTCCACCCAGGAGAATGTGCACCTGTCCAGGCCAGAGGCTGACAGTTTCTGTAGCAGAGTGCTGTGAGAAACTGAAGTCTAAGAAGATACATCCACAGCCTTTCCCTCATCTAGTAGCCAAGTCACTTTGTCACAGAAGATGATCAGGTTAGTTTGGCAAGACCTGCCTTTTGTAAACCCATGTTGACTGGGCCTGATCACCCGGTTCTCTTGCATGTGCTTCATGATAGCACTCAGGATCACCTGTTCCATGACTTTCCCTGGCACTGAGGTTAGACTGACAGGCCTGTAGTTCCCTGGATCCTCCCTGAAACCCTTCTTGTAGATGGGCACAACATCAGCCAGCCTCCAGTCCCGTGGAACTTCCCCAGTGAGCCAGGACTGTTGGAAGATGATAGAAAGAGGTTTAGCTAGCACAACCGCCAGCTCCCTCAATACTCTTGCGTGGATCCCATCTGGCCCCATAGACTTGTGGGTGTCTAGTTGGTCAAGCAAGGCTCTGACCACCTCCTCTTGGATCATGGGAGATTTGTTCTGCTCCTCTGACTTCTGGGTTTACTCACAGGGAACAATGTCTCTTTGCCTCAAGACTGAGGCAAAGAAGGCATTAAGTACCTCCCTGGTCCTCCTTTTATTGTTAATGCATTTATAGAAAGATTTTTTTTGTTGTCTTTCACCAATGAAAGAGGGAGGGAGTGAATGTAATGTTTACTAGCACTAGGGAATAGGTGACCTCTAGTATTTTCAGGAGTGCCAACCAGAGGTTGTCTGCCTGGAGCAGGGAAAAAAAATTCCTTTTTTGTGAATTGTTGGGCTGTTCCTTGGCTGACCTTGCAGCTGAAATGTCAAATTTCACGTGATTTTCCCATGTAATCAGAAGAAATGAGCATATTAAGTTTCCTGATCATAACTCAAAAGGTCAGTTGTATACTGGAGAGCAAACGAGGGCATGATCCCTTTTTGATGTCATCTGATGGAAAGTTCATGTGTTACTCATAATGACTGAATTTGAATTTTACTAAGATTTACTTCATTTGAAAAACGTGAATCTGCAAAACACCATCTGCTGTTTTATAGCCCAGTTTAGTACAAATAGCTAAATATGTTTTTATGGATTTTTTGTCTATTGGTGCACTTCATTGCTAAGCTTACTGTTTCATATGTCTGTAGTCAGAGGAGGAAAGGTTACAAATTTAAACCCTTGATTTAGTTATTTGAAAGAATGTAAGAGGCAATACAATAGATAGACTCAGAAGTCAATAAAATATTGGATTCATTCAAGTGCCTGCCTGATCTCTGTCTCTAAATGGTCAGTTTTCAAAGAGTGTGTTCTTAAATGGTATTTACATAATTAATATAAATAATATAATTCTGAAAATAACTATACATATAAATTTATGTATAAGTATGTAAATGTTAATATAGATCACAGTAAAAATAATGTAGAAAATCAATTAACATTTTAAAATCCTAAATACAAATTCTGAAATCCTAAACCAAAATTAGTTTTCTGTCATGATTTTAAGATTATTGATAATCCAAATTAGGAATTATATTTACATAAGGCTGATTAATATTAAGTTCTTGTAGTACATGGAAGTGCTGAAAACCATGTGTGCATACAACTGTTTATGTCTTGGAGAACAAGAAGAAAGTTAATGCTTAGGAGAAAATGGCATGACAATATAGAAGCCATGAACACGTGTTTCTTATGGACAAAGGTATCCTCATTTGCATTTCTTTTTAGCTATCTATACTTTACATTTCTTTAATGCAATACATGAAACTGAGGAAATACAACATTACAGTTCTCATTGTTTGAACCTTTTAGGTAAAAAATTGCATCCAATTTAAAAGCTCTTGGAGAGGGACTTTGAACTCAAAAGCTTGCCTGCTCTTGACAAACTGATCAGCTGACCTAGTATAGGAAATACTGTTGCAACACTGCAGTGAGGGACCTAATAGGAGTGTAATTTATTTAAAACAGAAACTGAAATAAAAGCAGGTTTGGCTTGCATTCTCACAGTCTGGTGTTTTCTGTCATCAAAAGATGTGTGTCTAAGCCCAGCAGCCAGTCACCAGGGCAGGGGGTTTCAAGCCATCCGTCTGGCCGCCAGTCACCAGGATACTTGTGACCAGATGTTACAGCTGGGATCAGCTGTGATGGTGTAGAGGTCCAGGTTGATAGCTCTGCAGCCCTTTGAACATTTTTTGTGTTATTCTTAGTTGGTAATCATTCACAGGTTCTGGTCATACCTTTTGCACCCTTTTGGTGCTGCTTCTTTGTCTTGTCCCACCAGGTGCCATCACTGATTTGTCTCCTGCCCAGTGAAATTGGCCTGGATGTGTTGGGATCCTGCTGACCTGCTAACCTGGATGTCCTTGACACAGGCCATTATGAGAGCCCTTTTCCTGCTGTGTGTTCATACTGTTGTCTCCACATGCAGTCTTTCTCTGTTCTTGGCCTGTCAGCCACAATTTTCTACAGTAAAAGGTGGTAGGCCAACAAAAAAAAAAATCAGCAATATTTTGTGGCAGCATATCTTTAAATGAGTAGTTCCTAAATTTTATTTTCCTCCAAGTATTTGGAATTAGATTTAACTTTCCCTTGAATATCTCTAACTCCTTTTTGAAAATAACTTAGGATAATGTCACTGTACCAACCCATTTTAGGATATGCATCAGGCAATTCCAATCACAGATATAAATCTTCTGTGTAAATCATAGTAGACTGCACTTTTCTAATACCTTAGGTTTCCATGAGTAACATTACAACATAGCTGGAACCTCTAAACCCATGTACATACTAGAAGTATTTGAAAGTACGGTGATATTATCACTGATATATTTACAAAAGTAGTGATTAAGAGTACCAAGAGCGACTAGTGGAAAGTGATACTTAAAATGCAACTAGTCAAGGAATCTAAACTGTACTGCATGTTTCCAAGCAAGTATCTCAAAAGGCACTTGTGTTTCTAAGAAACATCTGTTTCCCAGATGTTTGCTACTCCATTGAAATCAAGACACTAGGCAAAATAATTTTTCTTATGTAGGAATTTGCCCTGGCTGATACATTGTTTTGATATATTTTGTTTTTCAGTACTGAATATCTACTATGTCTGTGCTCAGGAGAAAGATTTTAGTTTGCATTAATAGGAAGATGGAAAACCTAGTGGTAGAGCTCATGAAGCAGTATGATGGGCTCTGAGAGATTCAGGATAAAATGCAGTAAAAATTACTAATATTTCTTCAAAGTTTGATAGCAAGTGTAGGCTTTCAAGTTTTACTTATACATTTTGCAGGGCAAGATTCAGTTTTATATTTTTGTAATGTTGGAATTAACAGAATAGGATGGATTAAGTAAATGAAGCAAGACCAACTTGAATTCTTGTGTACCAAAAGGATACATTCATTTTAGGAATTAAACACCTGTTTGACAAAAAGAAACCCATTGTTGTGGTATAAATTAATACTGAAGAAAGAGCAGTCTAAACTTGAAAGTAATATTTATTTCCAGCCTATCTGAAATACGAATATTTTAGGAAAGTGTGTACAGATATGACCGAGAGAAATACAACATATGGCAATGTTATAAAGGCTCAGCTTTTGCTGACTGACACTGAGGATGTTTTTGTGCAAGATAAACATATTTACTCAGAAAAACCTTGGATTCCTTCCCAAGGACACCTTCTGCCTATTTAACAACAAAAGTGAAAGATCATATGTAGATGTTTGTTCATGTCTGCTAAGGAGTAATAGATCTTTCAGTATGTTTTAAAAACTTGCCAAAACCGAAGATATTCTCAGCCTAAATCTTTGTACCAACTCTTAAGTTATTCCCTGTGTGTTCCATCAAGACATTTGGGGTTTTTTTTTGAAAACAACACCTTTGAACTGCTTAATGAAATAGTCAGACACGGTAGAATAAGGACCTAACAGAAGACAAAGTTCCTTATTTTCAGGGAGAATGGCAATGTATTAGAATACTGGAGTCTAGAAATAACTGTTCTAAAATTAGAGCAATTGTAAGATATGGCTACACTGGAAGTTAATGGAGTTAAATCTATTTGGCAACCAGTCACAAGTGGTGTTCCCCAGGGCTCAGTTTTGGGGTTAGTTCTGTTTAATATCTTTATCAGTTATCTGGGTGTTGGGAACAAATGCTTTCTCAGTGAGTTTGCAAATGACACCAAGTTAGGCAGGAGGGTTGTCTGCTTGAGGGTAGAAAGGATCTGCAGAGGTGTCTGAACAGACTGGATTGATAGACTGAAGTCAGCAGTATGAGGTTCAACAAAGCTGAGTGCCAGGTCTTGCAGCTGGGTTACAACAACCCCATGCAATGCTACAAGCTTGTGGAATTGAGGCTAGAAAGGTAGAAAGAGCACCTGGAGGTGTTGGTCAACAATTGACTTACTGCAAGCCAGCAGTATGACCAGGTAGCCAAGAAGAGCAATTGTATTAGAAATGGTGTGGAGAGCAGGAGTAGGGAAGTGATCATACCCCTGTACTCAGTACTGATGAGGCTGCATCTCAAATACTGTGTTCTGGTTTGGACCCCTCACTACAAGAAAGACTTTGAGGTCCTGAAGTGTGTCTGGAGAAGGACAATGAAGCTGGTGAAGGGTCTGGAACACAAATGTTATGAGGAAAGGCTGGGGGAGCTGGAGTTGTTTAGTCTGGAGAAGAGGAGGCTGAGGAGACACCTTATTACTACTTGAAAGGAGGTTGTAGTAAGGTGAGCTTCTCCCAAGTAATAGGATGATACAAAATGGCCCCAAGTTGCACCAGCAGAGGTTTAGGCTAAGTATTAGGAAATATTATGTCACCAAAAGGGTTGTGAAGTATTGGATGAAAATGCCCAGGGCCATGGTGGAGTCAACGTCCCTGGAGGCTTTTTAAGGACTTTTACATGTAGTGCCTAGGGATGCTGTTTAGTGGTGAACATAGCAGTCCTAGGTTTACAGCTGGACTTGATGATCTTAAAAGTCTTTTCCTACCAGTGTGATTCTATGATTTTATGATACTAAGATGCAAGGATGGGGGACTGAGTGAAGGTAATATTTCAAACACATTTTGGGAAACATTTTGGCGAACAGGTACCAGGTGCTCCAGGAGGAAACTAGTCCTGAGGATGGTGGTCATCATAGCTTAGAATCTTTTCCTAGGCCACACCGTCCTCAGAAGAAAATCACAACCTCCTCCACTAAGAAGAAGAGGAGGGTGATTGTTGTAGGGGACTCCCTCCTCAAAGGAGCGGAGGGACCCATTTGCTGACCTGACCCGCTCCACAGGGACGTCTGCTGCCTGCCAGGGGCATTAGGGAGGGAAGAGGCTGGGAAACTCTCCTCCCTGATCCATGAGATGGACTATTACCCTCTGGTAGTAGTCCAGACAGGTAATGATGGCCTAGCAAACAGAAAAGCTAAGGACATCAAAAAAGACTTCAGGGCCCTTGGGAAGACGATGGAGGGCTCAGGGGCACAGGTGGTGTTCTACTCCATCCCCAGGATACAAGGAGTGGACCTTCAGAATACTAAGAAGGACTCAATTAATGCCTGGCTCCGAACCTGGTGCGAGGAAAAGGGCTTTGGGTTCTTTGACCATGGAGTGATTCGTGCACCCCCTGACACGGGTGCAAAGGTTGGGGCACGTGGGTCTCCTAGCGGGGCTAAGGCCCTTGCTAAAAACTTAGCTATGCTCATAAATCAAGCTTTAAAATAGGTGTGAAGGGGGAGGGGATTGAGTCCGGGCTAGACAACTGCGTGCCTGGATGTGGGCCACTAGAGTTTTAGGAGGGGGCGTGCTGGTGAGGACCACCAGCGCGTCACCACACAGGAAGTGGGGGAGAATGCAGCCTGGCTCAGCGAGGGAGATATAGATATTCTGGCATCAGCTACTCCAGTTAATAGGCAATTGGGAACAAGCACTGTCCCCTCTAGGAGGGCTGAAGGCTCAGCTACTCAGCTGAAGTGCATTTACACCAATGCACGCAGCATGGGGAATAAGTTGGAAGAGCTGGAAGCCGTTGTAGGGCAAGGTGCCTATGATGTTGTTGCCATCACGGAAACGTGGTGGGATGACTCTTATAACTGGAGTTCAGGTATGGTGGAGTATAAACTCTTCAGGAGGGTTAGAAAGGGTAGGAGAGGGGGTGGAGTAGCCCTCTTTGTAAGGGAGGACTTGGACACCTCTGAGATGGACTGTGGCGATGAGGAGATTGAGTGCCTGTGGGTTAAGATCAAGGGAGCCCATAAGAAGGGAGATTTTGTGATGGGAGTCTGTTACAGGCCCCCCAGCCAAGGAGAAGCAGCTGATGAGCTCTTCTATAAACAGCTGGGGTCAATCTCCAAGTCAATGCCTCTTGTCCTTGTGGGAGACTTCAATCTCCCTGATATCTGCTGGAAGTACAATACAGCAGAAAGGAAGCAGTCTAGGAGGTTCCTGGAGTGCGTGGAAGACAATTTCCTTGCACAGCTGGTTAATGAACCTATGAGGGAAGGTGCCCTCCTGGACTTACTGTTTGTCAACAGAGAGGGGTTTGTGGGGGATGTGACAGTAGGGGGTCGCCTAGGACTTAGTGATCACGAGATGATAGGGTTTTCTGTCCTAGGTGAAGTGAAGAGGGTGGTAAGCAGGACAGTAGCACTAAATTTTCAGAGAGCAGACTTTGAACTGTTTAGAAGGGTGGTTGGCAAAGTCTCCTGGGAGACAGGACTTGAGGGCAAGGGAGCCCATGAGGGCTGGGAGTTCTTCAAAAAGGAGATCCTAGCAGCTCAGGAGAAAGCCATCCCCATGTTCTGGAAAAAAGGCCGGCAGGGAAAAAACCAGCTTGGTTGAGTAGAGAAATCTTGAGTGACATTAGGAAAATAAGGAATATTTATAGTCTCTGGAAGAGGGGACAGGCCTCTTGGGTGGACTGCAGGAGGGAAGTGAGACTGTGTAGGGAAAAAATCAGAGGGGCTAAGGGTGAACTAGAGATCAGATTAGCTAAGTCTGTAAAAGACAACAAAATATCTTTCTATAAGTATATAAACAGTAAAAGGAGGACAAGAGAGACCATACAGTCCCTTTTGGACTCAGAGGGAACAGCAGTGACAGGGGATGAGGAGAAGGCTGAGGTACTTAATGCCTTCTTTGCCTCAGTCTTTAATTGTAAAGAGAGCTGTTCCCTCTGTGTAGAAACAGAGGAGCAATACGAGGCTCCCATGGTCCAAGAGGAGGTGGTCAGAGCCCTGCTTGGCCAACTGGACACCCACAAGTCTATGGGGCCAGATGGGATACATCCTAGGGTATTGAAGGAGCTGGCGGACGTATTGGCCAAACCCCTTTCCATCATCTTCCAGCAGTCCTGGAAGACTGGGGAGGTACCTCTGGACTGGAGACTGGCTGATGTAGTTCCCATTTACAAGAAGGGTAGCAGGGAGGATCCGGTGAACTACAGGCGAGTCAGTCTGACCTCAGTGCCAGGGAAAGTCATGGAACAGGTGATCTTGAGTGCTATCATGAAGCACCTACAGAATCACAGAATCACAGAACAACCAGGTTGGAAGGGACCCATCGGATCTTCTAGTCCAACCATTCCTATCTAACACTAAACCGAGTCCCTAAAGACCTCATCCACCTGTGTCTTAAACACCTCCAGGGAAGGTGACTCAACCACCTCCCTGGGCAGACTATTCCAATGCCCAATGACCCTCTGCGTGAAAAACCTCCTCCTAATCTCCAGCCTAAACCTACCCTGGCGGAGCTTGAGACCATTCCCTCTCGTCCCGTCCCCTGTCACTTGGGAGAAGAGGCCAGCTCCCTCCTCTCTACAACCTCCTTTCAGGAACTTGTAGAGAGTAATGAGGTCTCCTCTCAGCCTCCTCTTCTCCAGGCTAAACAACCCCAGCTCTCTCAGCCGCTCCTCATAGGGTCTGTTCTCCAACCCCTTCACCAGCCTCGTTGCTCTTCTCTGGACTTACTCCAGAGCCTCAACATCCTTCTTGTGGTGAGAGGCCCAGAACTGGACACAATATTCAAGGAGCAGCCTCACCAGTGCTGAAACTTACAGTACTTACAAGAGTGCAGTACTTACAAGAGAACCGGGTGATCAGGCCCAGTCAACATGGGTTTACCAGAGGCAGGTCCTGCCAAACCAATCTGATCGCCTTCTATGACAAAGTCACTCGGCTGCTGGATGAGGGAAAGACTGTGGATGTGGTCTTTCTGGACTTCAGTAAAGCCTTTGACACAGTTTCTCACAGCATTCTGCTACGGAAACTGTCAGCCTCTGGCCTGGACAGGCGCACACTCTCCTGGGTAGAAAACTGGCAGGATGGCCGGGCCCAGAGAGTGGTGGTAAATGGTGTTAAGTCCAACTGGAGGCCAGTGACAAGTGGTGTTCCCTAGGGCTCAGTGCTAGGTCCAGTCCTGTTCAATGTCTTCATCAATGACCTGGATGAGGGCATTGAGGGTACCCTTAGCAAGTTTGCAGATGACACAAAGCTGTGTGCAAGTGTCGATCTGCTGGAGGGTAGGGAGGCTCTGCAAAGGGACCTAAAGAGGCTGGACCGCTGGGCGGTGTCCAATGGCATGAGGTTTAACACGGCCAAATGCCGGGTCCTGCACTTGGGACACAACAACCCTATGCAGAGCTACAGACTGGGAGAAGCCTGGCTGGAAAACTGCCAGGAGGAGAGGGACCTGGGGGTGTTGGTTGACAGCCGACTGACCATGAGCCAGCAGTGTGCCCAGGTGGCCAAGAAGGCCAATGGCATCCTGGCTTGGATCAGAAATGGTGTGACCAGCAGGTCCAGAGAGGATATTCTCCCTCTGTACTCCGCACTGGTGAGACCGCAGCTCAAATCCTGTGTTCATTTCTGGGCCCCTCACCACAAGAAGGATGTTGAGGCTCTGGAGCAAGTCCAGAGAAGAGCGACGAGGCTGGTGAAGGGGCTGGAGAACAGATCCTATGAGGAGCAGCTGAGAGAGCTGGGGTTGTTTAGCCTGGAGAAGAGGAGGCTGAGAGGAGACCTCATTACTCTCTACAAGTTCCTGAAAGGAGGTTGTAGAGAGGAGGGAGCTGGCCTCTTCTCCCAAGTGACAGGGGACGGGATGAGAGGGAATGGTGTCAAGCTCCGCCAGGGTAGGTTTAGGCTGGAGATTAGGAGGAGGTTTTTCACACAGAGGGTCATTGGGCATTGGAATAGTCTGCCCAGGGAGGTGGTTGATTCACCTTCCCTGGAGGTGTTTAAGGCACGGGTGGATGAGGTCTTAAGGGACTTGGTTTAGTGTTAGATAGGAATGGTTGGACTAGAAGATCCGATGGGTCCCTTCCAACCTGGTTGTTCTGTGATTCTGTGATTCTGTAAAAACATTTTTGCTGCGGCTTTATACACTAAATTGATACCAATGTAGGTTCATTTTTGTATTTCCTTTGTATTAATTGCAAGGCTGTATTATCTGAATACATTTAATCTTCTACCTAATCTTCCTTTCTAATTTTGTACTTCATCAAAATGTGTAGTATCCAGAAGTGGTTTTAGAAATGGAATAGAGGAATAGTCATTTTAATTAGCTGTTATTGAAAATTTTACAATGCAGGCAAATTTTTTTCATTATATGTTTTATCATTAAAGTAACAACTGTTTTTATATTTCTCGTAAGTTTAATATTACCTGATTTTTTTTCAGTTCTTAATGTCATGTGATTTAGGGGCTTTGATTGAATTTTTGAGTCTTGCAATGAAGCTCCTTAACAAAAATAAAACAATTTATTTGACAGTTTCTAAAAAGCTGTGCTTAAGTTGACTGTCAAATGATAAAATACTGTTTTGTCATGATGTAGCTAAGTTTCTTTCTAATTAGGCCTTCCTACTCATGTTGCCATTTATAAGCAGTAAATTTCTACTGAGTTTTTTAGGACTGGAATTTACTTAACTAAGAAAATTTATGGGTAAGTTCAGAGGCCCATTCTACACCATCCTTGTGTAGTCAATGGCTAGAAAGAGAATTATAATATTTTGTTTTCAAAAGAAGATTCAAAGTATCTAAATAATTCTTGTGACCTCAATTACAAATTGGTGGTGGGTTTTTTGAGGGGTACCCAATGCCTCCAGCGTTTTTTGAGACACTAAAATGTTTTCAGTACTCTGGATGGTGAGTATCATTCAAATATTCAGTGAACATAGTAAGTGCCATTCCAGCTTACACTTGGTAGGACCAGTTCTGTACTCTGTACACTTGTAAATAATCCCAGTAAACACCAGTGATCTCAGGGAAGACTGATAAGGGCAAAAGCAGTAACTACTAGGCTGGAAAAGGACCTCTGGTTTGAAGTTGATAACAATTAGCTTGTGGTTATGAGCTCACTCTGTATTAGGATGACAAAAAGACTGAAAATAAGACATGCAGAATCCTGATTAGCTGCAGAAGGAAATTAATATTTCCTATTGAAATCTCTCCTAGTGAAGGAAGACCTTCCCCCAGAGTGGAACTGCTGCATAACATAGACCCCATGTTTGTGGATGACTCCCCATGTAAGTATGCTACTGATTTTTCAAGGCTTATAAAACATAGAGTTTATCTTCTGAACACTCCTTGTTGTCCTTTAGTGAAGCATTTCCTGATAAGCAAAGCAAAATAGTTTAGGATGCCTTCTGCTTTTAAGTAAATTTCTTAAAAATACAAAGACATCATCCCCTAGATTTAGTAAGTACTTACTGAATCACAACAACTAAACACTTCCTATTTAAGGGAGCTCTGAAGCACTGCTGAGTAGTCAATAAAGTGCTTCAAGATACATAAATGTTGAAGAGCAGCCATGTGCCTGAGATGCACAGGGAAGCACACTGCCCAAACTCCCAACCAGACTGTGCCTTCATTGCAGGCAGGTGGTTCCCAATGAACTGCTTCTCCTAGTGTATCTTGATACATCTAGAGAATAAGATCTTTCAAATGGAAAACCTGAGTTTATGAGAAGCTGAGAAGTTCCAAGCCTTGTGATTGCTTTTGTTCCATAATCGCATGGGTTGGATTTTTAATGTCACAATCACGGGAATTGGAGCTTAAGTTTGGCAATTCTGTAGCTTTTTAAGCACAGTCTGTTTTATAATTCAATATGATTGGTTTGCTAAGGACTGCAAACTTTTCAGGCAGAGATTTTTTTTTCATGCAGAACATTGGAACAGGTCCTTTCCAGTGTTTTTATAGCGTTTCTGTATTTCATTAAATAAAGGAGTAAATCCAGGGAAAAGAAAAGTAGTGTAGTGGTGACAGTGATCTGTAGCCTGCAACATAAATACACATGTGCTGTAGTAGCTGAATGGAAAGGGATAAGGTGGCAGTGCACATCTGGTTCTGTGATGCTTTTCTCAGAAGGAGCAAGTTGGTACATATCTAGTGCTAGCTTGAAAGCTCCACCTGCAGATAATTCTTACATACTGACAGAATTAAGGTGTAGCAACTCCAATTTTCCTTCAAAGGATGCTCAGTGAATCGTAGCATTCCTGTATGTTGTTATGCCCTGATGTGGTATTCTCAGGCGTACTTCAGAGACCATCTTTTCCTTGTGGGAACTGCCAAGATTCAGCTCCCTGAAGTTGTCCAAGTAGTTAACTTTCTGGTGTAAATAGAAGGCAGATGAACAGAAGAGGTTTTCAGGAGCGTAAGCTTAGGAAATACTTCCCTGGATTATTTCAGTGGTGACATATTCTAATGATACTTAACTGTTTACTGCGTACAGAGTGTCGTTACTTTTTGTGTGCATTATATGAGGTGTGGGCAGGGAGCAGGACAAGTGGATGGTTAATGGAATTTTCATGTGGGATGAGATGCAACCTTTAAGCGTCACAGAGGAAGATGTATGTCTGCCTGTAAATTTGCAATGGTTTTATGTACATTTCAGAACTGGAGTGTTAAAAACAAAACCATGACTCATCACCCTTGTGCCTTTGTGCACCATATAGAATTTCTTTGTCTCCTCTCAGCAAAAGCCTATCATTTTTACAAGTTACTCTGTGCTACCTGTTCTACTTTCTCCCTTAACAGCACTTTTGGCCAGGAGCAGGTAGAATTGGCCTCTAAATTTGTATACTGTACATTTTTCTTAAAGTATTTGAGAGTAAGTAGTTGTATTTCTGATAGGTTTGACAAGATGTATCACTGTTATACATGACAAACTATACATTGAACTGTTTTTTTCAGATCACTGTTCTTTTAATTAATGTACTGTTTCTAATGCAGCAAAGCATGTTAATTTATGACCCACTGTCGGGGAGAAGAAATTCAGCTTTCTTTGTACTTCATCTGTTGTCATAACATGCTTGAATTCTTACAAGTTAACTGGAAGTTGGAGTGGTTTTGTGCTTTGCAGGATGAGTTGTATTATTTATGAATCTGTTTTTGACTAGTGAAATTATGCTTTGTCATATAAAGACTAAAATTTCTATTTAGCAATCTGAATTATGAGGAGTAACTGTGTATGCAACTCAGCTGATTTCTACTTAGTGTCTGTTTTTCATTTGTGAAAACTGAGTAGTAAGTTTAGAATTAAAATCCAGATAGATTATATCGGTGTCTTTATTGTGGATGGATTTGGGAGACACAAAGTCTGAAATATATAAGTGCTTTCATATTTTCAGCAATCCTGACTCCCACTGTACTCTTTTAAAACAAATAATCTTAAAATAAACTACCCATACACTCTTTGTATCACCAAGGTGAGAAACTCTATGTCTGGAGTCTTGTTCTTTCCTTGACTGCTTATTGTTTCCTTGTTTAACTGTTTTGAGATCAGAACACTCTTTTGCTTGTGTTGCTAAAATATATGTATGTATGTATGTTTGTCTGGGTTCTTTCTCACCTCCTGTTTAGTCTTTGGCCTTCTTTATGCCCATCACGCCTATGTACTAATCCACTTAAAAAAATCAAATTACATAAATTGTCTTGTGTCAGATGAAGTATTCATATTATACTGATATTGGGGTTTTTTTAGAAATTGAACTAGAAGGTAAAATAATGACTAGACAATACAGAAAAGTCAAATGTTTGGGTTTGCAGAGTACTGTGGAAGAGCAAAGAGGGAAATTAAATCTCAAGATACTGTTTAGCATAACCAAAAATCCTTTCAGGACATTGTGGATAATCAGGCAAGTTTTGATCATAGAATTATTAATGAAGATACTGTACTGTTGTAGTTATGCGCACATGGAGCATTAAGTTATTGTTGTACTTGCACTCAGTGTAGGTTTTGTACTCCTGACCTCATGAGTGCTTTGGCATATGATACAGGCATTCTTTCAACATAATATTTTTATTAATGGATGCATATATTTTCATCTCTGAATAAACTGGTACTATAATTTTTTAGTAACATGAATCATGACTCATGTAATAAATTAGGTTTATTCAACTGAACTAAGAAAACTCAGCTTTCTTCTGTTCAGACTTTTACACTGAAATTGGCATTCCTTTGGGGAAGTATTTATGCAATAGATGTAAATTTAGTGCAAACTCTTCTGTCACAGTGAAGCATTTAGCAGAATGTTAAGCTGAAGGTAGAAAATGCTATCTTGATTACAGAACTAAATAGATCTTTGCTGCTGTATTCTGTTAGAACTGACCGTGACCTGCATATTTACCTCTCATTTGGTAACATCACATAGCTTTTCTAGCTCTCAGACTGAGCACTGATTTCTAACCTCTGGGCATCATCCAGGTTTACTCCAGCTGATCTGGTGAAATTACTGATCAATATCCACTAACCTTTTTATCAGGAGGTCATATCTAGTGGTAAATACTACAGACCTATCATAGTCTTGTATTAAAGTGTTATACTTCTGTCTTATTGCTAGTACTAAAGGGCATAAGAGGGAAAACTGTGTAAACTAGTTTATCTGCAGTTCCATTTTACAAAAAAATGTTGACAGATCTCACTTCACTGACTCTTTCAAGCACTCATCTTGTCTCTGAGAGGGTAGACTCTCTTTGTTTAAATGTAAACCTTTCCAGTGGTCTGAAACATCTTGCAGTATTTTGAACTATAAGTCCTCATTTGTAATTTTCAGTGCTAATAAAGGGAGTTCTGTCATTCACAGCAGACTTTGCTCCCTGGAGTGGTCTGGGATAAAACCAAAACTTTCTCTCAATGAACTGATGTGGTTTGCAATGCAGGCCTGCCACAGTTGTGGTGATGTAATGGGGAAGGCAGTCGAGCAAGAAACTAGGGTAGGATCTCCAAAAACTAGGATGGAGGTGGGTGGGTATTTTACAGTCGCTGTCAAGGTGGCAAGCCTGTCCTTTCCCTTTCTCCCATCCCTTCCTCCTTCCCTTAAGTTGGATTTTGGAAATCACACGGCAACAAGGTGAGTTTTCTGCCAGATAAACTCTCAGACTGCCCTGGGTGGTGGATGATGTAGTTTCTATCAGTCAACTGAATGAGCTTGCCCTGCAGCTATATAACTGGGAGTCAGGTGGAATGTGTGACTGGTGGCAGATGGAGAGACTGGCCACAGGAACCAGAAGCTAGATCAGATCAAGCCACCATGGAACCTCAGCCAGAGGTAGTAGTTTCATTGAGTTTGTGCTTGTGTAGGTCATTGCTGCTATGAAAGAGGAAACCATGCCTCCCACAGCACTTCATCACTGCTCCCTTATCTAGCAGGTCACCAAAAGAACGTTCAGAGCCAGACTGTAAACCAGGTCAGAATACACAGATTTTAAAAGCCCTCCTTTTTATTTTAATTTGGTTTTATCTTGCATATGTATAGTCAAGTACCCATTTTAGCACAAAGGATGGGATAAGATCACATTCTGGGAGACAGGTCAGACTGATTTCTATTGGCTCTGAAATGAAACCCTGAGGTTTCTGTTCCATAATACATAATGAAGTGATCCAGCAGTTCTCTGCTGGGAATGTGCTTCACTTCCTCCCTTCCCCACTCCTAGCTGCATGTTCCTGGTGACTATTTTGCATCCATTCTGGCACTCATCAGACACTCCGCGCAGCGATACAGCTTGCCAGCTACCTGTCATGTAGGTTGAAGCTTGTCATTGAAGGGGCAGATGGGTGCCAGAGGCAGCACCAAGTGGGGTGAGGAGGACTGTGCAGCTGGAAGTGGGGAGGCAGATTGAGAGCTGTCTGTCTGCTCCTAGAGCTAGAGCTGCAAGAGAAGCAGTCAGGAACTGTACCTTCTGGTTGGACCTTACTGTGCTAAACCAGTCTGGTGAGCTCTGCAGATGGAGCTGAACTCAGGCTCTTCAGAGGTGGTTGTTCCTCTCCTTCCTTTCTCAGAACCATCACTTTTGTCTTTCTAGTTGTTTCTTCATCACCCTGTTGAGTATCTTCAGAAGTGGTGAATGTATGTCTTAATCACTGGGCCTCAATGTAAATCTGTAATTTAGTAGAGAATCTGCAATTAAGTAAAAAGCAGGACACTGGTATGAAATATTTACTGTTGTCCAGGTTTTGGTCTAAAACATTCACATTTTCTGTTAGTTTAAAGAGTTTGGTAGTAAAATAGGAAAATTAAAAACAGAAAGCTAAAATTTTTGTGAAACAGTGTAATTTTCTCTGTAAAGTATCTGTTAAGAAAGCACAAATGAAGTGCATAAATTAACTTAAAAGTTGCATAAATAAAAAATCTGATTTATGTGTTTTGGAAGGAAAATAAAATTAATTTACCCCTTTTCTGTGACTTTGTCTTTAAAAAAAAAAAAGCCAAGTTGTTGATGGTTTGGCAGCTGTGCGGGTGACATCAGCTCTTCCATTGTGAAAGATCTGCTTTCTTTTAGACAGCCTTATGGCATTTCATCAAGTTTTGGTGATTCAGCTGAATTAAAAACCAACTGGATTTAAGTCTAAATTCCTCTAACTGCTAAACCAAACATATTTCTAACCATACAGTCGTTGTTAGATGGCCTGTCTTAAAGCTGTATCATAACTTTATATCCCATAGAAGGCAATTTTGTTTTGACAATCAGGACTAAATCATAGGGTGAAAGGAAATGTACCCCTTGATTCTGAGTTGTTAATCAGATTCTGTCAGTACACACTGTATTGTTTTTTAATCTGACTTGCTGAATTTATTAATTCAGTGAATTTCACCAAATTGTGTAGAGTACACTAGCAGCATCACTTTCTTTTCAAAAAGAATTCTAATTCTGATTCTCTAATGTATTAAAAATAAATATGTTGTTGGGTGGGGCTGTTTGAGGTTGAAAAACTTTTACCTTCATTTAAAATTCCAGACTTAACCACAAACTAAAACTTCAAAGGCATAATAAAATTGTAGGCCACTAATTGTGGTCAATTTATTTTGAAGTTATCTGTTCACAGAGGCAGACATCCAAGACAAAGAGCTCGTAAAAGCATTTTGTGATTTTTCTCCACACATTTATTTGCCTTGAGCAAAATTAATCAAACTTTACATTGCTCTCCTTGACATCTGAAAAAGGTATTACCTCACATATTGTGCTATTAATTTTCAAAATAAAGGATTACTTACAAGCGGCTAGACCTGCTGCATGCAGAATGAACATATGATATATTGTAACAGAGAAACTATTTCAGTTCTGGGCCTGATGGATCATTCATGGGCATTAAAATTGCATCATAATGACTGTAGCATTGTATATTATATCCATATGTATACCAAAATCAGTCATCTTGATTAAGGAATAGGTACTCTAAGCACCTTTAAACTCCATTTTTCCTTTTTTTTGCCTATGTGAAAGATGATTCCTGAGACTTTGCAGGCCAGAAGTGATTTCTTTCCCAGTTTTATTACTGGTGATGTAGCTGGGTTAAAATTACTTAGGAATAAAAGTGAATAAATAATCCCAGGTAATGGAGTTATTCAGTAACGCAGAAGTTGTAGGCATGTATGGATGAATGTTCTGTGTGGAATGGGATAAATATGTCCAGTGTCTGTGCCAGGCTAACAGGCTAAGACCAGAAATACACTCTCAGAGGCAAAAATGTGCAGAAAAACAACCAATATGGGTAGCCAGTTGAGCGTGCATAGTGATAGCTGGAATGGAGAACGGTCAAGAATGGGAAAAATGACAGATATGTTATTTGCTTCTCTGAACTTTTCTTTGCAAAATTTTTCTTACATCTTCTGGTCATCTAGACTCTGTCATCTTTTCATTATGAGAAAATAATAAATTACTACGACTCCCTGTAAGTTTCTAAGGCAGGAGTAGACAACGTGTAACACTGGAGGCATGCGTGGCCCTCAGCCACTTCACAGAATGCTTTTCAAGTTGCTCTGGCAGTTTTAGGCAGAGCTCAGCTCCACTCCCTAATGAGCGGCTGCCATTCCAGCCAGCTCTGTTGCCATTCACATCAGAAATAAGTGGTGTTTTTCTTCTGGCTGTTCACTAGATGAAGTTTCTGGGGTGTAGCTCTTGCTTTTGGGAGTATGACCTGTGGTTAGGCATTGCCTGGGCTCTTAGCCTACCTGCACCTCAGTGTGAACCATCCATCCCTGGGTCATTGAATACTAAGTGTATGGGGATGGCATGTTCAGTGAGCTTCATAAATACTAATTCCCACGTTTCCTTTGGGATGTAGGTAATCTCTTTTAAAATTTAGAAATGTTAAGTCACTTTATCAAGTGTCCTATTGCAGTATCACAACTGGAATTCAGAAATCTCTCAGTACTACTTCTGTAGTGATTCATTGCATTCTATACCAATTTTAAATTAACACTAGCATTTTATATTTTTATGCAGATCTTGGCATAAGTTAGATTGTTTTTCATGTGAAGTATCTCTGAGCTGGAAACCTGTAAACTTTTAATTGTGCCCAGGATGTTTGAGTCAGATTACACACTGCTTAGATCTGTTTACCTTGAAGACTGCTGCCTTACAGTAACACAAGTGGGGTTTGAGTGCTGTACATATAAGGCCATTTCAATTTGGCTTTTGGTGTCTTCAGTAATTAATAAATAATATTCCACTCAGTTAAAATCTGTTTCCTTAGAAAAAAAATTAATTTTTTTATATTATTTTTTTCCATCAAAATTGAAAGTTGAGATTTCCTTTTACTATCGCTTATTTTCTGATGTTTGACCTTCTAGGCTATATTAATAAGTTGCTTTTACTTAGATTAGCTTTATATTTTAAATTCTGTAATTATATAAGAATGTAATAATCTGGATAAATGCTTTGGCATGTAAATGTTCACAGGTATTTTTTGATTCTGTGAGTAATTTTGGATTTTACTCTATTGCTTGTGTGGGTTTTTTTAAAATGATATCGTCTGTTGTAAAAATCAAGGTGAGTACTTTGAAGCAAGAATGAGAGTATTTTTGTATGCTTACTTTTGTTGAAATTTAACATATATTTTGAAAAGTAATAGACTGAGCGTAGTGTTATTGCATAAATCTTTAGCGATCAAACTTTACTGTGAGAAAACTGAAGGCATAATAGTAGATCTAAGTGTTCACAGCATTCAACTAAGTGAATTAAGATTGGTGAGCTTTGCTGGGTGAGTTTGTCCTGTCCCTTGTCAATATAGCAGTAGGAAGCAATAGTCTTTCGAGGCTCATCTATTTCTTTAGAATCAGTCTTCTATTAATTCTTGCAAAGTTAAGGTCACGGCTATTCCTCAAATGCATTTTTATTTTAATAAATTAACAAAATGACTCAGAGTTGTAGAAAACTCATTATTACCATAAAGTGGCAAAAGGTCATAAAATGTCTTTTCTCACTGAAGTAGGAAAACCCTTTATTTTTCTCAAGAGTTGTCACAGTGTAGGCTGGAATAGCCCTTGACATTTCCAGACCTTCCTTGTTGAGGTGAAATAATTTCTGTATACAT
This sequence comes from Coccyzus lansbergi, assembly GCA_033558105.1. NCBI lineage: Eukaryota > Metazoa > Chordata > Aves > Cuculiformes > Coccyzidae > Coccyzus > Coccyzus lansbergi. Next base: position 684,288 of record JAUMJK010000362.1, read on the forward strand.
CACAGTTAAAATAAATAAATAAATCAGTTAAAAGTACTTATATGCAAAGGCCTTGTTAGCCCACAGACCCACCCACACATCAAAGTGACAATAGCAATCTTGTCCTTCCTTCTGATACATTTTCATGTACTCTTGCATTAATTAAGTTATCTCACCTACAAACACTTGTGCAACTTCAAAAATGTACCTTATGAATGAGGATGAGCAAAGACAAAGGTCATACAGATGTTACTGGAATGGAAAAAACATCACTTTCGAAGGGCTACTACTGACTATTGAGCTATCATGTAGAAACTTTTAGAAATACCATACAATATGTGACTTATTCATTTTAAGTATGAAGGAAGAGCTATTGGCCTTAAAAGGCTGAAAAGAAAAGCAAAAATGTATTTGCTTTATCTGCATCAGGAAGTAAAAGTGTAGGTGGAAGAAGGTGTCTCATGGGACTTTGAGCTTTTTCCAAAAATATTCAACATTTCCTCTCCAGGAGGTAGAAGAATTGCTTGTATTCTGCAGTACATCAGTAACAAAAGCTGTTCATAGCACTATAGTAGGCCTAGAAATAATCATGAAGAACTTGCATATCAATAGTGGGTTTTGTTATTGTGAAGTTGGAAAGTGCTACTTAATCATACAGCACTACTCAAAGCTACTTTGTAAATATTAGCTTAATTTATATGAGATTTTTTTTTACCTATGGTGCTTCATAAGAATGCAAAAGTCTCTGAAGCACTAAGTGGCCTACTGATTATAGATTTGTTGATGTCAATACAAAACCAATTTGCTCACAGACAACATACTAGTATATACTGTACTTAAAACAGTCTAAATAATGTGCTGGAACTCAGAGTTAGTCAGACACTGAAACTTTAATATTTAAATTTTCCTGTAGCAGAAGAATATATTTTTTTCTATATTTCCCCATAGATTTTTCTCTCAGAAAGATTAAATTTGCAATGGACATAAAACAAGATCTTATAGAGCAAGTGTTGATCAAGACTTGAAAATATATGTACTTTCTGAGACATTTTGGCATTAATGTTGATGACTCTGTGTGTTATGATAAGTATCCATAACATTTTCTCCTGCCCATTTCTCTATCTCATCCCAAAAATCTAGTCATGAAAGTAGGAATTAATTCAGAGAAAACAGAATGATGTTCCTTCAGATCATAGATTACAAGAAAGAATGGGCCAGACATTTCTAGTATTATCCATTATAATCAGGAAGCCTTAAAAATTTCCTGAATTTTGTGGAAGATATCTATCATTTAATTTTAACAGTTCATTGAGAGATTTGCTGAAATTCAGCAGTCTTGAGACAATTTGCAGAGAATCAAGGCAAGAGATTGGCATTTTTAGCTAGGACTGGTTATACCCAACTGCCTGTCTTGTGCGCACCAGATCCCAAGAGTGAATCTGTTGCAGGAAGAATTTGAGTTGCTTTGTGCCAAGATAACAATAGGCACTTTACCAAAGCAATAGGCAGAAATTCTTAAAAGCCCTCCTGGAGTTTGCTTGGTCTTGTACGTTTATTGATGAAAACGAAGCAACATGCTGCTTAAAAGAATCAAGACTAGCAAGATAATTTTTGTCATGAAGTTTCAAATGTATGAAATTATTAAATAAATTTCCAATGCAGTACTTCCCTGGAGGTGTTTAAGGTGCGGGTGGATGAGGTACTGAGGTTTAGAGATTGGTGGGAATGGTTGGACTCGATGATCTGGTGGGTCTCTTCCAACCTGGTGATTCTATGATTCTGTCTACAAAGTTTCTACTGCATCTGTGTAAAACACTGCAAGATTTTCTGTTTATGGGCGAGTGACAGTTTTTCCTGGGGAATCCTCATCTACTTCTATCTAAGACTCTATTTTTCTATAGTTATAGGAGAAAGAAATACTCTCTCTTCCGCTCAGTTTGGTTTTTAAATGTATGGAGAGCAGCCATGTTTTTCCATACTCTTGCTTTAGTGGACAAACAATAATTTATGTTGCATGCAGGGCTTTTGGTGTGACCTGAGAATTTCTTCCTTCTGGGAGGAATCTATTGGGCACTTGGTAAAATGCCAAAGTTCAGAAGACATGGGTTTAGGATGCAGCACTGACCACAAAGAAAAGTTGTGGTGTGGCTTCCTTATTTTTACTGCAATGAAGTTATGGTTCTTGACTTGGTGTTTTCCTTTCTGACTGCATGCTTCTCTAAGGAATTGAGTGTTCAGGTGCTTGTTAATTGAAATCTGCTTTTATTCTACTGCTTCAGTGCTTCAGGGAATATGAAACAATCTGTTTAACTAAAGAGTTTCTAGATCTTAACTTCTGACCTTAGTGACATGCATTTTGCAGCAGGGAGAAGGGATATAGAATTTGGTTTTCTCTGTTCATGCATACACCTCAGTATCTGGTAGCTTTCATGAGGTTATGTGCTGTTACAGATTTTTTTTTATTATTTTCTTAAGCTTTTTCTTCTGAGAATTGGTAAATCATGTACTGGTGCTTTTCTTTTGACTTCAGAATCACTTTAATTTGGAGGGGGTGGAGTGGTGGTGAAAATATGTGTTGTTGCCAGAAATGATTGCTGTGAATCCAAATGAGGAAGCCTTTCATACAAAGGTTTAGTGGAAGACACAGTGTCGCTACTGAACTGCATGGATAAAGGGGATTTTAGCTTCATTTGCTTGATTAAGAGATGTTGGTAGGGTGTGAATTCCTTGTTTGCTACTACTGACACTTAACCAGTCTTAACTAGAGCTCACTGGAATTAATGGAAAGGTTCCCATTAGTTTCAGTGTGGATTTTTTCAAGCCGTAACAGAACTGCTGCTATTCCACAGTTGAGTATTAGTAATGGACAATGAACCTGCCAGTCATGCAGGTTTTGTACGTGTGCGTGTGGTGAGATTTCTAGGAGGGTGAAGACTGCTTTCATGAGAGTAATTTTTATGTGGCATTCCATAATATTTAAGAAAGCCTGTGATTTTTTTCTTACTGCTTCTTCTATATAAAGCAGTCTAAGGAAATTTGAAGGAGTCTATTGCAATCACCTGTGATTTTTTTTTAACTGCTTGGGTTTTCTTTCTTTTCTGTTTAATGAGCATCATGTAAGTAAAAATTTCAAATCCTTATAATAAAGGGAAATGTTTTACATTAGGACAGAAGCAGTGATGTACTTTGATTTATTTTAATGGATGCAGTAGAAAAATGATACCATTACCATTTTCCTGGCAATATATAGGAGCTGGTGAATACAATAGGAATTTCTTGAATGATTAAAATGTGTATTGATTTTAAAGATGATAATGAATGTACTAGAATGTACTGTCTTTGTGTTTGGGTTTCATATATGGGTGAATTTTGGTTTGCTGGTTCTGGACTTCTGTCAGAGAATCTCCTGTGTGTCTTTGAAAGACTACTAATCAGATCATAAGAGACTGGGAGGCATATGCATCCCCTTACTATGAAAATAACACTGATTATTGTTTGTTGCTTTTAAGTTCTAGTGGAAGTTTCCTTTGTGGTTTTTACCCAGGCTTTGGTTCAGCTGTTAAGCAGAATTGTACTCTGTGACATAGAGTTGTTCACTCCTCTCTGTTTTATTAAAATATTTTGGAGAGTAAAAAAACTTTTTTTCAATTACTCATAATGTTTTAGACTATAATCTCAGCAAAAAAATTAATAAATATAAATAATCAAAAAGCTAGTTTTTCCCTTTGAACCATGCCATTACCTTTAGAAAGCCTGTCTTGCTGAAGTAACAGTCTTCCGTGAACTGACAATCTGCGTGCACAGAATTGAATTATTTTAAATGCTGTGTCTTTTTTTGGACATACATGAAAATGCCACTTCATTCCTTAAAGGTGTCTTACTGCAAGCACTTGTTTGTGCTGGTCAGTAATTTCTTGTCTTCTAGGTATGTGATGCATCTTTGTTATGGCTGTGTTCCTTGCTCTGAGGGCACAACTGACAGAATCCTGTGATGGGAATTTCTTGTTGCACCTATAGCTCTGTATATGTCTTTCCAACATCTGTTAGCAAAGATGTATCTGAGAACATGAGCACTCCCAGGGCTCCTACCAAGAGTCTTTCCAAACAAGTATGATTTTATTACAATGCTATTGTAGTGACAATTGTGGCTTATGTGGTGCCTACTATATCACGTGGGGCTAAGGACAGCAGGGTGGCATTATTTCACAGAGATGTTCTAGCTGTGCCGGTAGCAACAAACTGAGATGCTATTAAAAGAAGGTTTTAAAAAGCAATGGAATAACATGGAAGGTTTCCAAGAAACATCTCTGATGACTGAAAAAAAAAGTCATATAATTGAATTTGAGGATGTAGCCAAAATTATATTTGTTCAGACAATGTAGTACAGTCCAGTTTGAATGCATCTGTTACTGGCAAAAGCAGACAATTACTTTCCTGGGTAAATGATTTTGTCTCATTTAGTATCTCACAATGCTTGAGTTTTTCTTACTGTGGTACATGCTGTAATCCCATTCTGCATTGTAGATGATGTCTAGTCAGGTCAGGTAGAAATTGTAGTTGTATTGAATGTACTAACAGCTACAAAGACAATGAATTTTTTTTTTTCACTCAAGATACTTAGTGAGGTCTGAGTAGTAAGCACTCAAAGTATTTGGCCTGTATGATACATTGATAGGTCCCCTGTCTATCACAACAATAAGTTTTTGATTGCTTGGTTGCTTTTGCTCTGCATCACATACAATGGGAAGAACCCTCCTTTGGTTCTGCAGGGAATGGCAGTAGCCAGGTCCCTGAAATTCCCTGAACACACGAATTTAATTAAGAGGAATGTACATCTAGCAGAGGATTTTAGTTTGTGAGGGGCTGAACATAACCCAGCTTTGTATTTGTTTCTGAACATTTTCATTCATACTGTGTTATTTCTAAGTTGAGAACGTCAGAACTACAGTTTCCCAGTTGCATAGAGCTTTTTGCTTTAAGTCCCTTTCTGATAATTTGTTGCACTCAGTTTTTATTTTGACTAGTGTTGATGTAATTCTTAAAAAGTGTTAGCTCAATCTGTCATGATCCCAGAGTTTTGCTCTAGGACAATAATGGGTGACACACAGGCCATCATTTTATATGAATGTTATTTCCCAGATGATCACTACCTATATCTAAGTTAAACATCAATGCCTAATGCTCATTCACATGGTTTCATAAGGGCCCTCTGTTGTTCTCTACAATCAAATTTAGCTATCATCATCCGCAGACATTGTAATCTCACTGTTCAGTTGCTTCTCCAGGTCACTCAGAGTATGTTCAACAGTGTGGGTCCCAGCACAAGTTCCTTTAGGAATCTAATGTTGACTTCTTCAGTGTGAAATCAAAACTTCTTTGTTTCCCATTTTATTAGATGCTTCTCGGTCTATGTAAGGATCTTTCTTCTTGTCCCATGGTTGATTAGTTTCTTGGCCTGGCTGTCTGTGACGTACAAAATGTAAACTTTTGTTCTATATGGATCCTGCTATGTATTATTTAAATGTTGCAGTGGATTAACCAATGAATGATAGGAGGAGTTGCATAGCCACACTAAATTTATACCAATGTAGATGTCTTGAGGACTACATAGATTAATTTTTACTAAGAGAATACCTACAAAACTCTTTTGTGCACTATACATTGTGAATGCAAGGCATTAAAATACTTCGTAGATTCGTATAATCACTAGGTTGGAAGAGACCCTTGAGATCATCAAGTGCAACTGTACTAGTCCACTACTTAATCTCTAAGCACTTCATCTACCCATCTTTGATGGTGATTCAACCACCTCCTTTGGCACCGTTTCCAGTGCCCAACAACCCTTTCAGTGAAGACATTTTTCTTGATGTCCAGTCTGAACCTCCCCTGGCACAGTGTGAAGCTATTCCTGCTTGTCCTGTCACTTGGACAAAGAGACCAACACTTACCTCTCTACAACCTTATTTCAGGTAGCTATGGACCATGATAAGGTCTCCCCTCAGCCTCCTTTTCACTAGTCTAAACCACCCCAGTTCCCTCAGCTGCTCCTCAAAAGACTTGTTCTCCAGCCCCTTCACCAGCTTTGCTGCCCTTCTCTGGACACATTCCAGAACCTCAGTGCCTTTCTTGTTGTGAGGGGCCCAAAACTGGACACAGTATTTGAGGTGCAGCCTCACCAGTATTGAGTACAGGGGCAGAATCACTACCTTAGTCCTGCCGGCAACACTGCTTCTCCTACAAGCCAAGATGCTATTGGCTTACTTGGCCACCTGGGCACACTGCTGGCTCATGTTCAGTCGCTTGTCAAACACCACCCCCAGGTCCTTCTCCTCTAGGCAGCTTTCCAGCCACCCTCCCCCAAGCCCATAGCACTGCACAGGGTTGTTTTGTCCCAAGTCCAGGACTCTGCACTTGGCCTCGTTAAACCTCATCCCACTGGCTTCAGCCCATCAATCCAGCCTATTCAGATCCTTCTGTACATTCTCCCTACCCTCCAGCAGATCAACACTTCCTCCCAGCTTAGTGTCATCCATGAACTTACTAATGGTACATTCAATCCCTTCATCCTGGTCATTGATAAAGATGTTGAATAGGACTGGACCCAGCACTGAGTCTTGAGAGTCACCACTTGTGACAGACCTCCAACTGGATTTAACTCTATTTACCACGTCTCTTTGGGCCCAAACATCCAAGCCAGCTTTTTACCCAGCAGAGGGTGCGCCTGTCCAGGCCAATGGCAGCCAGTTTCTTAGGGAGAATATTGTGAGGAGCAGTGTTAAAAGGCATTATTGAAGTCCAGGTACACTATATCCACAGCCTATCCTTCATCTGTTAAGTGGATCACCTTGTCATAGAAGGCAATTAGGTTAGTTTGGCAGAACCTGCCTTCCATAAACCAATGCTGACTTGGCCTGATCACCCAGTAGTCTTGCATGTGCTGTGAGATGGCATGCAAGATGCCCTACCCCATGCCCTTCCTCAGCACTGAAATCAGACTAACAGACCTGTAGTTCCCTGGATCTGCAGACTTTCTTGTTAATGAGCATAGCGTCTGCCAGCCTCCAGTCAAGTGGAACTTCCCTAGTCAGCCAGGACTGCTGGAAGGTGATGGAAAGGGGTTTGACAAGCACATCCGCCAACTTCCTCAATACCCATCTGGCCCCATAGACTTGTGAATGTCTGACTGAGCAGGTCTCTAACCATTACCTCATGGATAAGGGGATCTTTGTTTTGCTCTTCCTCCCTTTCGTCCAGCTTGTGAGGCTGAGTACCCAGAGAACATCTTAACTTGCTATTAAAGGCTGAGCCAAAGTAGGCATTAAGTACCTTAACCTTGTCCTCATCCTTTGTCTCTTTTGTTCCCTCTGCATCCAGTAAAGGATAGAGATTCTCCTTGGCCCTCTTCTTGTTCTTGAAATATTTGTAGAAAGGTTTAATTTTTACTTGCCTTTCACAGAAAAGTCCAATCTAAGTTCTAATTGGGCTTTAGCCCTTCTGATTTTCTCTCTGCATGAGAGAAAATGCATTTTCTCACTTCATCCCTGTAATCCTCCTGAGATGCCTACACCTTCCAGAGCTCGAATTTGTCCTCTTTTTTTCTGAGATCCATCCAGAGCAATCTGCTCAGCCAAACTGGTTTTCTTCCTTGCCGGGTCACTTTCTGGCACCTAGATACAGCCTGCTCTTGCACCGCCAGGATTTCATTCTTGAAGAGCATCCAGCCCTCCTGGGCTGCATTGCCCTTTATGACTCTCCTTCGTGGAACTTTATCTACCAGCCTTCTGAAGAGTTTGAAGTCTGCCCTCTGGAAGTCCAAAGTGACTGTTCTTCTGACTCCCCTCCTTACTTCTTCTAGAACTGACAATCCTACCATCTCATGAACGCTGTGCCCTACACATCCCCCAACTGTCACATCTCCCACAAGGCTTTCTCTTTTCACAAACAGCAGTCCCAGCGGGGCACCTTCCCTTGTTGGTTCACTCACCAGTTGTGTCAGGAATTCAGACATCCAGGTAATGCAATATGCACACATAGTTGTGGTACAGGAAGTGTCAGGTTTTGTTGTTCATAAAGGGCATTGAATATATATGTAGTTGCTTATAAGAGAAAGTGTTTGTTACTGTAGGATATTGGGAAAATGTAGAGGCATAGTCAATGTGACACTCACTGGTCTGTTTAGATTAATTCTTTGGGCAGGGCTCTGTCTCCCAGATAAATATTAAATTAACATTCTTCTGTCTTTCTCCAAAATTGTTCTCCAGTACCCAACATTGCCTCCCTCCACAGTAGTATTGTAGACCACAGTGTACAAAAATATAACATACTTAAAGCAATATTGTTTTGGACTCTCTAAATTTTGTGGTCAGGTCCTTGCTAAATGGCATGTTAGAGAACTGTGTTCTCTTTGATCTCTTACCAGCCAAGAAATCTTCTCAATGTTGGTTGTTTTCATCATCTTAATCATAGACTGAAGGCAGAATATTTTATTTTTAGATGTACTATTTATATCTCCATATTTTAGGTTTCTACCAATTGCTTGAGTTGGTCTCACTGAAAGAAAGATGGAGGAGAGCTAGATGAGTAAGAAGAGGAATTGATCTATACTTATTAAATCTGTGCAGATACCATGTATGTATTTATATAGAATATGTATTCCCCCATATATTCCCCTTCTTAAATATTAGCTGAAAAATTGTGGTTTATCTTCTTCTTTCTTATTCTTAAAAATCAGACTGCAGAGGTTAAATGATTATATTCTTAAATAATTTTTTACATTTAATGAAATAATTCCATAAATTTATAGTTTAAGCTAAATTAGTAGAGCCTTTAATTAAAAAAGAAATCATAATATGTCTTTTCTTTTTTCAACATTGAAAATTTACAAAATGTGGGTGTTAACTATCTTTAAATCTTCTTTTACAAATTATGGTTACATGGTACTTGAATTTTTTGCCTTGCTATGAAGACATTTGCTCTGGATTGAATATTAAATATTTCAGAGAATATCAGGGAAACTTGTCGATACCGTATAAAGGGTGGAGAGCTTCTGATAAGACATCTAAAGCTGCAAATTGTACTAAAACTGATTCAGCCTTCCTTTTATTTTAATTTCCATGTAACATTGCAGGCATCAAAGGGTTATAAAATTATATAAGTGTACAGCAGTACTAGAGGAATTGAAAAGATTTTGAGTTATACAGAAAAAAATAGGATTTTCAGACATTTCTGGCTTTTTCATGCTGGTCAGATAATTTTTTTTTTTTCAATTTTAAATAAGTTCCTGTTAGGTAACTAGGATTGTATCAGGCAAGAAGTAGATAATTGATTCTCAAGCATACATCAGTCACCAGGAAGAAGTGTGAAGAAATGTTTCTTCCTATTTTCCACTCCCAGAAGTCACTACCCGGTTGGATAGGTGAACTAATGAGTTAAGCAGAAGGCTATTGCAAGTATATGCAAAAAATACATAGGAAGGAAGGGGTTTTTTCCTCTGAAAGAGCTACTCACCTAACCTAGATGATGTATTAAATCAGGAATACATCTGGGATAATTAATGAGACCAGAAGAGCTTTTGTTGAAGGCTAGGAGGGAAAACCAAGACGAAGCACATTGCGTAATTTTGAATTATTTTCCCTGTGCTTAGAAAGTGAACTGATGTGAAAGAGCAGATTGCTGGGCAAAGTAAGCATTTTTGAGTTATCTTTTCTGTTTTACTTTTAATCAATTATTAATTTAATAATTGATTAATTTAATCAATTATTATGAAGTTATTAATTACTTCATGGGACAAACTGCTGGAATGAATGTACCAAATACCTTCTTCAGTATAGCAAAATCTGTCATCATCTAACACTTCTGTAAATTGTAGGGACTTTTCTTTAAATTTAAAAATGTATAAGTAAAATGGGAAGTATTGTAGGTAGATTCTCATCTCAATGACAATAGGAAAGTTCTGGTGTAAATCCATTTTTTTCATTTACTCTACTCTGGATTTACTTTGTAGTATCAGTTTAAAACAAGTGTTAGCAAGTAACTGGCTTGTCTGCACTGGTACTAACTGTTTTGTGCACTGGAAGCCACTGCTAATATAAATTTTCTCATTTCTTTATACTGGCTCTGCTATTAAGAATAGAACTGAAAGTAAACTAGGGGCTATGCTAGAGATGACACGTTATTTCTAAGACTACAGATAACCTAAATCTAAATTATATATACTCTTCCCTGAGTAGCAATAAGTTGTTCAGAGTATGTGCATGCAGAGTGAGGGTTGGCTTTTTTCCCCGTGTTCATTACTTTCCTTTTTGTTGTACTTGTGTTTGTGCATTAGCAAGGCTTAATGCATTGAAAGATTGCTCACTTTTTATAAAAGTTACACATATTCTCTGGGCATCAGTCAGAATGTTATATATATACTTATCCAACAGTGATTTTTTTCAACATCTGGCCTGAAGATTATGCTATGGAAAATTCATATTCCCAAAATGGCAATAATTTCTGCAAATGCGGCCAACTGATGCTTTCTGAGCATCATGTGTTGATTTTTTTCACAGCTGATGGTATTGGCCTTTTGAAAGATCAGATCCCTTAAAGATAGAAATTAGCCACTTAAAATTAGTTTGGCTTTTACATCGATTGTAGTTTGAAGTAAATTAGTTTTGTGACTAACTCAGTTGCTGTAAGTGACTTCATTTTTTCTGAAACCTAACTGCATGTTTCTGAGAAAGTGTTCTCTAAAGAGATAACACAGGGCACTGGTATGCAGAAAGGCCAATGCTTATACTTAACCAAGGCCATCCTTAAGCTGGGGGAAGGGGTTCACGCCTGTGAGGAGGGACGAATGGGGCAGGTGACCCTAAACTGACCAATAGAGTATTGCACCCCATATACATCATACTCGGTATAAAGTTGAGAGTCACGAGGGTCTTGCTATCTTCTGTGGTGGCTGACACCCGAGTAAGGGTATCATCTGAGTTCTCAGCTCCCTCTTAGCCATGGATCCATTCCCTCATGTCTGCTCTACAGTATTTGTGGTGGCATATAGTCAGTGGAGGGGTAAGGACGTGCTCTCATGTATTTGTATATATTTTATTACTTTCTAATTATTATCATCATCATCTTCATCTCATTAAAACTGTAGTTCTAGTTTCCAACCCATAAGTCTTTCTCTTCACATTTCCCTTTTTCCTGCAGGGTTGAGGGGTGAAGGCATTTTGGAAGCTCAGTTGCACAGTTTTAGCCGCATGGGACTAAACCATGACAACATCCTAATTTGAAATTTTTATCTCTTTATAGAGACAATGTATGATAGTGGATATAAAAGAATTAAGCTGAAGTTTTCATAAGGTGTAAAGGGCTAGACTTATAAAGTGTTTAGACAGTAAACTGCTTTTGTGGTAGTAGGAGTTGGCCACCTCAATTCCTTTTAAAAACTGATCCTGAAACCAGTTTTCAGGCTGTTAAGACAAATGATACTCTTGAAATACAGTATAGACTCTAAAGTCATTTACCAAAGATATTTTCTGAAGCATTTACTTTTTCTGTAGGCATATAAAAGCTGTATGAATACTTTTCAGTGAACTACAACTCCAAACAAAACACTAAAATATTTAGATCAATTTGTTGTAGTATTAAGTATTTGAAAACAAAAATCTGAATGAAATTTGAGTGCTTTCTTAACTTGTAGAAGTTACATAATTTCCGAAGAGACAATTTTAAAAGAAGTATAGCAGCTAGTAAGTCTTTAAAGTTGGGGTTCAGGAAACACTGGCTTCTATTTGAAAGTAAGAAAATTCATGGCAAAAGGTGTGGGACTTTTTATGAGGTAAAAAAAAGCTTTTCTATTTCATTAGCCACTGATACACTGGTGATCAAATAGTCGAAAAATAAAACACCTAGCTGTGCACAAGCAAAAGCATCACGTTTTTATATATACATATAAAGACAGTGTGAGTGCACGTGAAGAAGACTTGATTTCACATCTCCATAAAAGGCATCTGTCTTCTGATTGCTGAATATGTCCACAGGGCTGTTCTGAAAGCCTGATTCACCGTGATGGGGGAAAAAACCCTAAACCAACAATCTAAGACAGTTGCAGGGAAAAACTTCTTAGGTGCTATGGGAATTAACATTTTATCTTTCAAAGGAAATAAAATGGTGTGACTTCTTTAGTCTGCCAAACTGGAAAAGCAATCCCTGTAAAATTCATATGGCAGAGGAGAAGGCTGCCCAGGCATTTTGCATTCACCTGCATTAGAAGATGCTTAAGAGTAAAGGTGGAGGTAGCAGCTTAACACCTTGGCTGAAGAGAAGGAAAAGGTAAGGCAAATGCAAGGGGAAAAATATCTGAGATTCAAGTGAAAGTCCTATGATAGGAAGAAGACAACTCATATCAAGCAATATTTTTCTTTATCTTAGTTCTATATCTGGTACTTATATAATGTAGTAAACTGGCAGTCCTGTAAGTTTCCTATGTAAAGAGTATTCACAGAATCACTAGGTTGGAAAAGACCTCCAGGATCCTCAAGTCCAATCATTCCTATCAACCACTAAACCATGTCTCTGCGCAATGTCCAGTGTCCCCCTCAAACAAGCATCACTCTGTTTTCTGTGGGTGATACCTTGGATAGAAGTTGACCTGTACTGCCTGGGAAGTAATATTTCTCTCAACAGTAGACAGTGTGTTTCTTTGGCACAAGACAAGTGCTTGCAATGGGTGAGTGAATGTTACTGACATAGCTCTGTTTAGAATAACTCAATATAAGGGAATTTATCTTTTTCTTTTCAAAAAAATCTCCTGAAAGGTAATAATGTACCAAACAACTTAAATTACAAGCCCTGGTAAAAGTATTTCTTAGTTTAGGAGTTTGGTTTTGTTACCAAAGATTTTTTTTTAAATTACAATCTTCTTTAATCTTACTTTAAGTGGCACACAGGGCATTCTAAGAGTATTTTTCAAAGTACATAAAAGAAATAATTTCACTCATATTCTTTATTTGAAGCATTTTAAATAATTTGTCTTGTATAACTCTAGAATCATAGAATGGTTTGAGTTGGAAAAAGGGACCTTAAAGATCATGTCGTTCCACAACCCCTGCCATGGGCAGGGACATCCCACTAGACCAGGCTACCCAAGGCCCCATCCAACCTGGCTTTGAACACCTCCAGGGATGGGGCAGCCACAAGTCCCTTGGGCAACCTGTGCCAGTGCCTCACCACCCTCATCATGAAGAATTTGTTCCACCTTTCAATTTAAAGCCATTTCCCCTAGTCCTATCACTACAAGCCCATGCAAAAAGTTCCTCCCCAGCTTTATTGTAGGCCGCCTCCAGGTACTGGAAGGTTGCTATAAGGTCTCCTTGGAGCCTTCTCTTCACCAGGCTGAACAAGCCCAATTCTCTCTGCCTTGGACGGGAGATGCTGCAGCCCTCTGATCATCTTTACAGCCCTCCTCTTATCCTGTTCCAGCAGTTTCCTACACTTCTTATGCTGAAGATTCCAGAATGGGGCACAATACTCCAGATGGGGTCACACATGAGAGTATAGTACTATGGCTTCATATACTATAGCTCAGCAATCGGAAGCGGATTCTCCATGCTAAACCTTAAAATCAGAAATGTAGGTTTATATATTTTTTCCTTTAGACTAAACATTAATATTACAATTTTGAGAAGTAATGTTTAGAAAACATGGTTGTGGTTTTTGGTCTTCTGAATGTCTTTCATTGTGGTCTTGAAGAAAGTAAATGGCAAAGATGAGTTTTCCCAGTAGCAAACACTATAACAGAATAATACATAACATAGTGATGTTGAAAAGTAAGCAATATTAATCTTTAAACTTTTGTATCTGCTACAGATGTCACATGTCTGTGTGGGAATTTATGTTCCAGAAGAGATTCTTCTTGGGGTATTTAGACATTTTCCTTGGTGTTTTATAAGTGCTTGGGGTTTTTAACATCAGCTCCAGCACTTCATGATCTAAGATGAACTTAATCCTCCCCACATTGTTTATGCATACTCTAAACAAGTAGTCCCCTTTTATAGCCTTATTTATTTGGGACCGTTACACAAATGTGATGAAAAGAGGAAACTTAGGTATGTACAAAAAGTGCCTTATTAAAGAAACACTGATTCAGATTGTGAAGCCCAGTAATAAAATAGAGAAATTTAGCAGGACCTTAGTAAAAAAGCCAACCAACAAACAAACAAATAAAACCCCCAGAAATTGTGTCAAAATTAGTCCAGTTATCCAGACTCAGATGTGATAATTTCACTAGTAATTTTTTGGGGTGTTGTTCAAGTTCTGAATTGAATATATCCAGTGAATTATGGTACAGATCTTAGCACATATATATAGTAAGTTCTTTATCCTGTACATAAAAATAAATAGATGATTCTGCTGTTTTCCAATAGAATTCTAAAAATCACTTCATGCATATGCGATGTACCTCACTTAGTTTCATGTTTTATTAAGGTCTTGGCATTGAAAACAGAACGTCTTTACCACAGAGCAATTCTTTTCAATGGAATGATACACTTTTCAATATATCCATGCATGCAGCAATCCGACATGGAAAATGGAAGTTGCTAACTGGATATCCAGGTAACAAAGTAACTCTTTTTTTTTTTTTTTTTTTTTTTACGCATATCCCCCACCTGCTCCAAACACGGTTTAATTATGTTGTATATATTTTAATTTCTTTTAGTTACTCTGCCAACTTTTCAGGTTTTTGATCGCATGCAAAACCGTAGAATGGGCACTTCTAAAATCCAAGCAACATATTCTTCCATTTTGCAAATATTTTGTATTCCACAGCAGTGGAGAAACTGTCACAGAATATCTCAAGCTGGAAGGGACTCATAAAAAATCATCAAATCCAGGAAGAATGCCCCTGAAATTTCTAGGTTTTAAATTAAGTGACATGGAAGTTTGAATCCAAATGGTGCAGCTTTTTTGTATAAATCAGATTCCTGTGTAGGTAACCCTGGATAGGAGAGACTGTGATGCTGGGCTAGAGTTAAGGAATGCAGCAGAAGTTACTGGCCAGTGGCTTGTTGAGGGACGTGGTGAATTTGCATAACTCTGTTTCTCTGCATTGCTGCTCCCGATCTGAAAATAAACTCTTGGTCTGTTCCTGTTTCTGCAGGCTGTGGTCATTGGTTCCCTCCACCATCTTTATTCAGTGAATCAAAGATTGAATCACCTGATCCACCAACAAAGAGAGTTTGGCTATTTGATATTGTTCATGATCCTGAGGAGAAAAATGATTTGTCTGAAAAATACCCTCATGTGGTAGAAAAACTACTCTCACGGCTTCAGTTTTATTATAAAAGTTCAGTGCCTGTGTTCTACCCTGATGATGATCCCCACTGTGATCCAGCAGTAACTGGGGCTTGGGGTCCTTGGGCATAGTGCACCCCACAGTATCCTGCAAAATATTCCTGTAGCAAAGTCTGGTTTATGGAATTGTGGTCCTAGTCACATATTTCTTACGTTGTTTATTAAAATATTGCTAATTGTGAGCTCATTCGTTGAGTAATTCAGTATTTCTTATTCTTAAAACATGTTGGGGATCTTATTTCAGTCTTTTCCCACTCTGTCCTTCCCAACTATTTTATGTGAGTTGTTCACAATGTTAAAAATCTGTTGGCTGAATATTCTTTGTTCAGAATATGCTTTTAATAGAGAAGGTAAAACATTGCGTCTCTTCTTGGAAGAGATTACTCTTCTTAAAAAGCTGCAATGAATCATGGAAGCAGGAACATCCAGAATTCATCCATCTTGTTGAATAAGCTGACTTCTGGGTTTGTATTTGTCCAGAAGACAAATTCTATTGGAAGTTGTTACACACCTATAAAGAACAGAAAAAAAAATACAGCAATTGACATAATGGCAAAAATCATTAACACACAACTCCATCCAGAAAACAGAACAGGCAGAAATATCCCGGAGTAAGGAAAAATCCCCCACAAACCTAGCACAATACAGCAAAATCCCTAGTCCTTGTTCACTGTTGATGTATCAAATTGTAGTAGAGCTGTCAATTGGAGTGCAGGGCTGTTAGGCAGAGGGATCTTGACAAGCTGGAGAAATGGGTGAACAAAGACTTCATGAAGTTCAGCAGAGGCAATGTCCTGCACTTGGTGTGGAATAGCACTATGCAGTAGTACACAGTGTTATGCCTGGATAAAAACCATTTTTGTAAGAAAAATCTAGGCATCCTGATGGAAAATAATTAGAAACAGGCTTGTTATGTGCTCTCTTGGTGAAGAAAACCAACCACATGTTGGTCCATATAGGAAAGAACGTAGCAAACACCTTATGGGAAGTGTTTGTTACCTTCTGTTCAGCACTGGAGCATAGCATCACACTTCAGGTTTCCCTGTACAAGAAAAGTATTGATAAATCAGAGTGAGTACAGTGGAGATCCATGAAGATGATCAGAGAGAGGAGAGAAAACAGGGGCTGGGGGAGGCTAATGAAATGGGTTAGCTTGTGCTGGACAAGAGGAGATAAAGGGGAAATTCCTATCTTCAGCTACCTAATGTGAATGTGAGGGCATAGAGAAGATGAAGCCAGGCTCTTCTCAGAGGTGCATAAGGATGAGAAGCACAGCAGGAACACATGGAGTTTCAGTTCAATAGAAGAAAAGGAGAAAAAGAAGAAAATGACAAAATGAGATCAGTTAAATATGTAAACTGCAAGGCTAAGGCATCTCTGTCCTTGGAGATGTTTGTTCCTTGGTTGGAGGAGACCCTATGTAACGTAATTCCAAAGTTAGATCTAACTTGAAGTTGTCCCTGCTTTGGTGGTAGTGGTGAGGAATGACCAGGTGACCTCCAAAAGGCCCTTTCTGCATGAATTATTCAATTCTATGATGAACCAAACCTTACTTTTATTGCCTGCCTCTGTGGTAAGTAGTCTTTCTTCTGACATTTTGTTTTTTATAACCATAGTAGAGACTGTTTTCATCCTGGAATGGGCTCTGAGCCATGAAGAAATCAGGCCAAGCAACATGTCTCCATTACTCATCAAATTGATGTAAGATCAACCCACCAGCTCTCTTAATGTCTCAAACATCTGGAGTCTGGCCAGAGTTCTGGTACTCCTTCTCAGTGTCCTTAGCCAAGTTCTCAGGCTGCAGAGCTTTAGCTGTCATCATCTCCAGAAAGTACGGATCTAACTGCCTATTTTCTGGCTCCAGGACCAACTCCTATAAATTTCACTAATATTTTGCACACCTTTTCCCGGTTTTCTCTCATGAGATTTGTGCTAATTATTAGCAAACAGATTCATGAAGAGACAGACTTGATGAATTTGTGCATTTTTTTAACAGAAAGATAAAGCATGGAAAAGATTCTTAAGAAAACTGAAAATGCATATAAAAATGAACAGAAATTCCAGTTTTCTGTTACAGCTTATTTTTCATTACACTTTTAAATGTAGCTTGCTGTTTCTACCTTTGTTCTTTTCCTACAAGCAGAAATGAAGCCCGAGCTCTTCAGAAGCTTGTTCAACTTTTTGTCTTTTTTTCCCCCGAAGACCCTTATTGTTCTCTCCTTTGTCACTTCTACTCCCTTTCTTCAGTCTTTTTGCTATTCTGTTGCATTCACTGTCTTCAGCCTTGAAGGCAGGGAAAGAAGAAAAATAGTTTGAGAGGAAATAATTCCCTTATAGTAGGAAAATTTATATCCTGCGTGGTTTGGTTGAATATGTTTTGGAACCCTGTTTCAGACCAAGGTTCAATATCCTTCTCCATTCATCCATCGGTAGCTCAAAGCAGATGTTTGCAGCAGGATATGACCAGGGCAAGCATATGTGATTAAGCTCTTGAGATTGTCTTTCACCTTCTAAGCTATCACTCAGAGCCTCAGAGATTTAACTTCTAGGTATTTAATTGCCTTCAGTGATACTTTTTCTCTTCCATGAGGCTGCACAGCCTTTACATTGTGGTCCTTGGGAACAGTGCGTAGCCTTACAATACCTTGAAATTGTTGATATTCACACATTTGCACATATCCACAGCTCAACTAGACACTGTGTGAAGAATCTTGTGTTTGTTTATGACCTGCTTCCAGGTAATTTGAACTTTTATGTGTAAAATGCATATTCTGTGACAGAAGCTCTTGCCATGCTACATTTGACAACTTTCATATTAACCAATATCTTTAAAATATCAAAAAAGAATTTATGTCCTATAAAGGTTGTCTCTAAACTGGTACCTGATTATGTCTCCTTCCATTTCATGAAACACATTTAAGCTTTTCTTTCTATTGTGTGTGACTGTACAATCGGCTTATGCTCAGATTTTAGCTGACACATAGCTCATGCAAAGGCCCGATGTGTGCTGGGAGCAGTGCCCTTTAATCAAGGTGAGAGCAACATATAGGCAGCTCACAGGAAGGTCTGCAGGTCATTGCGCAGCCATTATCACCTGCAATTTGCTGTCTCCTGCAGACATAATCCTTATTATTGATTGTCTGGCAGTTCCTTCAGAATCCACTAACTTATGGAAATGTTACAGACCAAACTTCCAAGCCGGAAAGTATAACGAACTTCAGCATATCCAAAAGGCTTTTGAAACTTTTCCAACAGCAGCCAGACTTGAGAGGCTTTTGTGCTTTCTGGTGTGATGCAAGGAAGGCCTGCACAACATTGTAAAAGGAAGGACAAGCATCATCGCCTAGGTAAGTCTTTTGTTTATAAGTGCATGAGTTACAAGTCATGAATCAGCTTGTGAGTTAAAAACCTCATGAATTAAGCAGTGGTTTACTGAATTCACATGTTAGACTAGTCTGTACAAAGGGAACTGAGCCCTTGTTTGATGTGTGTGTTTCTTTTCTTTTCTAATGAGCTTATAAAATAATTTAGACTATGCTCTCCTGTAATTTGAGAGATCTGAATGGACCGTGACAGTCTTGGCTTCACAGCAGAATGCTGTTTAACTTTCAAGCTTTTGATGACTCTTTATGATAACTCAGGCCTTGGCTCTGTTATTTGCTGACCACAGAAAGAGATGAGCAACAGAACCTTTTTATAAGCTTTTGCATCACCTTGACAAAGCTTGCATCTTCTTTCAATGGCTCTGGAAAGGCCTTTATTGCAGTTTTCTTTCCTAACTGTTGCAGTTTGCTTATTTTATACCAATATAATCACGGAATCACAGAATCGCAGAACAACCAGGTTGGAAGGGACCCATCGGATCTTCTAGTCCAACCATTCCTATCTAACACTAAACCAAGTCCCTCAAGACCTCATCCACCCGTGCCTTAAACACCTCCAGGCAAGGGGAATCAAGCACCTCCCTGGGCAGCCTATTCCAATGCCCAATGACCCTCTGTGTGAAAAACCTCCTCCTAATCTCCAGCCTAAATCTCCCCTGGCGGAGCTTGAGGCCATTCCCTCTCGTCCTGTCCCCTGTCACTTGGGAGAAGAGGCCAACTCCCTCCTCTCCACAACCACCTTTCAGGTACTTGTAGAGAGCAATGAAGTCTCCTCTCAGCCTTGTCTTCTCCAGGCTAAACAACCCCAGCTCTCTCAGCCGCTCCTCATAGGGTCTGTTCTCCAGCCCCTTCACCAGCCTCGTTGCTCTTCTCTGGACTTGCTCCAGAGCCTCAACATCCTTCTTGTGCTGAGGGGCCCAGAACTGGACACAATATTCAAGGAGCGGCCTCACCAGAGCTGAATACAGAGGGATAATCACCTCCCTGGAGCTGCTGGTCACACCGTTTCTGATCCAAGGCAGGATGCCATTGGCCTTCTTGGCCACCTAAAAAAATAAATAATAAATAATAATAATAATAATAATAATAATAATAATAACAATAACAATAATAATAATAATAATAATAATAATAATAATTTATGCTAGTTTATAACTTCTCTGTTTAGTACTGCAACTTTAAGTTTCATAGTCTTATTTTCTTTACCATATAGGTCATAACATGGCTTTGAGGTTAGGATTCTGAAAGAGTAAGTTGTCAAAGCACCTTGTGCAACTTTTAATTACTGTTTCTGTATGTCATGCACCAATGATACAATTTGTTCTTCAAATGCCTTTTTGAAATAAATAATCCAAATATCAGAAGTTCCACCAGTTTAGTACACCATTCCTCATTTGTTCAGGATACATTCATTAATTTATTCTTGCAATCAAAATGCAGATGGAGAAGTTGACAGCCACTTCCCCAATATATAAAGCAAGTAGATCCTATGAATTTATATAATTCTAACTCTTAAAAGACTTGGCTGTTTTTTCCATTGTGCATATTTATTTAGTGCTCTGTCTCACCAAGCAGACATGTGAGACTAGAAAGCTAAATGTTCTCGGTCAATACCCACATGCCACATTTTAGTTTATAGTAGTAGTTACAGGATGTGGTTGCCACAATAACAAGGGACTGGACTAAAGGGTGGGGGGAATTTCTGCCCTACATTCTTGTGTATCATTTAGCCTTCAGTAGCCATATTACACAAGATAAAATATTTGCCCACAAAAGTGGAAACTTTTGTTAATCATATTTTTATTTCAGGTACTGTTCTTTTTAAGCTGATATCTGGTTTCATGGAAAAGAAAGCAAGATATTCCCAAAAACTGTATCAGCTAGCTTCTAAAGCTCAGGTAATTAATGTGTTTAAAATGTCATCTCTTTGGCTAAATTTAGAAAAAAATAAAGAATGTCAATTTAAATTTCAGAGGTATCTTGCAATCCTGTATATCCTGCAATCTGCATTTTAATATCTTGCTGATATTCTAATTCATATAATTCATCTACTAGGAAGAGACTGTAGAATGTTACTATCTTCTGTGTGTATCAAATTCACCATGTATTTTCTCCTGTTATATTTTAAAATCCAGGGAGTAATTTTCTTAGCTACAGTACACATAATTATTTATTTCCTAAATATTTTCTATGGGTGGTCCTTCATAAAATTTTTTAATTGAATTAGGTTGCAGAAAAAACCCAACATCTGGCTGACACGTTTAGATTGGCATCTGCAAGGAGTTCTACACTGTGCAGTTGTTTCAAATTGGGAAATACAAGGTTCTTTATATGTTTTGTGGTTACTTGAGTAACATTCAAAAACACAAGCATTTTGAACTCTCTAAATAAAAATTCATTTCATCCCTTTCCAAGTTAAGATTCATTCCTAATCTAGCAAACATCTGAGCATTTTGAATTCAAAAGTCTTAATTTTTGTATTGTAGAAATGAGTTAAGCATCAGAGAAGTAATGAAGATTAGAACGAGTGCTCACACTGGCTAATTGTTTTCCATTGCTTATTTACAGAAAGATGCACACAAACAAGCAAAGGACAACTTTATAAGCAAAACAGAAGATCTGAACTATTGTTGAAACAAAGGCCCTATATTCAGCCTGAAAATAATTTGTCCAACTTTCCTAAAGTTGATAAATGGGTTTTGAATGAAACTCTGAATTTAATGCTCTTCAGAACTTTAAACAGAAGAGCATAGAGTCTCAGTCTTTGTGGTCTGTGTGGATTTGAAGCTCCCTCTGTGAATTAGCCTTTCATCTTACTTTGTGACAAAGTGGTTTAATGGTGGTAAGATATTCCCAAAGCTCTTCCATGTCTTCTTTAAGAAGCAGCAAAAGAACTTGCCACCCTATTGCTGATTTACCCAAGAGTCCTGATGGAAGGGGTGACAGTAACACTAATGTAAAATGAATGGTGGAGTCTGCCACGTAAGGACACACTTTCTTGTATGTTGCCATGTTTGTAATCCTAGGGCCATGGAAACCCAAATGAGGAATAGACAAGTGAATCACAAAACACAGAAGTCAAACAGTTTCAATTAAAGAAATCTTGACAAAGAAAAAACATACAATGTTAAGCAATACATGGTGATCCAGAATCTAACTGTAGCTGTGGTCTGTGCTTAGCTTAGGAACACCAAATCATTTCCAAGACATAACAGTTGTCAAAGGAGAATTTGTTTTCCTGACTACTTGCTTCTTTGGCAGCCACCTCAGGCACCCGTCCAACTGTACCCCAAATCTGCATCTCTTGTAACACTAACTTTCACTTAGACATGATGGAGGGGTCAGAGGACACTTTCTACAGGCTACCCTTCCCTTGGCAGTCCCTTTGCAGCCCCACCCTAAGTGGACCCATAGGTTTTGTGTCTCTCTAGCTATAAATAAGATGAGGTTTGTAATAGGAAAGTAGTGATTTTGCTAGGAGAAGGGAAAAAACTCACCAATGCTAAGTTTGAGGAGGTTTTTAAGCTTTTTTTTTTTTTTTTTTGCTAGCAGGTTTCCAGCTGACTGTTTTAACTATTTCAGCTTACTGATATTTTTCATCTGTGGGCAATAGACTTGTCTGGTTTCAGGCTTGGTTTTTATGTGGGGAGATTTTGGTTAAATATATGATGTAGAGAGTTCCCTGGGGTCCTAAGCTGCTTTTTCTGATTCCAGTGTTTTCACATGTCTTCTTCCTGTGCTGCGCAATGTGTGTATGAGCTCATCTACATCAAGCAGAACTGCTGTAAGGAACAGTAAAAGCTTTTTGGCACAGAGCAGGTGGAGTGAGTCAACCATCCAACCGTGGATGGCTTCAGTGACAGCCCTTGTGATAATTGCATACCATGGTTAGCAGAGGCAAAGAGGATGATACATTAAGTTCTTGTTGCATTAGTATTCCCTCTGGAGAGTGTTATTTTTGTGGGGTGAAGTGGAGAGATATTGGAAAGGTTGGTGATATGTCTGCTGCCAAGTTTCAAAAAAAGTGACTACTGGCTACTATCATCAAAGTAGCTCACAGATGTTGATCCCCTAATTCTGGCTCAACTCAACAGCAACAAAGGCAGCTATATTTTGTCTGCAGGGCTATAGTTAGAAAAAAGTACAGTCAGAATCACTAGATTTGGAACTAAGGAACACAGTGCTTATTTGAATGAGTCTTCAAAAGCCACAAAAAGGTACTACACCAAAGCCACAGTTCTAGGCTGCCAAATTCTTGCATCCAGGACAGTGATAAAAATAAAAGAGCTCTGTCTTGCTTTGTGTCATGCATTCTTGTGATTTCTTCAAGCAAACAAGGAGTTAGAATGCAGTGAATACACTTAAAAACAAAGTAAGCTGTGTTCAGTATTCAGCAATGCTTGTTGAGTAGTTATGGGCATAGAGCCACCAGTAATGAATGGAAAACTTTGATCAGGACATCTGTGGCCTGCCCAAATCATTTCATGGGATCTACAGTTCTGTTAGGATCATCACTCGGTGGTCTTGTTAACCAAGTATGTTGGAAGCTTTCTTCATTGTGTACATTCTCCCAGCACACTCATGAAGTAGGAAGCATCAGTTTTTGGTCAGAAAGCTCTGAAATGGCTTATTCAAGGACATCAGAGCCCTTAAGTTAGCCTTACATTTATCCTTCCTCACTGGGAAAAAAAGTTCAGCAGGTCTCTCTGGACAACGAATAGATGAATGCTGAAAGCATTAAGTCAGAGGCTTGACTTCACTTTTAGCAGATGCTCTCAGTTCCAGCTTGACTCTACATGAGTGATTATAAAAAATATTTTTTTTTCTCCTCAGTAGTTATAGTAATTCTGTAACTCCAGACTTTCTCAGTGTTGCTCACTAGTAAGGGGTTATCCATGAAAACAGTCAATTTCTGGAGGATCATAATTTTTTTTCTTTCTGTCCTGTGTATTGTTGGTTAAGAGGAGTCTTTTTCAAAGACTCTGAAAATTGTAACTGCCATCCCAAGAACCACAAAAACACTTATGCCCTGTAGGTGGCCCTTAACATATGTACTGAATTTTCACTTTAATTCTTGTTCCAGTTTTTTTTTTCAAATAACCTTTTACAAGTCATACTTGATTGATAAAACACTGTCTGAAACAATCCCAAGGTGGCTATTAGTCTGGTCTGGTCACACTCCCCTGCCCTCGTACTGACATGTTGTAGAAACAAAGTCATTGTCCTGCCTTTTCAGTTCTGTTTTGGCTTTACTGTATAATGAAGAGAGTGTGGTCATGGTGTATTAAATAACTGGATAAGAGCAACAGATACATTACCATTTTTCTACTTCTAGATAAAGCTTCAAGAGAGAAGCCTGCCTAAGAATTTACTGATCATTTTCTTTTGCCATAAATTCAGCCCAAAGAAATCCAAACCAGCTGAAGTGGCACAGCCTTTGGCTGAGTACAAACTAGGCATATTTATAATATTAAAGAAGACTTATAAAAGTATCCCAGCTGGATTTTGAAAAATGTAGGAGGGAATAGAGTCGAAGAATTGCATTTCTGTTTGTATTTGCCCTACAAAGTAGCCCACTCTGAAGAAATATTTACAGAAATGAATCATTGAGAGAGTGTCTCTTAGAGGCAGCAGATATAATGTGTCTGAAATTCCTTTGAGTTGTAACTGCTTGTGCATAATGGGATTTTTTGTTAATTATTTCTGTCCAGATTGCTGGGGGATTAAAGGTACATTGTTTTATATAGAGTATCTTTTGGAATTCACAGTTTTTCTGTATTTTCTTTACAGCAAAGTCAATAATATAGTAAGAAAGGCTAAAAGTAACATTTTCTATAATTATTGTCTTCTAGAATAGAGAATAATACCCTCTAGAAACTGGTGGCATTTTCATACAGAAAGGGAAGGTTTTATATGCAAATGTTTATTCTATTTATAGCACTAAAGAAAATTGCAAGCAGCCATTTTTCTCTCTGTAAAGACTGACTGTAAGTTTAAGAGGCAAGTCTAATTATTAACCCACAAACATTATTGAGGATTTTTTCCTCTATTCAATTAATGATGAATTTTATGTTTAACTTGTGACATAAAATGTGTGTGAATGCAATTCAAACCACAAATCCAAACAAAGTGAGCTTCTACATTGTTTAAGTTTGCTGTTCTTTTAAGTTTCATATTTTGGGTCTTTGGTTCTAAATATCACTATGAAATTACTCAATGCATTAGCATCTGGGTTTTTTTTCAGAAGCAGTGATAATGCTGAAACCCTGCTATAGCAACATTGTTTAGCAGCCATTCTTTCTCCTATCCCATAGGAATGTGTTTGCAAGCATAATGAGCTACTAGCAAAAGCTGAGTTTTTAGTAGCAATTACTACCTATGCTTTTATATAATGTAATGAAATTTGTATGATGATACATTCCAATAAAATAATGTCCTTTTTTATGTATGTGCTGCTTTTATCCATAGTTTATTTTCATTTTGCTTTGCATAAATGTGCTTCTGATATGCATTAGAATAAAATAAAATGTTTTAGGAACACATGGTTTCATCCTAAACATTAGACGTGTTGTAAGTGACTATAATACGCTGATAATCATCAGCACTCCAGATGTAGCAGAGGTCTGGCATCGTTTAGCTTCATATCTCTCAGCCCAAAATTCACATGCAACTACAGTGTCCTCAAAGTGTTATTTCCTTTCACTGCTGTCTTAGGAGCTACTTACTGCCTAGATCCTTCTGTGTTGTCAGAGTGTAAGTCAGAGGAATTCCACTCAAAACCATAGCTTCAAGTAAATGCAGAGTTCATGAGAGATCTTTGTTCAGGAGCTGCACTCAAAAAAGTCTTAATGCATTAATGATCAGTTATCATCTGCATGTCTTAGTTGCCTGTATGACAGGAAGGGAGGGCAGAGTATTGTAATAGACTCAGGGCTGTACCCTTCTAAAAAAAATTGTTCAGGCTATTGGTCACTCAAGATGAGCACAGTCAGGATTCCAATTGTTTCATGAACCGACCGAGTTCAGTGGTAAAATGTAATTAAGGAATTCCATTTATAATGTAAACTGGAATCATATTCTCAGTTTGGGGAAAACTCTGATTCTTGTTTACTGATTAAGTTGTATTTGTTGAATCATGGGCTTAATTTTAACAGTAATCGGAAGATATGATGTGCCAGTGACTGTTATCCTATGTCACTCTTGGAAGAACAGAAACTTGCTCTCTCAGTTTTTCTAATATATGCATATTACACTTTAATCTATGCATATTAAACTCTTGTTTAATATTATTTTAGTTTTTAGATGTGTGTTTATCTTTAAAATAAATGTTAGCTAGATATGACTCCAGAGAAAGATATCAAACATACATTATGCATTTACCACTAGAACTTCAATTTCAAAACAGACTTGCTAATATTAGGAACTATAATTATTACAATTTACTGTCTTGAAAATGTTACAATTTTGATTTCTTCATCCTTCTTCTCAAAAACCTGGAAATTAAATAAGTTGGGTTTTTTATTTGACATCAAATGATAGCTATAAACCCTAGAAAGAAAACAAATATGTTTAAGATAGAATTTTATTTTGGTAGATCCATAATAAAGCCCATACAGACAGAAAGCCCAGAAAATCTAGCAGATTTCTTTTTTTCAAAATGACCTATATTTGGCTTTGCATTACTACTTAGAAATCAAGTTCCAAAAAGCCATTACAGTGGCTCCTGTTATTTTTCCTTAGGGTCAAAGCAAGGAAATACAATGTTTACTGGTCAGCTGTAGGAACTCTACTTTGTAATCTGACATTTTTCATTCCTCTCCTCTGAAAGGCAGCAAACCAAAAAAACGAAAGGCAGAACAGATTTTCAAGTCATGTAGCATTTGCAAATCATCATGCACCTTTAATGATTTGTTGGCACATACAAACTGAAAGCTTCATTCATGACCTGGCTTTTCTCTTGTCAGTTCCTACTCTCATCACATCATCTAGTTATGCACTTCACTGAGATCATGCTTTTGCATTCTCTGATTTCAGCCCTATTGTTCCAAACTCTTGGGGAATAATAAGAACCATAGATGAGCCAGGATCTTCATGTTAGGAGGCTGATATAGCTCTGTTCCAGCAACTGAGCTATGCTAGTTTATACCAATAAGTACTACGCAGTTACAGAAAGATATTAGGGGGTTTTTTTCTATTTTTTTATTTCTGGCCTCTAGCAAGCATGTGGCATTGGCGTGCTTTGCATACTTATGTAGCAGTAACAATTGGATATTTTCATGCTCAGAGTGAGTAACTCAATTCTAGTCAGTCTGTAATTTGTTTCTGACAGGCTTGTTATTTCTCTACTGATGATATGGTGATGGTTAAAGCCAGCTATACAATTTAAAAACAGGCTTTTTTTTTTTTTTTCTGTGAGCACAGTATGGTTCCTCAAACATACTTCTGCCTTAACAGCACATAAACCTACTCATTTG
Organism: Coccyzus lansbergi; assembly: GCA_033558105.1. NCBI lineage: Eukaryota > Metazoa > Chordata > Aves > Cuculiformes > Coccyzidae > Coccyzus > Coccyzus lansbergi. The sequence goes on from JAUMJK010000362.1 coordinate 711,460, forward strand.
ATGATGACTTGCTGCACTGTTTGTAGAACATAGTTGTAGCACACTAGATAGAGTGAGGAGATTGCTGTACAGTTTTACTCATTGTTACGATTTCTATTTATTCTTTCTGTGATGTTGTTAATGATGGATATATGTTTTTACCAAGGTCATTGCAGTCTGTGGAACCTGGACTAAGAAAATTATCCACTTGCTTTGGCTGCTTGTTCGCGTTTAGGATTTGTTCAAGATCATGCTGGTGTCAGAATGACCTCTGTCTTCACTTGAAGACCTCAGCGCTATTTGAAAAAAAAAATCAGACTATTTGCACTGAAAGACTTATCAAGCATGATATGTGCTGCAAACTCAGTTTGAACTGTTTAAATTTCTATAGGACTTGTTTGTAGTGGGAACAAATGTAGTAAGAAGAGTAGTATTAGGAAATCTCTGGTTGCTGTTCTTTATGCTTTCAATATATGTGCTACACTCTATCCATATATAATGAATTTATGCATCCTTAGTTACTTCTGTGACTAATCTGTTAGAGATCCTTTTGAAGAGACATTGATTTTTGGAACATTTCTCAAAAGTGTGGTACTTGCTGGACTTGCATGAGGAGTTGTGAGAATTCCATTCCTGCAGCTAGTCCAAATTTCTTGGGAAACCATAGCAAGGTTTTGGTGAGTTCTTGCACCTTGACTTCAATTACATCCCTACAGTTGACACCTTTGGTGTATGAGATTTGGCTTGGATCCATGCTCAGACAGTGACATGGAACAAATAGTGATCCATGCTCAATTTGTGTAAGTTAGCAAAATAAAAGCCTTCACATTTTTGTATGTTGACTATAAAGAGGTTGCGACAGTAAATTCCAGCACAATGGCTTTATGCTAATTGTAAAGGACGTGGGCGTTGTTCATTGCCACACTTATCAGTGAATGTTATATAGCTGAAATTTATGCATTGCCTAAAAAGCAGAGAGGGATTTAGGAGAGAATGCATTGGCGATTACTACACCCTATTCTTAACAGGTCCACCTTTCTGTACCACCTTCTGAAATCAGCTAGTGGGAGGAAGAACACTGGCAATAGTATAACGAAGTGCAGTCTCAGGGTCTGCATTCTGTTAATTAGGAGCCTGAGACTCATCGTTAACAGTGTTCCCTTATGTTCTGCTAGTTTCTTGCTTGTGAGTAAAGATCACATAAAGCTAAAGTACTTTAAAATAACTATTGATATTAATTAATGCATTTTTTTGAAAAAAAAAGCTATTTGTAAATTTGTTACCAACAAATTAAGAACAAAACTCTCATCGTGGTGCTATTCAACTAAATCAGATGAACCTAACTGCACTTAACTATTCTAACTACTTCTTTTTCCCATACTGTGCTTTTATTTTTTCAAACTTCAAAGTCTCCAAATTCCTCCTGATTGATGCACTGATACTTTAAAAATGTCTTTCTTGTGTACTGCAATCAGACAAGTGCTAATCCCCTTGAGGAATCTGGCAGGGCTGTGGGAATCTTCCAGCCATAATTGTATCTCTATCACAAATGTGATGATATTGTCAGCTTCAGCTGAGTTGACAGAATGTCCTGTTGTTGTTAAGGGTGGATTACACCAGCTTTCTCTATTGACTTGTGAGTCTAAGGGTCACTCATTTATGCATTCTTCACTGGTAAGAGTTTTTTTGCTGGGGGACTGTTCTGGAAGATGTTGAAGATTCAAATGCCTGCTGTATTTAAACAAAGAGGGACTAATCAGAAAAAAAAGAAAAAAAGGAAAAGCCAACAGGAAGTCCTAATTATAGAGTTAAAGTAAAATTGCTAGAGGAAAAATAGATGATCAATTATAATCAGAGAAACTGAATTTTAATGGGTGCTAATGGGGTAAAAAGACATGTTTCATTTTTATTAGTTTGAACGTTAAAAGAAAAATAAAGCAATATAAAGATGCTGAATGCAGTTCCACTTCCTTTACAACTATGTCTTTGATTTACTTTTTCAATTGTTTACAAGATATTTTAGCTGAACACTTTAATATACTTGTTGTTCTTTAACAGTTTCTAAGTGCAGAATAATTCCATTGCAAAGTAGCTCTTGCAGCAAGGATGTTGCAGATGATTCATTAAATGTGTAACCTCAAATTTATTCAGTTTTTGGATCTCTGCCTATAGATGTGACTATAATTTGTTCAGATTCTGGCATGGACCATCCATTTCTCTGGTGATCTTAACAAGTTTTCCCCAAGTACGGAGGAAAAACTTGATTTTAATTCTCATAAGTCACTCTACATTTTTTTCTATGTATTTACGAAACAAAAATGGGAGGTGCCCCTCATTCAAATGAACTAATAGACCTGTGAATTGCAAGCTACTTATTCACTGGATTTTATTTTCTATGGCTATGACCAGATTATGAAGAAATAAATACTGTTCGCTGATTGTTTGTTTGTTTGTTCATTTGTTTTAAAGAGTGAATGGTTAATCTATTCTGATTATAATAGCACTAATGGAGGTTCAAGGCCATTATAATTCTTTAATTAAATTGAAAGACAAGCGAGAAAAAGGATCCATATTTATTTTACTGCATGAACTCTATCTGGGCTCCTGGAGGTCCACTTGGCCTACAATCAGTTTCAGAAAGACCATGATTTGGCTTTGAATCATGTATTTCAGTTGAAAAACAACAGACAAAGGCACAAGAGTAACTTGCTCACTTGGTGGCTGTCACAAAAAACGCGAATCCATGAGTGGCATACAGACAGTAAGTACAGGATATACATAAAAGCATCTGCTGTACCCTTAGTTTAGGGGATTTTTAGTTTGTTGCTGTTACATGATTGGGAAACCATGTGCACTTTTCCATATGAGACTGGTTTCTTTATTTGCTGATCCAAAGCCAGAATACAAATTCTGTATTTTAACAGTGTCTTTAATCTTAATTTTTGCTGCTTAGTACTTGGTCTCAAACTGCTGCTTGGAACCATTTCTTAATGACGTTGCACCATCTCCTGTCTTCCCACAGTGCTCAAATGACAATACGTACTAAGTAAGTCCATGCCCTGCTGTGAATTCTCAGGTAAACCGTGATTCTTCCCGTTATTGGAAAAAAGGGGTCTAATTCTTCTTCGTTTAATTAATTACACTTATGATATTTTCCTTAGAAATTTCTCCAAGTGCTGTTTCAAGGGTTGTAACCAAATATGCCTCCTAGCAAGGATTATCTACTGAATCATGTTGGTACAATTTCCACTTACTTGTCATTCAGTGACTTTGCACTCTCATTTTCTTGTGTAGCCATACCCCAGTACAAAATAAGAAAAGACTAGGAAAGAACTTAATAGAAATAGTACTAGCTGAAATATTTCACTTTGCTAAAACTAACTTGCCTATCAAAACCAAGTATTTTAAAGGTTTCAGTGGGATAGCTAGCCAGGTTTATTACTGTGTGGTGGCCAGCGTAATATTATTTTCTGAACTACAACTGATGTACTCTATAATTATTGGATTTAGCTATGATGCCAAGTCCTAAAGTGCAGTTAATAGCTAAGTAAAATTATTAGGCAATGAAACTGCAGTTTCTACTATTTTGGTTTTGCATGTCAAAATTTTCTTTATTCACTACAGGTCTTTAGGAATGTTTTGGTAGGGCAGAAAAAGCATGCACGAGCAACTCTGCAACTTACTCTTAGAATCACAGAATCATAGAATCACTAGATTGGAAAGGACCCACTGGATAAGTGGCTTATTTTTCTTTCTTTCGCTTTCTCTTTCCTCTTGAGTTTATTAGCCCTATGATTGTCATCAATAACAATGTTTAATTTATAAAATCAGTTGTGGTATTTTAATCTCATTTCTTTTACCTTATTATTACCAATGATTACAGTGTCCTCAGAAGATCTGTACCAACTGCAACTATGTGGACATACTGGGTTTCCAAGCTTTGATTCCACCTTATATGTTCAAATAATGAAAGCAGGAATTCCTAGAACTAATCATGGTAGTGTTTCATTAATGTTATCTCCAGCTAAGCATTTTCATATCTTTTTTAATGTAACTCTTCCGTCACTTCTTGAGAAGCTAATTTTATTCTTACAGAGATGGAAAACATGAAAAATAAATTTAATTTTTTCTATTCACACACAAAATAGTTGAAGATATTGTATGTCTTGACAGAATCATAGAATCACTAGGTTGGAAAAGACCCACAGGAACATCGAGTCCAACCATTCCTATCCAACACTAAACCATGTCCCTCAGCACCTCATCCACCCATCTTTCAAACACCTCCAGGGATGGTGAATCAACCACCTCTCTGGGCAGCCTGTTCCAGTACCCAATGACCCTTTCTTTGAAAATTTTCTTTCTGACGTCAAACCTGGACCTCCCCTGGTGGAGTTTGAGGCCATTCCCTCTTGTCCTGTCCCCTGTCACTTGGGAGAAGAGGCCAGCTCCCACCTCTCCACAACCACCTTTCAGGTACTTGTAGAGAGCAATAAGGTCTCCCCTTCTCTTCTCCAGGCTAAACAACTGCAGCTCTCTCAGCTGCTCCTCATAAGACTTGTTCTCCAGCCCTTTCACCAGCTTCATTGCTCTTCTCTGGACTCCCTCCAGAGCCTCAACATCCTTCTTGTGGTGAGGGACCCAGGACTGAACCCAGGATTCGAGGAGCAGTCTCACCAGTGCTGAGTACAGAGGGAGAATCACCTCCCTGGACCTGCTGGTCACACCGTTTCTGATCCAAGCCAGGATGCCATTGGCCTTCTTGGCCACCTGGGCACACTGCTGGCTTATGTTCAGTCGGCTGTCAACCAACACCCCCACATCCTTCTCCTCCAGGCAGCTTTCCAGCCAAGCTTCTCCCAGTCTGTAGCTCTGCACAGGGTTGTTGTACCCCAAGTGCAGGACCCGGCATTTGGCCTTGTTAAACCTCATGCCGCTGGACTCTGCCCAACAGTCCAGCCTGTTCAGATCCCTTTGCAGAGCCTCCCTACCCTCCAGCAGATCCACAATTCCACCCAGCTTAGTGTCATCTGCAAACTTGTTAAGGGAGCACTCAATGCCTTTATCCTGGTCATTGATAAAGACATTGAACAGGGCTGGACCCAGCACTGAGCCCTGGGCACACCACTTGTAACTGGCCTCCAGCTGGAGTTAACTCCATTTCCCACCACTCTCTGGGCTCGGCCATCCAACCAGTTTTCCACCTAGGAGAGTGTGCACCTGTCCAGGCCAGAGGCTGACAGTTTCGGAAGCAGAATGCTTTGAGAAATTGTGTCAAAGGCTGAAGTCCAAGAAGGTACATCCACAGCCTTTCCCTTGTCCCTTAGGTGGGTCATTTTGTTACAGAAGGCGATCAGGTTAGTTTACCAAGGCTTGGCAGTACTCACTTAGCATATAACTGAATCTGAGAGATATAAAAGGCTATCCTAGTTCTTCTAAGTACATGATCCAAGAGATCTTGAATTAATTGCCTTTAACAAGTATAGCTATTACAGGAACAAGCCTCCTTTTCTCTAGACTGAACAGATCTACTTCCCTCAGCCACTCCTCGTAAGGCTTGTATTCAAGACTTCACCTGCTTTGTTGCCCTTCTTTGGATGAGCTCCATCCTCTCAATGTCTTTCTTATACTGAGGGTCCCAAAACAATACAGTATTTGAGGTGCAACCTCACCAGTGAGGCCTGCATCAAAGATCCCAGCAGAAAGAATACAAGGGTAGTGAGAAATATGTATTTTATCATAGAAAAGTTTAGCAGCCTATGGTCAAGAAAACTCAACCTTCAGACCAGCAAAAGCTCATGTTTAGGTCTCAGGTACTTACACCAAGGCAATACCCTATTAAGCAAAGTGATGGATTTGGCTTCCAGTTTCATGTTATATAAAAAATAAGAATTTATTGCATTCACTTGACTTTACATTGTGAAAACAACCAAACAACCAAACAAACAAGAATTCTATTACTTTGTTGTTAAAAGCTTCAGGTACCAAAACCATTATAAGTATGGTGACACAAATTTGGGTTTCTTTTTCGAGACTCCTACTCAGGCTTTCTGAACAATTTCTGAAGTTACATGGTTTCTTCATTCTTATATAAAAGTAGCAAGTCTTTTTCTAGTTTTAAGCAAATGGTTGATCACTCTTCCAACTTTATTCATTATGTGCTTCCTGAAAGTGTTTAATATTTAGGCTGACTATCCTAAATTTAGTGTTCTGTGCTGCACTGCACAATGAAGTCTTCTCATTTCAAGAGTTTTTTCGTTTTTAAAGTATCAAGTGTAAACCCCTTTGTAAGTCTTATAATTTTTTCTGTTAAAATTCAGAACACATGGCCATGTCCCAGGGAAGTTAATAGGGTGATACCATGTATTTGCCCAGTTGCCAGGAAATTGCTACATAATTGTAACTTTTAGTCCTTAATTGTGCTTAGTGATTGACAGAGAAAAGCCTCCTGGTGTGAGCTGGTGCTGGAGTCAGTAAACAGGTCTTATCAAAAGTAAAGGATCCAGGTTTAGAAGACATTTTCCCGATGACTTTACAAATGTTTTCATTTTAGCAAGATTCAGGTTCTTCCAAGTTCTATAGACTGTATTTGATCCTCCACATTAAAGAATCACCTGTTGTGTGCCCCCAGGCTGCTTGGGACATCTGAATCTCTTTAATCTAATACTTGTCAGATTAGTACTCTAGTTAGGCCATAAACATGAACATGATGTAGCCCCACAGGATGTGAAGGATAAATTAATTGTATCGCAGGCTTTTTTTTCTGAGTTACTCTAACCTGTAACATTATTTTCAATTAATATTTGCAGGTATTTTGCAGCTGGAACTATCTTAAGGTCAGCTTTCAAAATCATACATTATGTGCTAAATACCTTCTGGAAAAATGACATACACTCTCTTAAGAAAGATGACTTGTACAATATGTCCTCTAAAGGCTATTTTTTTGAATCTTGAATATATTGGAATAGTTTGTAGCAAGATCCAAGCACATGGAAAAAGAGTTACTTCTTGGGAAGCTCAAATTTAAGCACAGAACAATTCTTTATGAAATTTTTCCTCCCCAGAGTTTTGGTTTAAACCAAAATATATAATGTTGGCAAAAGTGCTAGACTGCATGCTTTCCAATCTAGCTTTACAGTTAATAAGCTTGAAAACCAAAAGTGAATACTTCTGAGGGAAAAAAAAGGATCAAGGTAAAGGTGTTATTCAAGACAGTACAGCTAACAACATACATATATAAATGAGAATGCGATCCTTCTTTTACACAGCCTGGAAATAAAAAGCCGATAGATAGAGCCTGTTATGCAATTTCACTTTGGAAATGGATGTGATCATTTCATATTATCCATATTTAGAAGCAGGGAGGTTTCCAATACATTGTGATAAGAACAGAAAAGGAAAACAGAGTGAAACTAGAGCAACATGAGACAAGAAAGGAGAAAGATGTTGTAAGGTACTGTATTATACTGGCTGACAAGTAAAGAAGAAGAGAGACTACTAATTTGGATTTCTGGGCTGGAAGGTATCACTATATGTTTTGTAAAACATTTTTAATGTTGTGCAAAGTGTGGAAATGAGAGACAAACAAAGATCTCTACTGGACAAATGAAACAAAGAAGGGCAATCGAAGAAAAAACAATGTGCATCATCATTTTTTTCCTCCTTGTCCATTCTGGGAATGCCACAGTCCTGAGCATCCAGATAAGCATAAAATATGCTAGGAATCCAATTTGTGTTCTGGAATGTGGGGAACGTTTGGAAATTAGCTCAAAAGCAGCACAAACTAGCAGTGGGAGCAGTCAGCACCTGTAACTGGTCTGATTTGTGCTGCTCTAGGTCTCACTGACACTCCACATGGAGTTTAGAAAGCCTTTGTAGAACCACAGTTTAGTTCTTCCCGTGGCAGGATTGCTCAATGGGATGCCCATTTTAATTCTAAAAAAATATATTTCAACCTGTTGCTCTAGAGCTGCGGTTGTGGAGTAAGAAGACTTTTCCACTGAACTTCTCTGATATTTTAGGTGAATCTTCCCAATTCTTTGGCAATTTCTTCAAGTTTTAAATCACTTTGAAGAATTTGACAGTGTTATAGTCTTTGGGGTTTTCCTATCATCTAATGATGTTAGCTTTGATGAATGAAAAATATTAAGCAATACAATTACAAGAAATAGTGCTAGACTATTCTTTTTATAATTTGTAACATAGCCAGTAGGACTATAGAGTATTTTGGACAAAGTCTTTGAAAATGCTTAATTCATGATAAATAAGCAAGTAGTTGATGAACATATTGGAGTTGCTTTTTTCAACTGGATATATAAGTTAATAAAGTAATTTCAAATATTATATGCATGATATCAAGCTCGGGATCATTAAATCATTTGACCGTATATGTTTTCTCCTAGCAATCCTTAGGGCATGACAAGAGATTTTAAGACATTTGAGGATTATCATGGTTGGGTATTAGTGAGGGAATTTCAATGGACGAGTGTCAAATTTAAAACCAGCATCTTTAATTATTTATACCTAATGAATGTCTCAGTCTGTTCAGTAGAAAGGATACTGCTAATTTAAATTCCCATGAATTACTGCCTCAGAATGTGCTTAAAAATATTCCCTCTCCTAGAGCCCCAGATCTTGTGAAAGGAGATAAAACAGCTGTTTTTGCCTTTGTGTCAGGCAACATTTATTTGGCTAGACAGCTTTTTTTCAAACATCTTAGAATAATACGTATTTCAAAAATACAGATTAGACACAGTGATAAATCTGGATCCCTTTACTGAGTCTGAGTGTCTGTGTTCAATTACAGCCTTCTTAAAATACAGTAGTGGATTCCTGCTTGTACCACACTGGCTGAGTCTCAAATTAGTTTAATGATTACTGTCCCCAAGACACCAAGCTTGTTTCAGAGCTGGAATTTCAGACCTCAGAGTACTCAACCAGGGTCAATAGAAATCTCTTGATGCTCACCAAAGTCCTTTGTCTCTTCTTATGGTGCCTTTTTTAAACGTCTCAGTCTATGAGACACTCTCTTTTAACTGACCTCGTTTCTTCAATTTCTTTTTATTTTTCTGAAAGCATGCTGCTGCCTTGCATTGGTCTGCATGTCTGGAGAAGGGTTTTCTTCATCACTTTCCCATCAAAGCTCTATGCAGCTCTGTCTTTTGTCCTCCTCAGTTTCTCCTAGTATCAAAATAACCTGCATGCTGCAAAACTAACTTTCCTGAGTCACCCTAGACTTCTTTATCCTGCAGAGACAAGAGTCTCAAGATATCTCTCTGGATACTTCAGAGTGAAAACATCTGTGCAGCTTTAGTATGGTTGAAGACAGCTCCCCACCTTTCCTTCCAAAGCTTCCTCCCATTGCATTTCTTACTGTAAACATCTCCAAGCTTTGTGCCATTCAGCACTCACCTTACCCTAGGTCCTCACAAGCAGACAGTCTAGATAGTGTACACTGATCCTATACGTGATACAAGAATTTTGAGATAGTGTGTTTTCTGCCTATCCATGGCTAAAACGCTGACATAAACTTTATTTTGGGTCTGAACTATAAAATTGTTTTTCTCTGAACTTGACAGATTTGATATGATACTGCTATTATCCACTCAGGATACTGCTGCACCCTTTTATATTATCTGCGACAAAAGGTGCCAATTTTGAGTGTCCTTTTCAGCTTTACCACAGCCTTTTCTCATCTCTCATTTGCTACCAAAATGTTCATTGTGTTACAAACAATCCATGATAGTCTTTTGGGCACTTCTCCCCCCACCAAAAAAAAAATGTTTATCAGTTGTTTTTATTGCTATTTAGTCCTGTTTGTCTGTGTCTAGGTATCAGGGTTTTGGCTAATTTGCCTGGAGTGTAAGATGTTTCTGGCAGGGACATGCTCATTTTAGTCTGTATTTATAGTATAGTGACCATGTACCGTGGTCATAGTCATGACCAATGTTTCTACACTAGAGGAATGAACTACTGAAAAATTAGGTATCATAACTGAAAGCTTACGGGAACTGAGATTTCTGAAGCTGTGAACAAAGCTAAGCATTGTAAGAGAAAGATACAATTTCTTGGAGATGTATCTCATCTGATGTTCTACATCTTGCTTTTCTTTAAGGCAGAAGAACAAATCAACGAAAATAAGATAATGCCCTCACTCAATTCCCTCTGACTCCTTAGTTCTTCCAGGGACAGGTCTTCTCTTTAGTGTATTCCCCACCATTATCTGTCTCATTAATGCCTCTCTTCATATTCACTGGAGTTCTTAAGACAAGTTCCAATTTTAATGTTCTTTTAACAATATTATGTTTCTCCAATTAAATTCTTCCCTGTGTGTTTCTGTAGTCAGCCCATTCATTTCAACAGAATATTGAAATATATTCCAATCTGCCACAGTGAGAACGTTTTGGATCAGCAGTCACTTAAAAAAAATACAACCCCCCCCCCAAAAAACCTCCAATCCACCCCCAAAACAAAATAAAACCCAGCCAAGAAAGCAAATACAATCAGGGAATAAATCTAATATGAATATATCTGAAGGTTATAAAGTTGAGATTGACTTGCTGTTTAGTCTAACCACTTCTTCTAATTACAGTATGTGTACATGATACTCCCTTTGTTAATTTTCAGCTTTTTGTAGGCACTATATAGACATTTTTGTATCTTCTCCAATATTTTTAATAGTTTCCAGTGACTATTCACAGACTAAGTGAGAGCTTAATTTTGAGCCAAATAATGTCTATTCTGCTTTCCAACCTATATGTTATTTGGTAGTTATTTGGATGTCGTAGCTTCTTTGATTATACTTTTTGCTATCCTGTTTTGTCTTCCCTGTCTATATTCTATTCTTATAATCTTCAGACAATGTTTTCTGGGCCACATCCAAGGCTGTATTTGTTCAGGTGAACTTCAGGAAATTTCAAGGTAAAGCAATCCTTCGTTCTACAGTCTGTGGAGAATTTAAATAGAGTAATCAAAATGATATTGGGTGTTACTATCTGAGGTTGTAAGTAAACCAGTGTTTAAAGGAGGCAAACTGCCTAAATGAAGGGAATACGTAGGAAGATCTATGAGCAAGAGGAAAAAACATTATATCATCTTTTCCATCTCATGTATTACTTAATCTAAAGTGTGCTTGTTGGACATCTCAGTTTCCTGTTTGGATTGTGTGTATGTGCTGAGTTCTGCTGATGAGTTGTTTGTTTGTGCAGTTGGAAACATAAAAATATTTAGAGCTGCACATCAAAGCCTATAACGTAATTAGTTAGCATTAAAACCTTGCCGCTTCGATAGAAGGAAATAACAAGTTCCTCACACCCATTCCAAATAAATAAGCATTCCAAATTAAGAAAATCGTATGCCATGCTTGGATCTATCAAGCCTTGACTTTCAGGGCCAAAATCACAGGATTTCAGAGTTCTGCTTCATATCTCCTGATAAAAAATGCATGCTCGTGATTGTTTTTCTAACCAGCAGATGGTTCTATGATAGTATGATTCTACCCTGGATGCAGAAACTTGTGTGGCAAGCTGGATCCCCACAGCCTGATGCACCCAGCTTGCCACACAAGTTTCTGCATCCAGGGTAGAATCATAGAATCACCAGGTTGGAAAAGACCTTTTGGATCAAGTCCAGCCATTCCTATCTGCCACTAAACTGTGTCCCTGACCACTTCATCCATCCATCTTTTAAACACCTCCAGGGATGGTGACTCAACCACCTCCCTGAGCAGCCTGTTCCAGTGCCTGATGACCCTTTCTGTGATTTTTTTTTTTTCTGATATCTAGTCTGAACCTCCCCTGGCACAGCTTGAGGTCGTTGCCCATTGTCCTGCTCCCTGTCACTTAGGAGAAGAGGCCAGCTCCGTCCTCTCTACAACCTCATTTCAGGTAGTTGTAGAGGGCAATAACATCTCCCCTCAGCCGCCTCTTCTCAAGGCTGAAGAACCACTCCTCATAAGACTTGTTCTCCAGCCACTCCACCAGCTTTGTTACTCTTCTCTGGACTTACTCCAGAGCCTCAACACCCTTCTTGTGGCAAGGGGTCCCAGGACTGAACACAATATTCAAGGAGCGGTCTCACCAGTGCAGAATAACTTCCCTGGACCTGCTGGTCACGCCGTGACCAGATGCCACTGGCCTTCTTGGCCACCTAGACACACTGCTGGCTCATGTTCAGTTGCTGTCAACCAACACCCCCACGTCCTTCTCCTCTAGGTGACTTTCTAGACACTCTTCCCCTAGTCTGTAGCACTGCCAGGGTTGTTGTACCCCAAGTGCAGGACCCGGCATTTGGCCTTGTTAAACCTGATCCTATTGGTCTCTGCCCAGCGGTCCAGCCTGTTCAGATCCCTTTGCAGAGCCTCCCTACCCTCCAGCAGATCCACATTTCCACCCAGCTTAGTGTTATCTGCAAACTTGTTAAGGGAGCACTCAATGCCTTTATCCTGGTCATTGATAAAGACATTGAACAGGGCTGGACCCAGTACTGAGCCCTGGGCACACCACTTGTAACTGGCTTCCAGCTGGAGTTAACTAACTCCATTTCCCACCACTCTCTGGGCCCGGCCATCCAACCAGTTTTTCACCCAGGAGAGTGTGCGACTGTCTAGGCCAGAGGCTGACAGTTTCTGTAGCAGAATGCTGTGAGAAACTGTGTCAAAGGCTTTACTAAAGTCCAAGAAGATACCTCCACAGCCTTTCCCTCATCTCTTGTAAGAGAAGGCAATCAATGGGTACTGTGGTGCAAAGTAACTGGCAGTCTGTGCTGAGGATCAGACAGCACCTGGTTGGGTCCAACTACCTGATAACCCAAATTAAACTGTTCTAAGCAACGGTTGCCTTTTATATTACATGCAATACTGTGAATCTGTAAACAATTTCTTAAAAACTTTGTCTTACTGTTCTGTGGACTATCATTTTGTTATTGTGCAGTGTCATCATTCCTGTTAGTAATTATTTTATCCATTTGCTAAGCCTGTACTTAATAGCAGGACTGTGTAACTGTTCCTGCTGTGTAGTTTTAAATAGGAAGCAATTTTTAAGCAGTTAATGGAGAAGGAAGAAGAGTCTGCTGCTGCCACTGGGTCTACTACCACAGCCACCTTCACAACATCACTTCTTATTTTGTCAGTTAACTGCAGTGAGACTTAAATGTGATCTGGATACACAACGGTGTCTATGTTTAGAAGCAAAGTCCATAAAGGAATATAGCAGGGATGCATTAATAATTAATTTCCTTTCATTTTAGGTAAGCTTTATTAAATCAATAGGTACTTCACTTAATTTTCTTAGGAGTTAATTGATGATCTGTGAGAATACTGATCTTTGCTACAAGAATACTTGCGATATAGGCTTTATGCTTTCTAGTTTCATGTTATTGATGGGCTATCATGATTCTAACACATCCATTTGAAAGGGTGTGGCATGTATATCTTTTCAGAAAAATCTGTGATTTGAAAGTCATAGAGCCATCTGTTATGAAGACTAGCTCAAAGTACACTCAAAAATTGGAATGCAGAAGTTGTTATAACTTTTTGAAAATGAATGTCCATTACATTAGTTTTGTATTATCAAGGAACACTGTGACTGCTCGATTTGTGTGAAGTCTCTAGGGTTAAAATATTCATTAAAGAGAGGTTTATTTTTGGACAGGCCTATTGAGTTGGCCCCTATTGTATGTTAAAAGTGGCTGCTCCTGGAGGTCACAGAGAGTTCAGCTTTACAAAGACACCCTTATTTTGTAGAAAAATGAATTTTCAGAGACTTTAACAGGAACAAACAAAAATGTCTCTAATAAAACTTTTTTTAATGTTTCGCTTGATGACTTGTCCAGAAAGAAAGGGGGGAAAGTAACGTAAGGATACAAGTTTGTTCAATAATCAGGGGTGAAAGCATATGCTCTCTTCTTCTTTAGTGTAGACAATTATAAACTAATGTTTCTGTCACTGGAACATGATTGGTGGAGGGAGTTTGTGCTTGTTTCTTACTCTTAAACTTACATACTTAGGAAAACATTAACCGACTTTTGGTTTCCTGAGCAGCACACACTAGTTAAAAAAGTACAGATCCAGCAACTTGGACCCAACCAGGTGGAATGTGCCCTTGCTTGGTTTAAGACTCTGGAGTCTCAAGAAGTGAGCAGGGGTAATTCAGTGCAAGTAAATGCAATGTTGGTGGAAGATACCCCTCTGATAGCTCTGAAAGGAGAACTTACAGGACTAAATAGTAAGTAAGCTGTCCTCCCAGGACAGGAGGAGGACTGCTTTAGCTGCAGCAGAGCAAGTTTTACATTGGTGTAGCAGTTCATTTATGCCTTTGAGATACCCAGGGTGATTTAAATTATTTACCCATTTAGTGGCCGGTTTTGTCTATTGCAACAGCCAGTTCCAGTCTAGCAAGTGAAGACGACAATGAGAAAAGCTGTATGAAGTTAGACACCTGTGATCTACTTGCAATGATCTGTGTATTACATGAAGGCACAAGAGCAGGGGATGGCAGAAGCACGTGGGAGACATGACCAAGCCTGAACAACAATTTTCTCTGTGGTTGCTTTAAATGAGCATTGCTGCTTGTAGACACATATGTGCCCAGGGAAGCTGTGGCTGCCCCATCCCTGGAGGTGTCCAGGGCCTGGCTCGATGGGGCCTCGGGCAGCCTGGGCTGGTAGGAGGTGTCCCATGGCAGGGGGTTTGGAACTGGATGATCTTTAAGGTCCCTTCCAACCTGAGCTAGCCTAGGATTCGATGTGCTTAGCATTAGACAGCTCGGGGCACTTTACAAAATTCTGGAAGAGTCTGGGCCGTCAGGGGCTGCTTTGAAATTGGAAGCGTTATGTAGGATTTTAAAGGGAGATCGGTAGGAAACCATTTGTTCTGAGGGGAAAATAAGTTTAGAAAACAGAAGCTTTGCGGACGCGTTTTGATACTTTTTCCAGCCACGGGAGCGGAGCGAGTGCTGTCTGAGTTCTTTGCAGAAGGTCCCGACGAAGAGGGACGTTTGGAAGCTGCAGAAGCTGCCGTTTTCCATGCCCGCTCCCCGCATCCTCCCGGCGGAATCCCGCGGGCGGCAAGCGAGGGCGGCCGATGGGGGCAGCCGATGGGGGCAGCCGGGCCGGCGGAGCGGGGACGTCAGCGCCGAGGGGCCGGTCCCGGCCCTCCCCGTCCCTCCCTCCGGCTGGGGGCGGCCGGGCCGGGGCTGGCCGGGATCCCGACCCGCCTCCCTCGGTGCATGGTCGCGGCGGGAGCGGGGGAGGGCGAGCCCGGCGGGGCGCGGGCCGGAGGCGGCGGGAGCGGCGGAGGTGAGCGGCGGCGCGGGCGGGCGGGCGACCTCCCATTCATTGCCCGCCCGGGACGGGCTGCGGCTCCCCCGGGCCGGACGGGGCTGCGGGGCCGGACAGAGCCGCCCCGAGAGGGTCGGGGCGCTCGCGGACCTGGTCGCGCCTTCCCGGCGGGGTTACCCCTGCCTCCTTGCTCCCCCCCTCCCCCCACCACTCCCTGGCTCCTTGTCCTCCCCCCCACTCCCTGGCTCCTTCCCCCCACCCCCAACTCCCTGTCTTCTTGTGTCCCCCACCCAACTCCCTGTCTCCTTGTCCTCCCCCCAACTCCCTGGCTCCTTGTGTCCCCCACCCCACTCCCTGGCTCCTTGTGTTCCCCCCACGACTCCCTGGCTCCTTGTGTCCCCACCTTACTCCCTGGCTCCTTGTCCTCCCCCCCACTCCCTGGCTCCTTGCGTCCCCCACCCCACTCCCTGGCTCCTTGCGTCCCCCACCCCACTCCCTGGCTCCTTGTGTCCCCCATCCCACTCCCTGTCTCCTTGTGGCCCCCACCCAACTCCCTGTCTCCTTGTGGCCCCCACCCAACTCCCTGTCTCCTTGTCCCCCCACGACTCCCTGGCTCCTTGTGTCCCCCCACCCCACTCCCTGGCTCCTTGTCTCCCCACCTTACTCCCTGGCTCCTTGTCCTCCCCCCCACTCCCTGGCTCCTTGTGTCCCCCACCCAACTCCCTGTCTCCTTGTGTTCCCCCCACGACTCCCTGGCTCCTTGTGTCCCCCCACCCCACTCCCTGGCTCCTTGTCCTCCCCCCCACACCCTGCCTCCTTGTCCCCCCACCTCACTCCCTGCCTCCTTGTGCCCTCTCCTTCTTCTCTCTCCCCGTCTCCTTGTCCCCCTCCACTCCCCCACCCCCACCTCCCCGGCTGCTTGTCCCCGTCTCCCGGGCTCCTTGTTCTCCCCCCGTTCCTGCCTCCTTTTCTCCCGTCCTAGCTCCCCCGTCCCTGCCTGGTTCTCCCTCCCAGCTGCTTCTCCCGCCGCCCCCGTGGCCCCGCGCTCAGCCCGGGGCAGGCGGCTCCCCGCGGGAGGGGGCGGGGGCCGTGGAGCCGCCGCGCTCCGTCCCGTCCCGTTTGTGCGGGAGGCGCCGCGCGGATCGGGGCGCGGTCGGTTCCGCGCGGGGCTGCGGCACCTGCGCGCTCCCTGCCAGAGCCGGGGCAGAGTCCTCCTTGGCGCCCTCCCCTCCCCACCTGCGGCGCGTTCCCCCTTCCCTCGCCTGCCTGCGCCCAGCCCTTCAGCTTCTGCTCGTTAGGGTCCTTCGGGGCAGGGCAAAAGCGTCCGGCACAGCTCGGCAGCGAAGCTTTGTTGGCCTCGCCGCAGGGGAGCGGCGCTTACGCGCTGCTGAGGTCGGGCCCTATAAATCGGAATTTGCGGGTGCGTCGGAGCGATGTCCAATAAAACCGTAGGGGCTGTCGGTGCTGTGCCCGGACAAGCGCTGCTGCCCGTCCAGAGCAGCCTGGTAGCTCCGTCGTGGCGAGTCTATGCCGAGCCAGGAGTACGCGGACGAGATGCTGCAGTTGTGGGCCCCTCACCACAAGAAGGATGTTGAGGCTCTGGAGCAAGTCCAGAGAAGAGCGACGAGGCTGGTGAAGGGGCTGGAGAACAGACCCTATGAGGAGCGGCTGAGAGAGCTGGGGTTGTTTAGCCTAGGAGAAGACAAGGCTGAGGGGAGACCTCATTGCTCTCTACAACTACCTGAAGGGAGCTTGTAGAGAGGAGGGAGCTGGGCTCTTCTCCCAAGTGACAGGGGACAGGACGAGAGGGAATGGCCTCAAGCTCCACCAGGGGAGATTTAGGCTGGAGATTAGGAGGAGGTTTTTCACACAAAGGGTCATTGGGCATTGGAATAGGCTGCCCAGGGAGCTGGTTGATTCACCTTCCCTGGAGGTGTTTAAGACACGGGTGGATGAGGTCTTGAGGGACTTGGTTTAGTGTTAGATAGGAATGGTTGGACTAGAAGATCCAATGGGTCCCTTCCAACCTGGTTGTTCTGTGATTCTGTTGTTCTGAGAGATGTGTTATTAGCAATAGCTGAGAGAAATTAAAGAGCTATAGCTAACCTCATCTGAAGGAAAATATTATATGTTAATTAAAAGGTTTGGCTTTCTTAGGGGAACATTCCTAGGCACCGTTACAGACACCGTAGTGAAAATCTCTTGAGTCCTGCAGTGGGCTCTGGCTGTGCAGGATCACACCTGCAAAGAGACTTGGCATTTTCAGGGGGAGTCACAGAAAAGTGTGGTCACAGAAACCTTATAGAGCTGTAGCTCGTTGAGGCCTAAATACATACAGTGCACAAAGAATGGCTTATTGCAAAGTGTCAGTGACCTTAAAATCAATCCATTTTTTTTTCTTCTGAGTAGAATGTGGTACAAAAATATAATCCACACTCATTTCTGGCACTGACCTTGAAGTATTTTCCCTGTGTCCACCCATTGGTAGATGCAGGATTTAGACAGACTGTCAATCTGCTCTGTTAGTGCAGTTGTTGATGAAGGGGTTTTGTCTGAGGCAGTTTCATGGGACAATGCTTTGATTTTCATTACGTGTACTAGTTGCAGCCGCTCTAGCTTTAATCACATTGCTGCTTTCTTCACAAGTTATCTCTCTCTGGGTAATGGAGTGAGTTTAATCAATGTATAAGAAATTGCCCACTTTATCCTTTTTTTTTTTTCATGTTAATCATTGTATTTATTAACCATTATGGGAAATGCTTGCGTGATGATATACCTGCATGTCAGGCAAGTAATAGTATTGTATCATTTGCTTTTAAAAATGTAAATTATTGGGACAGCATTTCTGTATAAGAATTTTATAGTCCTTTCTTATTTTTATCTACTTAACTGCAACTTATTCATCCACGTCCTCTAAGTCACTCTTTATTGCATGGGGCTGGTGAGTTTGGATCAGGAATACTGTGGGCAAAGACTGAAAGGAAGCCAGTAATTGCTCTCCTCCTTTCTCACGTTCTAGCTTGTAGCTGTGAAATTTGCTTGTGGTGTTCTGTGATACAGTAGGGCAATGACATATTAAGTGCTCTGTGCTATAACATCACCAGAACCCAGCTGGACTGCAAGTGACAATATAGCTGGCACCAGGCAAGAAACCTTGTTTTGCATACAGTGTAGACATTATTTTTAAAATAATGATCCCATGAAAAAGAATTATTCATTATTGTTTGGAGTGTGTAAATAACACAATTATTACTCATCAAAATATGTATTTCCAGAACCTTCTCCTTTGTTAGGCATTCAGTGCCAGTTGGAGGGCTCTCCAGTAAAAGAGAAACAGTGGTTGTGATTCTGGGGCATGTTGAACATGGGATGGCAGCTCCTAGCTGATGTAAACTGCTTATCCACTGTAGGCAGCAACCAGTTTCTAGGGATTTCACCTTCAGCATCTTAAGAGCAACTTATTAAAAGAGGGAAGGAAAGAGTCTGCTCATGTAGGAATAGCACCCCAACTAAGTGGCTGCGATTCCCTCTCACCAGGCAACAGTCCCAGAGCTGTTTGGTGAAGCTCAGCATGAGGATAAGGGTGGCTGCTCTGCTGTGCATAACTCCTTGCTTCCCACACTTCTGTGAAATGGTGCAAAGGCTCAAGCAACACACAGCTCCTCTTGCTGTTTGACCCTTTGCACCATCCAGCCTGTGGGAAAGAGTGCAAAGAACGAATTCTGAACTGCTGATAGCTTTTGGGAATGAGAAAATCCATTTTGTGTCACCATTCCTTTCTTCCCTGTGAACAGGGACTTTCTGCACCATCCCATTTGCCACTTTCCTCTCTGCTTCCCTTCCCCCAACAACAGTTCCCATTTCTCTGCGTTCTGTCTAGGGGATAAATCATTTCGGGTGTCAGCATTTTGAACTCACTTGGGAACAAGAGCAGAGGTGGTGAGCAGCTGGAAGGTGTTAGTGTTTCTCAGAGCCCTTTACTTGATGTAGAGACAATTGCTGATGTGATTATAGCTGACAGGTCTGTTAAAATGTTGCCAAAGACTTTTACTTCTCCCTTCTGGGTTTTCAGCTTTCATAAAAATTGCAGAATTCTCACAGGTTGTGGTGCCTAAATTTTTCCATGGAAATATGGAACTAACAGGGTGCACTCTTCCAAAAATTCATCATCCTACATATAGATGAATTGGAATTAAGCTGAATACATACAGGATCCTTGTAGAGCCTAGTTAAAAAACTGGTTTTGCTGTCACAGATCTTTTACATTAGCTGGGGAGGTATGGTCAGATATTCTGAAAGCTGTGTAGGCAATAGTTCTATTATTATTTTATTTAATTTTTTTAAAACAGCCTTCTAGGTAAAGCAAATAGTTTCAGTCATTTTCACGCTATGCTATTGAAAGTAGTTAGTGCATTTGAAAGTATTTTACTACTGATCTGAGATCTTAAATTTTTGTATTGCCTTTGTTTCTCCCTGTGTTTAGACTTTGGGAGGTGTGACCTAAACCTCATTTAAGCATTGCAACACCAGCTAATTAGAGAATAATCAATTTTCCTAGAAGTGTTTTCCTGGAAGATAATTTTGTGGAAGGTAATTCCAAAGAAAACAAAATAAAAAAAAATTATAAATTTCCTGCAAAAGAATGCAAATGATTGCAAATACACCTCATCTCTGTGAGGGGATCAGGAATAAATCTGCAGTTTTTGAAGTCAAGGAATACATTTAGCGGTTGGGTTGGTTTATCTTTTCCGTGACCAAGCACAAATAAATCACAGCAAATGATATTTAGAGACTATTGTGCTGTTCACATATTCAATAGGATCCAGTATCTCGATTCAGTATGTGCAATAAAAAATATTAAAAAAATCACTACCTGTTGCTAAGGATTAATTTATCCATTTTTCCAGGTCTTCTGGTCTTCGTAATCATGCTGTGTTTCTCTGCCTGGATCAGTGTTGTAAAGTTAGACGTGAGCTCTTCAAAGATGAATACAGAATGTTCAAAACACAGAGTGCTGCCATGATATTTGTTTCTTAAAACATTTCTTATTTGTTTAATTGTTGTTGGTTAGGGTTTTCTTTGAGGGTTTTTGTGAGGCCCGTGGTGAAAGCATGGAAACTGAACAATGAACCATGAAGTTGGAATACTTCAGAAAGAGCTAAACAAGGTCTCGAAGAAAGTGCTGTGTTGTAGCTAGTGAGAGGACTGTAATAAATGAACCTAGGCACAGAAAGAAGCCATACTTTAAGCTAATTTTTAGATCTTTTTATTTTCACTTTTGTACAGCTTCTAGGGCTTAGGAAGGATTAACAAAATAGTATTGCTGGTGCTGCCATACAGCCTCCATGGTCTTTGATGTCAGTACTCTATTTCAAATTACTTTGTCTTAATACTGCCTTATTATATTAGAGACCGTGGAGATATTGCTAGCTTCAAATTTTATTCATGGCATCTAACATCTTACTGGTGAAAATGTCTTAGGTTTGAACTAGCTTCTAGAGTTTGCTAATTGACCTTCACGTTTGCTAGTACCTGACACTGCAGATGTTGTGTGTATTTTCATGCATCCTTGATGACAATTGCCCAATAATGGTATTAATGCTGTCCCTCTGCTCCAGATAAACAACAGTAAGTTTTGTAGATAAAATCGTATAATAAGCTTTAAAATTGCAATTGATATTTATTTTTGCTGTATTTTTTGTCAACCTTTTCTTCTTGTGAGATTCTATTTGGTCCCAAGTATTTTCTTCTGTTACAGTGTTTTAGGAAAAATTTTGTAAGTATATTGCTAATAGAAATGGTTAACATGATAATTGCAGCAACTGTAACCTGGGCCTGGTCTGAAATGTGTGTTGCATTGGTTTATTAAAAGCCGTACAGTTTTTAAACTAGCTTCATTTAATCAATGTGGCTTCTCAGGGGGACTGAGACTTTGAGTAGCTGTGACAGACCTTTCTTGGTTCATCTTCCAGCATAATCCCTTAAACCTACTTGAAAAGAATCACCTGTGATGTGGGAGTATAAATTCAGTCTCTGTATTTGATCTTCTGTTCAGATTGCAGGTAGGGTGCCAGTTGGTTCCATCTGTGTTTATAGATTTTGCAGTAGTATTCACTGGGAGATTATCTGAAAGCTAAATCAGTTTACATAGGTCAGTGAATTGCAGCTTGCAAGGCTTATGTCTGGGATCATTGTAAACAGGTTTTTCAGAGTTTTCATTGAACTTTCATTTGTCAAAACCTGACCTCATCACTGAAGTGCGTGGTGGTTCTAATGCACTGGTTTTTACATGCTGGCAAATTCATTTGAGAGAAACTTTATTTTAATGGTTGCATACTCTTGTTTTGTCTCTCAGTGTGTGTGTGTGCATTGCTTTGATATGTCCTGTGCAAACAGAAATTTGTGGAGGGAAATCTGTAACAGAAAAAGTTCTCATATATAGGGGTGGTGGTTCTCCCCCCGACCCCTGCCAAAATGTTAAATAAGTGATATATATGCAGTGGTGTAAATATATTTACTATTGCTGCAGTAGAGTGCCTGTAAAAGAGACAGTGCTGCAGGTAAGAAAATAACTTGTAAGATGTCTAGAGTTTTCTAAAGCAAGATTTTTTATGGAATTTCACAAGAGAGTTCTTAATTTGCAAAGACAAAGGCAGCATCTTTCTGCACATCTGTTTAGTGCTTTTGAGTAGTAGGTATTGAATTGTGCTTGTAGTAAAAAGAGTGGTGAGTATCTCAAGCAAATGCTAGAGCTGTCTCAGCCTTCTATGGCGCTCACTTATTGCACGAAATAAGACAGTAAGTGTATGTGGTCATCATGACAATTTTAGCAATTGCTACTATTTCACAACAGACACCTGATAAAACCTGAACAACAGTCTGCCTGCACAGGCCATAATTTAAAGTTTAAAAGAAAAGTTTAAAATTAAGTTCTAGTCTAAATATGAAACATACATAGATTTTACATATTGAAATTAGTTATACGTGTGCTAATTTTAAATTCAGTCATATTTGTGGATTTTTTTTCGTATGCTTTTAGAAAATTGTTTTAACTTGTTCAGAATTAAGTGGTGGGCCAACTTTGGCATGATAGTGAGATTAGAAGTTCAGTAGAAAGTTCCATGTAATGTTATGTCACTTCTCTCTGCTTTGATTTTTCTCAGGAAAGTGTTGCTCTGGGATGAGTTACCTTTCAAAATTTTCTTTAAGCTACTGATAGACATACTACATGACACCGGGCACGACAGATTTTCCACAGGCAAGCCAACTGAGTGCTCTGCTGAGAGTGTAGATAATTTAGCAGAAATGTGCATGAGGTCTGTGTTGTGCATACGTATTTATTCAGTCATTGGTCATGATCATGACTGATTAAAATCAATGCAATTACCTCCAACCCATCTTTATATTGAAGTGACCCAGACCATATTCCATGACAGCCCTCATGGCTTGAATTAGACCTAGCCCTTCTTCACAGCCAGATTTGGAGTACAGAAGGATGTAGCCTTTCTTGAGCTTGCTCAGGGCATGAGTGGTAGATGTTAACATTAAAGATTGAAAGTTCAGTCTAAAACAGAGCCTTAGGAATGTTCTGGTTGATTGGTACTTGACCAAACGATATAAGAGGAATTTACCTAGTGCTTCTGTTGTGCATTGTATGCATTGCATAGTAATGTACAATCTGTTTCTTTTGGAGTACATCACAAGTGTTATACATGTCCATGTATATTATACTCAGCACAGTATGCATGTTTACAACATGGAGATGTCTGGGGAAGGTCATGCTTTCACAGAATCACAGAACAACCAGGTTGGAAGGGAGCCATCGGATCTTCTGGTCCAACCATTCCTATCTAACACTAAACCAAGTCCCTAAAGACCTCATCCACCCGTGTCTTAAACACCTCCAGGGAAGGTGAATCAACCACCTCCCTGGGCAGCCTATTCCAATGCCCAATGACCCTTTGTGTGAAAAACCTCCTCCTAATCTCCAGCCTAAATCTCCCCTGGTGGAGCTTGAGGCCATTCCCTCTCGTCCTGTCCCCTGTCACTTGGGAGAAGAGCCCAGCTCCCTCCTCTCTACAACCACCTTTCAGGTAGTTGTAGAGAGTAATGAGGTCTCCTCTCAGCCTCCTCTTCTCCAGGCTAAACAACCCCAGCTCTCTCAGCCGCTCCTTATAGGGTCTGTTCTCCAGCCCCTTCACCAGCCTCGTTGCTCTTCTCTGGACTTGCTCCAGAGCCTCAACATCCTTCTTGTGGTGGGGGGCCCAGAACTGGACACAGTATTCAAGGAGCGACCTCACCAGTGCTGAATACAGAGGGAGAATCCCCTCCCTGGACCTGCTGGTCACACCGTTTCTGATCCAAGGCAGGATGCCATTGGCCTTCTTGGCCACCTGTGCACACTGCTGGCTCATGTTCAGTCGTCTGTCGACCAGCACCCCCAGGTCCCTCTCCTCCTGGCAGTTTTCCAGCCAGGCTTCTCCCAGTCTGTAGTTCTGCAACTACAAGTTTCAGCACAACTTCTCTAACTTTTGGTTGCTAGTCTTCCTTTCTTTCTGCAGGCTTCTTGGAATTAGGCAAGGGAAGGGTCTGGATGAATAGTTGATGTATGAGCAGGTTGGTTGTAACCTCATTTTTTCCATGGCCGCCCGGTAACACAACCACCAGCCCCCCTTTTTTTTAAAAAAAAAGAAAAATCACCAAGAAGAAGAGATTTCCTCAGGCCATAAAAAGACAGAACTGAAAGAGGGTTTGTAAAGTCTTCTAGTCCATTCATCTACCTCAGGTTAGGTTCACCCATATCTGCCATATGTGACTTGTTTTGTGGAAATTAAGAGTCTCCCTTACATTACCATGCCCATGAGAAAATTTTCTTATTGTATTATGTAGTTCACACCTTTCGTGATACAGTTTAACACCATAACTGATTGGCTTGCATCTGTCTTGGACAAAGGAAATAATTGTTTTTCTTCTTAAGATGTTTATTGTTGTATTTCTTAACTATCATAGCCTACTATTTCTTTTAAGCTCTGTTCTTTGACCTCATAGGGGCTGGTTTTTGTCCACCAGTTATTTTTGTTGCTTTTCTTTGTGTTATCTGACATTACCTCACACTTACTTTGTTCTGTCCAAGTTGAGACTGTATTCTAGTTGAGGTTTTAATGATGTTGAATAAAATAGAATGAAATTATCTTCAAACTTACTGGCATGATATGTGTCTTTTTTCAGCATTGGCAAACGTCTTCGTGGTCAGGCAGTGATCCATCAGATCCTCATCCAAGGATACATGTTCTAAGACATTGTTCTCACCAGTCATTTTATATCTGGATATTTCTGCCTAACTGTAGCATCTCACACAAAGTTTTTAGTGAAGATGATGCTGTTTTTTCAGGTCATTTCTCCAGTTTGTCATTTTGAATTCTCATCTTTTCCTCCAATAAACATACTACCTTTTCTAGATTACCATTGTATGGTAACAAAATAGCTTTATCACATCATACAGATCCTGAAAATACTGAAACAAATTATTTGGAAATCTTACCTTAAAAAAGGGAAGAAATTTTTAGCTATGTCTCTTTTTCCTTTTTATGGTGTTCCATTTCAGGGAAGGAAATGTAGAGGAGAGTAAAAATTTTAGGATCAAGCATTTTGTTTGTAGTACAAATTATTTAAATTAGCCGTGTGTATTGAGGGATCTGTGGGAAAAAAAATTCACCAGGCATCTGGTAGACCTGTGGACTGGGAAAAGCAATTCATACCATTGCTAATACTCAGAGGGAAACTTCCTTTCTCCTTGAATCTTTCAATTGATTTACTGGTGTGGGAGCTAATTATTTTCACAAGGAACTGTTGGCCTCTATCCTTGTCTACTCTTTTAATATTAGTACTCGTTCATTGTATAATCAAAGCCCATTGAAAAATGCACTTCCAGGGGTAGTAACTGTAGTTTAGAAAATGAGTTTCATGTGGAAGAGGAAAACAGAAAGGTCAGACACCAGCAGAATTAAATGTCCATAAGAAGGCAAGTTAGAGAAGAATTTGAAGAATAAGTCAAAGAACGGGAAGTCTGATACAGAGATTTGGTAGGGCCAACGTATTACTGGAGAAAAAAAAAGTTCAGGGAATGCAACAGAACAGTAGAAAAACTCAGTATGTATTTTCTTTTCTGTTCATGATGGAAGAAATTGATGGAGGTTTCTGCACATGAGTGCTTTTTTTATGGGAGACTTATTAGAGGGTCAATCTCAAATTGAAATGGTAGCAGGAGAGAGGAGAATTGACAAAAGTGAACAAGAACAAATTGCTACATTTGGATTTGCTAAGAAATTACATAACTGCTAAATGTGCTGTTAATGGATGAAAATGGTAAATGCATGACAGTTTTAGTGGGATTTCAGGGAAGATTTGGGAACTGCAGAGCAGCATGTTGGCCATCTGTAATATGCAGGTGTACCAAGAAATATATAGAGTGGACACTTGCATAAATATGAAGTAATGGGAAAGAGATAACATGATATCTTTTTAAAGGGGAAATAATGCCTCATAAATGTGGAATAATATAGGTGATGGAGATCAAGTTTTATTTTTACAGCTTCTAAGATTTCAGAAAGGCTCTTGAGGAAGGCAAGCTGCTGTGGGGGGAGAAGTAAAGCTTCTTGCATGGATAAGAAAACAGAAAGATGAGGGTAGATGAAAACAGTTTGTGGTCACAATGGAAGGAAGTTACCAGTGGAGATGCAGATGGATCTGTTGTAGTACCTCTGCTGTGCATTTGTTAATACATGATTCAGAAGAAAGGATTATAGAGTTTCCATGTGCTGCTTTATTATTCAGAGTGGTAAACACCTGCAGAAATACTTCATAAGGCCAAGTAACTAAGCAATAAAACAGTATACACAACTCAGTGCTGAATTCAAACTGATGAAATAGCACAGGGCAGGGACAACAGACCTACGTGTGCTTGTTTTGTTGATGGCCTGTGAGCTGACTTGGATATAAGAAAGGTTCTAGGTTTAAAATTGTTCTGTAAGCATGTTACAGTCAAAAAGCAAACTGTATGTTAGAAATCTGGGGCTTTATAATTCTTAAAGGAATCGAGCACAAATCAAGCATTTGTGTGGATGGTGTACTCTCATTTTGAATGCTGTGTGCATTTCTGGACAAGCATAGGGTCCAGGAGAGCTGGAAAAGCCCCCAAGAAGCGCTGCAAGGACAATCATAGGTGTGTGTCACCTTCCATCCAAAGAATAGTTAACTTGGGAAGGAGAAGAGACAGTTGGGGATGTAATGCTGGGTTTAGAAAAACATTAACACTATGGTGAAAATTGTAGGCATCATTTGTTCATTGGCTTTCCCAGTGTAAGAATGAGCATGGAAATGAAACTAACAGGTGTTTGGTTTCTAACAGTAAAAAGAGGACTTTTGTTTCAGACACATATTGTTAAGTTGTGCAACTTCACAAGATGTGGTGGATACTAAAATTTATACTGCTTCAAAGGGAGACTGGGCAAAATGAATGGAAGAAGAAGTCTGTAGGGGATTATTAAATGCATAAGCATGACCTCTGGCTTTGGAAGTCCCTTAGATGCAAATTATTGGAGACTGGAGAGTATTTGGGGAAAGTATGACTGCATACTTACACTATTCTTATCCTCTTCCCCAGACATCTACTTTTGTCTGCTCTTGGAAATCGGACTACTATGTAGAAGATCTGACCTGGCGTAATTTTGGATTTGTCTTTCTGAATTCTAAAAACTCAAGATAAATTTTTGTGTGAGTTAGTAGCTCAGGGTAGTATCTGTGAATCTTGTACTTTGTAGACTGAAAGCCTCTTATTCATTTTTCTTATAATTTAAGACAGAAGTACATTTTTAACAAAACACAAAAATTACCATGAACATTTGTCTGTCTCCTGCCAGTTGGCATCAACTGCAAATTATGTTTCATTTCAGTCATGCTAAGCTGCCAGATGAGATAATACATATTGTCTCGTTCAGGGAATCTAAGCAACTATGTCTGTAATCCTAACTTGGTTTTTCTGATTTATTTTCTCCTACGCATCTGTGAAATCGTATTTAATATGTAAGTTTTTTGGTTTTCTGCCCTTCTCCCTTCTACATAGATACATTTTAACTGCTGTCATGGACACAAAATATGTGAGATTCCCTACAGAGTTAGATAAAAGTCTGAAAGCATTTAGATCCCTGATTCAGGCAGAGCAGTATAGAGGGAGAGGGGTGTTCTGTGTTACTTATTATTCTACAGACAGTGATTTACCAACTCCATTTACAGTTTTGATTCAATAGTAGATCTTTAGGGCACCCAAGAGCAGATAAAAAATACACAGGCATAAGATGCAAACACCTCACATAAACATATCTTGTCTGTCCAAATTTTGATATTAACTTTGTAGTAATAGTATTTCTGCTCTGTCAGATATTGTTCATCTCTCTACAGCTCTGACAATGCCAGACTAGATATTGTCCATTCTTCTTCAGCTGGAGTGCAGTTGGCATGAATGCAGCAACCTGCACTATGCCAAACTTGACAGAAACATGTTTGTGTCTGCACCTGCTTGGGGGTGAATTTGTATTGCCTGGTGATCATACCAGATGGTAACATACTGGTTGGCAATCTGGCATTAATGAAGACAGAGCCATGTGTTGCACATGCATTCTTTATTTTTTTTGTCGTGTATAAATATATTTAACACGCTTTCACTGAGTTTTCCAAAGTGACTGTGAGGGTTCAGTTAACAGTGCCTTTCACTCCAGGCTGTATCTGCAGGTTTCTTCATGTCTTACCATCTAAATGTTTCCTCTATTCTTGTAATACCAAATTAAAAAAAAAAATTATCCTCCTCTTCTTTGTGGTCTGAGGCATGGGAGGAATTAACATTGCTTGGTGGTGGAAAGCCTGTGTAGTAATTATACTGCCATAGTGGGCTTTTTTGTGAAAGGTATTGGACCGCTCTGTTTTACCAGTGGATGAGCTCCCAGTTCACCCTGTGCTGCTGCAGTGGAGACTGGATTAAAGAGGCAAGGATTATGCAGATATTGGAAAGTTCCTACGTGAACCTTTGCAGTGTGTGCTTCTGCTGCTGAAGTAGACTGATCGTATTGAAACTGTACAGCTGAAGTGGGCTTCATTGAAGTGTACAACTATGGAGGTGGGGAAGTAAAGGCAACATCTGGGTTTGTGTAGGTGAGACTATTGAAGTTTGTTGTAAATAACTGAGGGTGCTGTTTTGTTATTGTTGGGATGTTTAAATACAGTAGCTACTTTGATCTCTGCACATTAATGAGTAAACATTAATTAATGTTACTACGGCAGAGTTGTTTTGTGACTACTTTAAGAATAAACTCTAGGAAAACCCAGAAGAATTCTTATATTCAAATATCATTTAGTACCTGCAAATATTTGACTTGATGATGTATTTGCATATAACATACAATTCTCTTCAGATCTATTAAAGCTGTGCCAAATGCTATTAGGCATAGTCAACAGCATCACAGCTGGGTTTTTCAGAACTGATAAAAGAAGATAAGTTTTCTGTTGAGACAGGAAAGTTGTCCAGCTCTTCTGTTGGACTAAAACACCTCTACTATATATACAGGTGAAGGTTTGTCCATGTTAATAGCTGATTATACTTTGAAGTATGCCTGGTAACATAAACCTACTATTTAGATGTCTAACAGTTTGCCTTTTAGTTGAAGGATGGTGCAAGGTTCTTGGTCAGAGAATCAGAGAATACATCTGAGGGGATTATATTTCAGATACAATCTGTGAAACAGTTCAGAGAATTGCTTTTTTTTTTCTCTATTTAGCCTTTTGCTATTAAGTTATACTGAAAAAAAGAAAGAAAGGGAAGAAGGCCTTATGTCTAGCGGTGAATCAATTGATCATTGACCTCAGACATAGGAGAATCACTGTCATAGATACTAAGATTTTATGTAACCAGACTGTAGGAAAAAACTGTTAAATGTTTTTTATGGAGATTAGCTTATGGAAAGGAGATCATTAATTAAAGTCTTCACTACTGTGCTTTCCTCCTGCAGTTATACTGATGAAACTTAGAGCATATTAGTAGGAGTAATAATAATAAGATGTTTGTTAAAGTTGTCAGGCAGTATTTTATTTTTCTTTCTATATTGTACCATTCCTAAAGATGTCAGAAATTCTCTCAAATGCACTAGATGTTCTAACATCATAAACAATAATGCAATAACAAATTGACAAATCTTCCATTTGAAGTTTTTCATTCTGAATTCTTATGTATGGCTATAGAGTTCTTTGCCAAGGGCCAGTCTGCATTTGCAGGCACTGATGTTTGTGTCTTCGCTTTGGTTCATGCTCACTCTTGTGACTAAATAGAATATATTGGGGTTTTGAGTACTTTTTTTTTTTTTTTTCCAGTGAGGATGAAGAGTTCAGATTTGCATCAAACAAGCTGGATAAACTGGAAAATAAATTTGTCTCTTTCCAGTGTGCATTCCTGTACTGGAAACACTGAACAAAACCAGACACTGATCATAATCAATGCTGTTGTTTCTTACTTGTGGTTTTCTGTGTCTGATAATGTGAAGGGTCATTAATAAGCAACAGTTAATCAAAATCCAGTGCATCAGACTTGCGTCTATCCGTCTGGGCTGAGGCATCATTCATCAGCTGAGGGAGCAATAGATGTGTAACCATCTTTGCAAATGCTTATATTAAGACTCCACATGATCTTTAAAATTCTCAGACATTGCAGCCTATTTTGGGAATATGTTGGTCTAATAGATGAAGAACGGGCAATTACAGTCCCATTGAGTGGTATGGCAAAGCATTTTGCAGTCTAGGAGGGAATAAAACTAGACATAACTTTTTTTTTTTTTTTTTTTTTGTGAGCTGACTTAGACTATTATGAGCCCCTCCTCTGTCAAGTTCTCAAATGTATAGAGTTTGTTTCCCGTTTCTTTCTTGGAAAGAAGTGTTTTGGTTTTAATGTTAGTTTTGCATTGTTTCCTGCAGTACCTCAGAAGCTCAAATCATCATTATATATCTCCTTATTCAGAGAGGAAGAGGGTACAGTGAAGTGTTTTGGTTTTTATTTTCTAAATTAACTGTAATTTATAAGAATGGCTAGAAACATTACGTGAAATAGTAACAAATAAGCACCAGTTCCTTATTTGTAGACTGCTTGAAGAGAAGTTATAGAAAGAAATCGTAGAATAACCAGAGTTGGAAGGAGCTCACAAGAGTCATCTACTCCAACTTCTATCCCTGCACAAGACAACTGATATTCATACCATGTGTCTGAGGATGTTGTCCAAATGCCTTTTGAATATTGTCAGGCTTGGTGCCATGACTGCTTTCCTGGGGAACCTGTTCTAGTGCTGCACCACCCGCTCGGTGAAGAACCTTTTCCTAATATTTAATCTAAACCTCCCATGGCATGTCTTCCTGCCATTCCTGCATGCAGGGCATTGTTCCCGTAAAGAAAGGAGTGGGTAGAATGTCTAAGTGATGATGCAATGGTGGATGTGAGGGCTCAACAGATGAACTCCAAAATCTGGACTCCTCCTGGCAAAACCTGCAGATCTTTTCTTTTTCCTCAACAGCTTTCAGTGAGCTTCCTTGCTTAGAGCAAGGAGTGGTCTGTTGTCTTTGGATCCCAACAGGCATCTCAA
Organism: Coccyzus lansbergi; assembly: GCA_033558105.1. NCBI lineage: Eukaryota > Metazoa > Chordata > Aves > Cuculiformes > Coccyzidae > Coccyzus > Coccyzus lansbergi. Next base: position 742,386 of record JAUMJK010000362.1, read on the forward strand.
TTTTGCTTCTGAGAAGCAAACAGCTTACCTCTTAATCTGTGTTTATCTCATTACCAGATGATAGAAATTGTCTGCTTTTCTTGCAGAGAAACTAATGTCCTGTTTAAAAAATAATAAATATGTCCACCTACCCTTTCTGTCTGCTGTTCGTAACTACCAACTTCCTAAAATGTCTTTGCTGTACACAACTGTTCTGGTTTTGCATATAACTCTAAATTATTTTACCTTGCATGAGTTATATGTCCAGGTAGCTCTGGATTTAAGTAGTTCAAATTAAGTGTTTCTTTTATTTAAAATGTGTGTTGCTGTTACTCCATTATTGTTTGAGTAAAATAGTAATAGTCTTTGTTTATGAACCAAGAGAGGAATGAAAATTGCTTCTAAGCGTTGTCGTTAGTGAGTAGAGGCTGATTGATCTTTTAAGCTTTGAATCTTAATTTTTCCATGCATGCTTTTTTTAGGTTTTGTGTGTGTATGAGTCTTCATTTGATTGAGATAAATATTCAAAGGGGAAAATTACTATATATGGCTATAGTCAGCCTGAACCTGAATATGCAGCAGAAGCTTGATTTTTTTTTCTGTTTTTCCTTTTTTTTTCTATGAAGTTTGCATGCTCTCACAGTGCAATAAATGATTCAATTGTTGGTCTTTGTGCCTGGATTATGGCTCTGGGGAAAGCCAAGCTTTTGAATGGCTCCTATTTAATCTATTTTGTTTCAAAGACAGGATACATTTGGCAGACATACTTAACCTGTCAGCCAGCTAAAAGAGAGGCAACCATTGAGTGAAAAATTTCATATTCCTTCTCCTGTAATTTAACATGATCAGGAAGTAGTTGGTTTTCCCTTTCCTTTTGCATGGACATTTGGATGTTTGTAACTTGTAGGCTGGCACAAGATGATCTGTTCCCCGTTTCTGTTGTTGCTGACTGTGGGTTAGAAAGCTCTGCAGTTCTGAAAGCTTTTACACCTTGAAATTTAAAAAAATGAATTAAATGGTCAATGGGAGACTGTTGGGTTGGTATTATTTGCAAACCAGCCTATAGGCTTGTAACTATTCCTGCATCCTCACATGCCACTGGGCTAGTCAGTCTGGCTATGGTAATAGTTCTTGAGGTGCTGATGACTATATGGTGAGTGTCTGTCTCTGCTTTTCTAGCCATATGTAAGTGATCTGAGTATTGCCCTGAGTGGGTTAGTTCATCATTACTATATGTGACTTTCTGGAGGGAGTGTGTGGTCCAAGAGACCTCACAGATTTCCTGGACATGGTCCACACTGTAGTTGCATCTGTTGTTTATTATATCCTTTCAGAAACAGAAGATAAACTAGTTTCCCTAATGGTTCTGGTTTTTTTCCCCTATGTTTAAATGAGTTTCTGCATTTAGAGGGAAGCTATCTTGGCTCCCTTTCACTTATTTGTCTGTTTACTAATGTTTTTGCTCAGCTGGAAGATTTACCACCTACACATTAGTTTTGCTCCAGCACATGGTAGGTAGCTATTTAAATATGTGAACACTTAAATTAAGGGACACAAGCCGTGTCTGGAAAGTATTCTAAAAACAAGTGACTGTGTTTCAGGTTTTTTTGATATTTAATATTTATAATAATGTGATTCCTTGTTAAATAGTTGGACATGGTTTAGTGTTTGATAGGAATAGTTGGACTCGATGATCCAACAGGTCTCTTCCAACCTGGTGATTCTATGTTTGTATGATTCTATGATAGTTAACTTCTGAAATGTTAACTTTTGAGTCTGATGTACACATAGATTCCTAATTTTATTTGAAAACATGAAAAAAGTGTTATTTGACCATAATTAACATGACTTCATAAATAATTTTTTAGAAGTCAGTTTACTCTGCTGGAGAACTAACACATAATTTCTCAGGACAGGGCTCTGTTAAGAAAATACAGGCAGAAAGACATCATCCTATAATCCCTCATTCGGCATCAAGCCTCCCAAATTAAATACCAGCAGGATAAACACTGTACTGAGTTTTGTCTTGAAAAATGTTTTTGAATACTATGCAGCTATGCAGTTCGAACTAAAAAGCAAATGGATCTGAGCAACCTAAAGCCTGCTAATATTTAAAGAAATAGGAAATACGTAGTATGCAGATTTGACATAGTAATGAAAAAAAGGTCAGTTCCAATTGCCTGTAAAATATTACCTAGACCAAGAAAGGGTGGAATGAAGAAATGTTTCTTGCCTGTTTTATAGCACACCTCTCTGTCCTGGGGTATGTTTACATTTGTTCAAATTGCAGGCAGCTTAAGGTACCTCTTATGAAAAGATGTTGATAGAATCAAAGAAATTAAGAAGAAGGTGTCAGAAGGATCAAAGGGTTGGTGAAATGGTTTATGAGGCAAACAAAACTATTTTTAATGGCTTTGTTAAATAGTGGTGAAATGAGGTCAAAGAAGCAAGGTGATAATAAGATGAAATGAAGAGAATGTGGCCTGTGTCAGTCTTAGTTTGTGTATTGAAATAATTTTCTCTGGAACTGTTTCCCATCAAATACCAAAATTGCATTAGTCAGATGTGATAAAATTAAATAGGATGCTTCATTAAGAATTGACCTAAACTGAGCAGACTGTCTGTTCCCTGTCTTCAGTTTCTAAGAACAGTTTGTGGGTGGGTTTTTGTTTTGTTTTTAAAAAGAATTTTAGCTTCATTAGTGCTAATGTTCACTAGTTCTTGAACTTTAGTTAGAAGTTGTGATGGAAATTGGATTTTGACCTTAATATACAGAACCTGGAGGATCACCGCAATACTTACATATGTAGGTTTGTCATTAACTCTTCTAGTCTCTATCTCTGGGAATTTTTCTTCCATGTTGTGCCTTTAAACCAGCATTTTTTTCCAGTGTTTTTTTTCCTTTTATGATTTTCTTTTTGTTTTCTTTATTAATGTGGTTGCGTCTGTCATTCTTATTTCCTCTCTTTCTTGAGTCCCATCAGTCTTAAGCAGAGAGAGGGCATTGAGCTAGATGAATTGCAAACTGTATCCTGCCTGTGTCTCACCTAAAAGGAGTCCACAGTCTCACTAGACAGCAGGACTGAGTTCTTGTCCACTGTGGTTGTGTGGCCATGCGAACAGAGGACACTGTGTACCTCTTACGTTAACTGGGACTTATATATTTTGATTGTATGAGGTTATATACATACAGTTGCTTACCACAAGAGAAGCTGTATGTCTTGCAGTAACTGTTGTGTTTCATTGAACATTCAGCAGGCATAGCCATGCAATTCTTTTTTATTAAAGCAAGCTCATTCAAAGTCACTGTTATCTTAAAAACATGGATAAATACTGAGGACTTTCATACTTTGGATAGGGATGATAACAACTGGTAGAAGAGCCCCCAGTCTTTTGTGTGCAATGATGTGAAGAGGTGGTTTATAAAACCTTTTATTAGAAGCTTTTAAATGTAACCAACAGATAATGCAGGGATGGGTGGATGAGGTGCTGAAGGGCATGGTTTAGTATTTGATAGGTATGGTTGGACTCGATGATCTGGTGGGTCTTTTCCAACCTGGTGATTCTGTGATTCTATGAATAAGGTCAAACAAAACAGGGACATATGACCTCTGCTTTAAAAAACAGGGAAATCTTAATGCAGGTTATAAACAGGAGGAACAGGTGAGCTACTTTGATTCCCTTTCCAGTTTCTTGCAACTAAATCCCCTTTTATGAATTAATAAGTACTGCTTACAATGTACTTTCCAGATAACTCAGGGACCAACTGCATCTGAGTCACACATTCTGTTGCTTCCTGAAGAGGTGGGATACGGCATATTGCCAGGAAGTATGGTTTATTAAATTAATTATCTATGGTAAATGCAAATTTTGAAGTTGTGAGGCACTTGCATACTTCAGCATTTTAGACAGCTGTATTCTGGCATGGCTGCTACTGGAAAAGTGCTTCTAAGAAACCTCAGTATTTTGAAATACAACAGAGAGATATTGTTGTGTGATGCATTGTATCAACTGGTCTTTCATTTATAGCTACAGATTATTTTTAACGTAATTATATAAGACAATTTTGGTAAGTTTGTAAAACACTTGATTTGGGTTTTTTTCTAAAGCAGACTCCAATGCTATCTTCCTTTTCCTCCAATAAATAGTTGAAAATGCAAAATTAGACTTGAAACTGGAGCTCCGTTTGGTTTGACAGAAACAGTGCAGCAGATATTTGAGCCATCTTGGCTCATTGGTGTTAGTTTCTAGATAAAATGTCAAGTGTTGATTTTTGTATTGAAAACTTCCCTGTTAAACGGAGCTTCTCTTCTTTCAGCTCATATTAACATGCTTTCTTCAAAGGAGTAGATGTTTACTTTAGTACCTTGTCTTATTTTATCTCCTTCCCTGCCATTTCCTTAGAGCCTATACTCAATTGGTAAAGCTTATGTTGAGCATTTGAGAAAGAAATTATAATAATGAAAGGAGATAATAATGCAGATAATAAGTGCAGATAGTAATGAAAGGAGGTAGATGTTATGTGAAAGATGTATTACTGTTATCAGGGAAGCACACACTGACCTATGTGCTGTGTACACTAATATATTTCCCTTGCACTCTTTATGTATGTGGAGTACATTCATATACTTTGAACGTATGGTGCCATTTTGTGGCAATTTTGGTTAGGTTTTCACATCTAGATTTCATTAGTCTCCTCTACCTGATGGAAAACTCTTGAAATGTTATTCTTTTTCCATGCTGAAACACAAAATTACCTTTAGGAATGTGATCAGTGAGCAAGAAATTGTCATCCTTACATCAATATTAATTCTTGTGGATAGATCAGAATTTTGCTACCTTTATTTTCGTTGTTGGGCTGACTCTTAGAGGACAGTTCTGCACTGCATGTCAGCAAGTTTGGAGAGGAGATCCACTAGAGGATGGTGGTCATGTGGTACCAAGTGAACAAGGCCTTAAAGCCTCCAAACATATAATGACCACTTCCATGCTGAAGCTAGGAGTCACGTTGAATCTGTTGTATAAGCTTTTGATCTCAGAATGGCCAAGGGGAAAGCTAACACTCATCTTTTGTCTGTTGCTTTAAATCATTTTCTGAGACTTGTCATGCCTTTCAAGATAAGTACAGCTTGGGAAGTGTTTGATTTTGCTCAGAAGAAGCTGGAGTTGATTGTCCTGCCCTAGCTGAGGTCAGGTTTTCTGAGTACTTTGTGAATAGGAATTTTCCTCTGTGAAATTGGATTGGAAAATAAATTTTCTATCACCAATAGAAACATAGTTCTATTTATTTATGTATTTGGTTAGTCAGTTATTACAGCATTGAAGATACAAATTCCAATTCCTAAAATACAGAAAGACTAGGTAATAGTTACACCATGAATTGTCTATGATAACCTTTCAGGTGTTTTCTGGAGAACTGTAGTTATTAGAGTCACAGGACACAGTTGCCATTTGGGGGCTTAAAAAAACACAACAAAAATAGGAACAAGAGTACGTTAAATAATGTTGTGAGCTTATTTTTCTCTTCTGAAGTGATTACTAATTAATATTGTCTGGAGCTTCTCTTTTTAAGGCCATTATGTAAATACTGAGTTCATGTTGAGAGTATGGGGTCTTTTTACAGTTGTTTCAGAATCTTACTAGCATATAAGAGAGGTAGTCTTCCTTTATAAAGCTTCTCTTACTAACTATGGGAATATTGCAGCTTCAATTGTCATAGGAACTGCTGCTGGAAGTTTTAATAAATAGAAGCAGTTATAGACAGCCTTTAGCTTTATATTTGTATGTTAAATTTACTCAAATCTGTTGGCCTAAAATGAAACAAAACTACTTTTTCTTAAAAGTGTTCAAAGACAGACTACCCCCTTGGCAGTCTCCAGCTGTTGAATGCAGCTATTATGTGGATTTCTAGTTTTAAGAGATTCTCAGAGTAGCTCTTTGACAACCACTCAGAATGCTTCCCAGTGCCATCTATTAAACACTAGATCTCTGCTCATTTATAGGACACACCCTATATCTGCATTAGGATCCAAATATACTAAAATAATGTTTTGGTTTTCACACTAATCGTTTATTTTCGTTTATTAGCGTGGGATAATAATCAGTGTTCTCAGAACTTGGTCTTGTCCTTTTTTCACCTCACAGGTAACTTGAGTCTTTGGACAAAGAAGAGAACACAGCTACAAATCTTGCTTAAAAGAAACCAAGACTCTGCCCTATGGGTGTGATTGTCCTGATCGCGTTGCTCAGGGCTGCTGAATTTATTCTATGGAGAGCAAATCAAACTGCAACATTATTGTTGAGGCATTATTCAAGAGGAATGGTGTTACCATAAATGCAAATGTAAAACCAGTAAGGTTTTTATTAGCTAGTGGTGTTCAGTATTTGGAAGAGACACTGGAGCAGTTTTCACAGGTTTATAACAGATTCCAGCCCAGTAACACCAGCCAGTAAACAACATCCTTTAAAATCACCAAGGCCAAAGAAAGCGCATGCTGAATATTTGGAAAAACTGAGCAGTGAGTTCTTTTCTCTGTTAATGCTATTTATTATACATCCCCATCCTCATCATATCTACCTCCAGTTTATTTTATGGTTTCTTTTCCCCTTCAATTCTGGAGAAGTTTCAGAGGCTAGAATATGACATAAGTGTTTTGTCTCTAGTTTATTAGATTACTCATGATGACTTAATGCTGTATAATGTAGACTTGTGAGCTGTATCTGGGTTTTGTTATGGGTGCAGGGAAGGAAAAGTTAGGAAGTCAGCTGGGTGGGTGGATTGTGCTGTCAGCTTGGAACAGTCTGAGTGCTGTTGCTGTATGAAGAAAGTAAGAACAGACTGATAGTGGGCAGTGGTACACACTAAATGTTCACTTGCTCCTATCACAAACGGCTTCAACCTGATGCTCTGCTTCACATTGTGGTAGGCAGCAGTATTTTGCTTCTTAAGCAGTAGGTGCTAACTGAAAACTGCGTTCTGCATCCTCCAGGGAAAAGATACTGTGTGGGCTGGATGGAGATTCTGCAGAAGCCAGTCTTTAGGGTAGGACATTGTGCCACTTATCATGGAATTGGATTATTAGGAGCTGGGAGAAGTGTATAAAACTAATAATAACTGGTATGGGTTTGAGGAGAATTTATCTGATAAAAGTAACTTGATAATATTTTTTACATGAAGTGAGAAGTTCATTTGATGGATAACAATGGCTTATGTGAAGTATTTAACCTTTCAACACCTATATTTGTTCATGAAGTGGAACAAGGCAAAATCAAAGCATCTACTTTGTCATGGCTAAATGACAGGTGCCTAGTATCACTGTAAACGTGGAGTTGTCATCGTGAAGATGAGTTTGGAGATAAACTGCTGGCTCTTCATTGATCTTTTTATGTGTAATGTAAAACAAAAATCACATTACCCCTGCCAGCCTCTGAAGAGTCACAAAATCAGAGCTTACAAGGCCTGAAATGACCCCTGTAGTCAGGTAGCCTGATTTCCTGGGCAATGGAGGCATTAGGTTGTTTCTGAGTTAGTTCTTGTTTGAGCATTCCATGCAAATGTAAAAATCGCAAGTGATGGAAAAATCATTCTTTTCCCCACCAGTGACATACTGCAATTAGTGTGATGGCAAACAACAAAGAGACAGTAATGTTAATATGTTGGTAAGCCATGTGTGGTTAATGGCAATTCTGAAGTCAAAGTCATCCTGATAGGAAACATGAATAACTCTCCTGGGCATGTCTGGTGTGAAGTGTGGCAACTCTGAATAGAGAGTTGCAGCAGATAATCAGCTCAGCATGACCCCTGAACATAGCAGTAGACCTGGAAAGGACTGTTGTGATTCCTGGGTGTTAAAAGTGAGATGCTCTACCTCGGAGCTGAGGTTATACTATGTATTTGGCACTGGTACAACTGCTACTGGAATACTCTGCTAATATCCATGAATCATGGCTGATGTTGACTGTCACCAGAGAAGAGCCAGAGAAATCTGTAGTGTCCTGGGAACTTTGCCCTGTAATGTATTTGTTTGGTTTAGGGTGTCAGTAAGAAAGTTATGGGCAATTCTAGGATCTAGATTATATTTACTTCCTCGTGAAAAATAAGCTGTAATTCAACACTGAATTATTTCAGGGATGTCATATGGCATGCGTTACATTGCAGTCCTTCTTTTCTGGCTCTATAAAGTATGAATCTTATTTCATTTGCTGGTCATAACATTAGCTATATTTCTACCTATGTCTATTTTTACAGAGTCCATCAGATAAAACCATGGTTTTTATGTCAGATTCTGGGCTAAACTGTGTGCCATGCAGTACTTATGAACATTGAAGTTCTTTAAGTGTTGCACTTTGAGGACTCTAGAAAAAATCCTGCCTGGAAAAAAAAGAAAGTTAGCAGTGATTGGAATTGGTTGAGCTGCAGCACTTCTTTTGTGTCATCTGGGATAACCACTGCATCTCTGGCTTCATTTCCTACCCTGGTAAACATGTTCAGCATAGTCCTTCCTGCAGTGCAGTCGTCTACATCTTGGTGCGGTATTGCCACGTTCAGCTGGCCTGATGAACCCCACTAGAGCTTATCTTCTCGGCAACCTGTGGCCTAGAATTTTTCCCCTCTCCAGTGCTTTTTTTTGATACATCTCTTGTATGAAATGATACATCCTTGAAGACCTGAATGTAATTGATAGGGATTGAAAATAGCATTTTTACTGCACTTTGTATTTTTACTCTATAATCATCAAGCAAGGTCTGTTTTTCATGTTATGATTTCCCAGTCTGAGCATGCAATGACTTTCACCTAATAAGAAAAGGAGTGAGTAGTCAGAGGTTTCTTTCAATTAACTGACTGCCTTCAGGATGATAATTACAATGAGTCATACATGTAAAAGGAACCTTTCTCTCCCTTGACTCATTTTTCTTCCATAAATTTGTTTTCAGAATGGCTTGCTTTAAAATTTTGCCAGAAATTGATATGCCAGTATATTAAGTCATAAAAGTTCTGGGTACAATTTTGAAGGAAGTCTGTGTACCAGCCCCATGCAGACCGGAAAAATTCAGCACCTGATTGACATTACCTGAGCTTAGAGCCTGCAATGTTTGTTGAGAAATTAGCGAGAACCAGAGATTTCCAAGGGAATGGTGAGACTTAGTGGTGGCCTGTGAAAAGGGTTGCTCATCTCCTGCCTAACTTTGGAACACAGGTACTTAGCTGGCATGTGTGCTTGTCACCTCTACCAAAATGAGATCATCTCCCAAGGACATGTTAGTTATAAAATATACACTCTGCTCCATAGCTTCACAGTGTGTTGTCTTAAGAGATAATACTGCCACCTTCCTTTGCCTGCTAGGTCAAGTTCTTGCACTAAAACTGGATGACCTGCATTTAGATCTCTCTGCAGTCTGGGTGACCTATGAGTGGTCACTACCTCCAAGCTGTGTGTCCTTACCACCAAGATACAGAATTGTCTGAGGGAGAGGAGTTGGAGGATTTACCCCTCTTATTGAATCTGTCACAGTCGTGTTAAGAAAAAGAGAGAAAGGAGAAAATGGTTGAAGAAACCTGGTTCTCTGTGTCTTTTTAGCTGGTGCGTGCAGTCGGGAGTGGGGGGTTACAGTTCCTGGTCCCTTTACTTAGGAGCATGATTGGACTTACGTGACTTCTTAAATATATGAACAATATAAAATGTCCAAAGAGTTTGTGGAGTGTAAAGAATCACACCCGTCTCATGATTTAATCAAAATTTTGGATTGTTTTCTGTAACTTGTGATGCAAGCAGGTGTTGGGCTTCTGGTACATATAGTTCCACGTAAGAGGAGTGCCCAAATTTTGGCACTGGTGAAGGAAAATTTCCAGCCCAACAATGAGCTGTATGCTGAGCTGTGAGTGCCGTGGGGTAGGTGGGCATGCTGTCCGCTGCCTCATTGTCTCATTAGACTTGTATTTCAGAAGCTAACTTTCTTCCAGCTCTGATTTTAGGTGCCAGCATAAGCAGTTTGATGTTAACTTTACACACCTAATTACAAGCTGTTTGACACACAGTGTCACCATAAAATGGGAATTACATGGTATTTGCTAGTATATTTTGGAAGTATGTGATGTGGTGTAGCCTTTTTTTACCGTTCACAGCTTGATTATTTTGAAGGAGCTTGATTATTTCCATGGAGCCAGTTAAAATCAGTGGAAGATGTACTACTCCCTATCCCTGACTGCTTTTTATCATAGATCAAAGTCAAGTAATTTGGTTTTCTTAAATGTGCTAGGAATAAAGGTAAAATTAATCTATTCTCAAGCATATCTTTTGCTTTTGGTGCTTTCTTAAGAGTATTTCCTTGGAGCTCTGGTAATGTATATTAGTTTTTCTGAAAAGATTGTCACAAGTGGGTTCTTTTTTAAAAAAAAAAAAAAGGTTTTGTTTTCTAAATATTTGTAATCCTCATATAAGAAAAGTCTGATCTCTCTGTTAGTTGAGAAAATGAGGTTTATCCAGCAATTGACTTCAAATCTTTCACTAGGTAAATTTTTTGGAGATTTTTTTTTTTCTGTTAGGCAAGATTGTAAAGAATTTGATTGAGAAAATTTGTTTAAATTAGTTTTTCTGATTATCAGGAGTCAGAAATAGCATTCAGACCATCAGATTCCTAGTTATAATAAGCAAACATTAAGAAAGTTACTTCTTGTGTTAATGTTGCCACTTGCTTGTGGCTGTTGTATATATTTCCACATCAAACAAAGTGGGCTGCAAATAGGTTTCTTAGGGCTAACTGGTTTATACTTTTTCTGCAGACTGAAAATGTTAATGTTTAAACACATGGAATCAAGGGGTTAACTTCTCTTTAAGTGATTCTTCAGAGTGGTTAAATATTTTGCTAATTAAGAAACAATAGATTTTATCTGGCCCTCCAAAATGGAGTGGAGACTGTTAGAACTTGATCATTTATAAGCCACACTTGCTGGAAGAAGCTAATGTTTGTAAGACTGAATTCCTCGGTTTGAGAGGCCTTTTTTCTGAATTACAATGGGATATACTTTTATTTTATATTGTTGCCAGAGAGTGCTGCGGTTTTGTGGTTTTTGGTTTTTGTTTTTTCTTTTTTTTTTGGTTTGGTTTGGTTTTTTCCTTTCTTTCCTCCAAAACATTGAAAGTAAAGTACTTATAAGTTATTGGTGCAGTCAACTAAAGGTCCATGGAGCTTTGCTTGGTAGAGATGCAAATGACAGATGCAGAGACATTGAAATACATATGTGTTGGAAGTGCATTAATTTGATTTAAAACCAGCTCTTTCATGGGTGGGTTTAAAATGTGGAATATCCTAGAGACTGGTTTGGGTTTATCCTGCATTTGCTGAGAACTGAGCTTTAGTTAGTGTGTAAGTAGTATGCAGGCCACATGAGAATTAATTAAAACTATGGACCCATCTGATTTTCTCTGCAACACTTGTAACAGGAGTTTGACATGGAGGGGAGAGCTAGAAAGATAAGGATAAGATTCATTTGGCATCAGATCAGGAAAAAGAGTGGGTGGGTTTTGCTGGCTTTGGGGTTTTTTTTTGTTTGTTTGGTTTTTTTCATTTGTAAGGAGGCTGATTGTGTCCAAGAAAAAAAGAAGCATTTTTCTGAGAAGGTAATTCCTGATGTGGCTGGATAGGAGCAAAGAGGTAGGATTCTGCTAAAAGCATAGAAAATGGACTTTTTTTAATGTGGGGGTTTTGGTGGGGTTTTTTTTTTTTTTTGGTGTATTGATCATATCAAAGAACATAATTGAAAAATGCCTTCTGGCCTGGGAATTAAAACATCTCACCATTTCAGGATCCAGTGCAGGCAGGTTTCAGGAAGCTTGATGTAGTCAACAGAGCACCACTGAGCTGCTCCTTGATGAATTGTGGCCAGTGGTTTGTTTATGGCATGTATGTTGCTGGCCTGAATACTGTTGTCCTACTTACACTGTTTTTCCTGGTATGGCATCTTTTCTATGCAGTATCACTTAATAAGTTTTTCTTCCAGAATTACAAGAATCTTTGCATCTTTATCTAATCTGTTACAAACCCTTTATATTACCAGCTTGTCATAAATTTGTGAGAACTGTGTGCTGTTCTTGAAAGCTTGGAAATTCCATATAAAAGGTTTTGACGGGAGGTGGTGTTTTTTTGTAAAGCCTCTGCCCTCGTAAGCTTGTCAGTTCCCTTGCTTGCAAAGAAGGATGCAAATGAAGTCTTACCTGAAAGATTCCTTTATCTAGATTGAGGCAAGAGGTTCCTCCACTGTCACAGTTTGCCTTGTTATCACTTACCAAGGATAAAGGTCTGTTTTACATAATGGCCAGTTCTTGCTGTTTCTTACCAGGAGAGAATCTAGCTTCACAGGGTATCCATCTTGGCAATAGTGAAGCTTGGGTGTAAAGTTGACTCTGACATAATTTTGGCACTCTCAATTAAGTAGGAGTATTCAGATGGTATGAGGCAAATAATTTTTTTTTGTTTGCTTTTTTGGTCATTAAGCATTGAAGAGCTTCTGCTGATGTTTACGGTGGTAAATGGGCAGATTTTCTTAGGTGATGCGTAGATTTAACAATCACAATTTATCACTTGGGATATACTTCAAATGATCAGATATGCATTCAGATGCAGGCAGATAAAGTAATTTGTTATCTGGTGGATAAGTTTAGGCCATTAAAGTTTGTAATTGCAAACTGCTACATGAAACACATTTGGTGTTTTAGGACATCCTAGATGCTTGCCTAGTGGAAGTGAAGGATGCAAGTTTATGTTTTGTTGCAACATTAAATATACTAGGAAAGGTAATTAGCAGTTATTATCATATACTTTAAACTTAATTTTCTCAAGCAAATGAAGATTAAGTGGCAGGCATGAGGTATAATACCTGGTGGAAGCATTGTATTTTCTAACTAAACTGTGAAATGTGCGTTTATCCCTGAAATGGGATAATTTTATGTGCACATTTATTGGTTACTGCACAAAATACTGTGACTGTGTCTGTGTTAAAATGTTTAAGACAGATAATGCTAGCATGCCCTCATTTACTTAATTTACAGATGTTTTATTTTAATGAAATGTATGTGGCAAACCTACAAATGTAACTATATTTGTGTTACTCAGTAAGAAAACAGTTTTGTTTATATTAAGATGTTTTACCCTCCAGTCAGTTAAAATGAACAAGCGAGCTAACAACATTTTTCCATAGGTCTCCTAAATCTGAAAGAATTTCTGTTTATCTTCTGCCACGACTGCTGGAAGCCTTAGCATGAGGAACTACCAAGGCTGAGTATTGTTCACTACTACAGTCTTAGTAAAAAGCGGAGACATCTGTAGTCATCAGAAGAAAGTAATGTGTGGGCCTGACTTCTGTCAGATGATACTAGGAAAAGTGTAACAGATGGGGCAAATTAGAGATGTTTTGAAATGCCATAAGTGAAGCAACATTTTCCAGTGGTAGCGGAAGAGAGCAGCCCAGTGTCCAGATCACCCAGAACTGAGTGAGGGCACACCCTGGCTCTGTTCCTGGCCAGCCCTCTTCTTCCCCTTTGGGCACTAGCTCAAGAGAAAAAGTATCTAGACTTTTCAATGTAGTGTCATGTTGGGAGGGTCTGTCATGTGCTGGTGTCAGGGAAGGAAGGAGATGGGACTGAGTGGCCAGATGTGAAGTAATGGGGAGGGAGGGCAGATGGAGGAAGGCCTCTGTTTTTTTCTTGTTTGAGTAGCACTAAACATTCAGACTGCTTTGGCTGCTCCTGAAACCACAGCCTTGAGTGACATGTAGGCTTCTTTCTTCTACCAGATGCTTCCCTTTTGGGTGCAAAAGGGGCTACTCATCATTTTGATCAAAGGAGGTCAGTGGATGCAGGAGTCTATAAGATGTATGGGAGTTTCAGGAACGGATCTCAGCCTTGGCTGCTTGTAAAGGCCATGACATGACTGATACCATGAAACCAGCCTTGTTCTGCTTCAGATCAAAGCTTTGCAATCTGCTACCCATCTTATTTCTGATTCCAGATAACTGGGGACAAGCACAGCAGGGCACTGTCTGTCCGACACATCTAAATAAATACTTAACGTGGAGAATCCTCTTCAAAGCATTCTCATTCCCCTCGTACCCTCCCTAGCAGTTGTGTTTCCCAGATGGAAGGAAGCCATTTTGTTTTCACAACTTCTGTTGTTACCGTTTGGTTCTCCCCTGGGTATCTCTTTTTTCAGGGTTACAGTAGCAGTAATGTTAGTTTTGGAAAGAGGAAAATAAGCCGGTCTGTTCCTGGAAATTGAGTAGTGCTTTATGCAGCAAGGAAAGCTGTGGTGCTGTGGCCTCAGTACGTATTAGTCTGGATTGAGGAGTGGCTGGGAGACGTGGCACTGCCACGCTAAGATAAGCCTTTCCAGGTACAAGGTTATGCTCTGGAAAAACATTAATGGGAGAGGCAATTGTTGGCAGCAAGGAGTAAATGATACCACAGAAACAAAGTCTAGCTCTTCCTGAGACTTGTCAGAGTATTTGCAGTCTTGTGGAGATACACTCGTTTGTTGAGCTACTTAATCCAGTCACTCTGCGTGTCTGCTTTTCCTTGTCTTCATCTGCTTTAGGGATCATCTGCTGATAGTAAAGAGCAACTACTGCTTGAAGGAATCTTCCTGATTCCATTAAGTTTAATGGCATTTGAGGTTCTGCTCCATTTACCTGCCACTCACTGAGGTGTCGCACTCTTCCTGTCTAAATGAACAGCAAGTGTGTGCTGGTAGGTATGTTGATACTTGTGGAAGTTGCAGTTGTTCCTGACCCTGATACAGAGGAATCAGTTTCTCGTTGTTTTTTAAACTATCCACACACTTCTTTCTTCAAGAAAGACAGACTGGCACTTATGTGATGTTGCCAGCAAGCAGAGCAGCTCTTGCAGTGGGGTGGAAGTACATAGCATATCATGAGTCCTGCCAGTGAGTTTGTGATAATCTGAAACTGCTAATGATAGTCCTGTTCTGCCAGTCACTATATGAGAAGGACAGAGTGCGAAATGGTGGTGGGGTTCAGCTCCTTTTTTTTAGGCTATATTTGGGTAAGACTTAAAACTTCTACTCATACTTTCAGTGGTCACCCATAATGGAATCAAAGATAGGACTGAAACAGTGTCCCTGACACTGTTTTTATGTATATTTGACTGGGAAACTTGTTGCTTTTTGGTTTGTCTAACAGAACGCAGGGGCTTTGCAAATGCACCTTGGCAGGGGGACTTTCCCGGTGAATAGCAGACTTTCATCTGTATTCATATGGATTTAGGAGGAGTGTTTGGATGATGTGGTACATTGCTGAGCCAGGCTCTAGGAAGATGTTGACAAGCATTGTATTGGTTTATGTAAAGTCCAGCAATTAAATATCATGTTAAACATGTGAAACATAACCCTAATTTCTCCTTATGAGAGTTTTGGGCAAAAGTATAATGATATTATACTAATAGTATTAGCACATGCGAGAAAAGTATTATTTGCAAGGATCCTAACATTAAATGGTTTCTTAAGGTACAAACTTTAATCCAGCCGTACAGTTTGCAGATTGTGACTTCATTTCTCCCAACACTGTTACAAAATGTCTTGCCATGTCTTGAGATCTACTGCATCTCCACTGAGAGATTATGTTTGAATTTGAGAACTTTTCTAGGAAAAATAAATGTTTGTAAATCATGAAACGATTCCTTCTAACTGTCATGGCCATTCACTCTCTTGTATTAACCTGAAATCTATTCCTCCTTCATTTTACTGTCAATATGGAGTCCTTTAAGGATTTTCTGCCCTGAACAAACAGTTATTTCACAACTTGAGTAAGGATCTAGTCATCTATCAAGTTCTAGTTCAGAATTCTGCATTTTCTTTTTCACTTTTTGTACTTATATCCTGCAGATGTTATCAGTATATCTGATTCCTGAAGCGGCACAGGAGGAGAAAAGCAGAGGGGGAAAGACCTGGCAATGAGGGGGCAATGCTTGTTTACTGTGTGCTGTATTTCCACACTAGAAAACTATTTTCTGCTGTGCTTCCTGAAAGCACAGGGCCCATTCCAATGGAACTGTGGAACTTGATGTAAGGGAAAAAAAAAAGGAGAACTGTAATGTTTATCTGAAACTTTATTTTCTTTAAAGGGTAAGTGTGCATCAACTAAGTCAACTTAGTTAATCTTGCTAGGAAGTGGAAATTGTCCTTTTAGAGCACAGCTTGTTTTTCAGGGGGAGAAATAAATTGAAATATGCTTAAAACAATCTTCTATTTAGGAAGGCGTTTCTTTCTGGAAAATACAGGGTTTATGGCATGGCTTCACAAAAAGCAGTGATATACAAGGTAAGTGACCAATCACATTAACAGATTTGGATACAAGTGGAAAGCAGATAGTTGAGATTTAATTTTCCTTTGTGGGAGTTTTAACTCTTTTTCCATTGCTTAATGGTGAAGAATTTGATTCACTGTTACCTTTTGACTTTTCCAGCTGCACTCTTACTCCTGCCCAATCTCTGCTATCTGTGGCTTCAGGCTATTCCCAGCTCAAAACAGATGAGAAGGCAAACAACCCCTGCCATCCAAAATCAAACTAAAACAAAGCCCCTCTAAAAGAGTTTTCCTTGCCTTTTTTTTTTTCCTGCTGTGACATACGTATTCTGTCTTGGGATTTGAGATATTCTTTGTTCCAGTTTTATATACTGTTCCTACCAAGAAAAACTTTAAAGGACTAAGATTTAGTGCATGATTAATTGTCTTTGTTAGTTAGGTGGGACCGAACTACATCTTTATGGGATGTCAAAAGAAAATGAGTTTGCTTTATAGTTTCAAAAAGGGGAATGTTTTTATTAAGGAGAACTTTACAGCCAGTGCCTGGAAAATTTCCAGAATTACTTGAGAGGCACAGATAAATTTTTGAAATGAAAACTTGGAATTCAAATGTTGTATAAAGCATACTTTCTATCAGTAATATGCATATATTTCCATTCCGTCTTTGTTTTCTGGGCATTTTATTTTTGCTCCTTCTCAAGCTTCTTTATTTTCTTTCCTGTCCTGGAACAACACCATTCTCAGTGTCTTTCTAGTTCTTGAAAGGAGGAAATGTAGATGATAATGTTCTTGAACAAAAACTGGCAAGTTTTTCCAGGGAAATATGTTAGCCTTCATCTTGTAGTGTTATGCCATGTTTAAGATTTGGGGGTTTGTTTAGTTTTAAAGCCCAATACTACCTTCTGAAGGTATTCCAAGGTGTACATTTTCAGTGTGCTCTCCATTACTAGCAAACTTCTTTTAGAAGCATGTTCTCAGTGAGACAGACTTTACAGTAGGGCACAGGATACCAGCACAGGGTGCCAGCACTATCTGTCTAGTAATTGCTTATTTCTGAAAAATGTGGGAACTGTGAAGGAGCCAGTGTTATGAAGTTGATGTATTCAAAACCCAATGAGACTGATAGGGAAAAATGCCCCAAATGCATGCAAAAATTTCACATATCGGCCTCGGGAGATTATTTTTTGACATGTGAATTGATTGAGTGTTATTAGTGACAATTTCTTTGCCTTGAACTGCAACCAATGCTTTGACAATTCTTCTGCAAAGTGACTTACAGACTAAGTTAGGATGTTTCACAAAGCAATTCTTGTTAAGTCTAGGACTTTTGTTTTCAAGTCCTACAGATACGAGATGAATAAAAAAAATCGAAGTGAATTTTTTTCAGTGTAGAAGTGAAGCGATGTAATGCACTGTCTATTAAATATATTTGTGGAGGAGATAATTGGAGGCTGCTGAGCACAGCTCTAGAAAATCATTATGTGAATACAAGCACAGTCTTTGTCAAGCTTTATGGATCACCTACTTCTGAAATAGGCCCCAAGAGAAGAAAAAATTGCTTATTAAAGAATAGTATGCTCTATTCTTCTATGTCTTGAGTTCTGCTGCTTCTGAGATCTGATTTTCTCAAAGCTCTGTAGAGATTACAAGTGGTAAAGTGACTGTATTTTGGTTGCTGAGCAAGTGAGGAATTTAAAAATACAGAAAAAAGAAAGCAGCAATTGATCCTGGTGTTACACAGAAACATCTGTCTGGAGTTTCAAAGGCAGCTAGCTATCAGCTAAGGCAGATTTTCTGTCTGGCTGTGTGAGGATTGTGTGAGCTTGTTGTGTCTATATTAAAGCTGCTATTGTTCTCCTGCTGTGAAATGACAGATGGACATGTCAATCCTGAGAGATCTGCGACTTTTGGCTGACTTGCGCTTTTTGAATTCATGCATAATAGAGTTTGCTCTAGTTCTTCAAGAGGAAAGAAAAACAAAAACAACAAAAAAAAAAAAGCCCAGCACAAAAACATATGGTGCCAGGCTGTATTGTAAAATCACTGCAAGTGTATTCCTTTCTGTTTTTTGAAGACAGATAGGGGAGCTATCAGCTTTTGGTTTATTTTTGTAGCAATATAACATATCCCCTGCATGTATAGTTTCCTTTGCCTTATATAAACAATGTTGCTATTGTAGAGACACCCACATAAACATGCAGCCCTAAAGACTGGGACCCTGAAAAAGGTAATGATGGAGGAGATTGAATTCATTGACAGGTTGGGAGGGGAAGGTGTGTAAATCAGAAACACATGGTTTGTTTTTCTAGTGACATGAATTAACATGTCATTAGAAACTTGTTAATTAGTTTTCTAATCTCATGAGTTTTCTTTAATTCACTAGTAACATGAATGTGTGGCAATTGGAGTAATAAATACATTTTATGTATCTGAAAACAGGATTTGTCTGACAAAATGTTGTTTGTTATCATCACGTGCTCAGATAAATTCATTTTTTGTCTTGAACTAAATGATTAAAAAAGAGAAGGAATTAGGACTTATTTTGGAACATCTATAGGAAAAGTACTACTGAATGCATTGGGATGTTATGAAGTAAAACTACATGCTGATGCTTACTCTTCTGTTGCTGTTGTTTAGTTCTAACACTGGCGCATTTGCTTTGATGGTGTTCACTCTGCAAGTTTGTGAATTGTTAAGGTATACTAAGGCAATCTGTTAGTCAAATGTGCAGCACTGTAATTGTTTAAACTGGGAGTTATAAACCATCTTTATAGACTGAAGGATCCGTTTAAATAAAATGTTTATCTAAGTCCCGTACAAACAAATACATAATGAAGAATTTTATCTTGTAGGAGTCGGAGACATGGAATGGGCTGCTGTTCAAGGCACCCCTTTTCTCTTCCAGGATGTTTGTTGTTATGTGAATAGTTGGTGCTTATTTCTAAATTACTAGAAAGATGAGTATTAGTCAAATATTAGGCTTACCTTTCCTCCTGTGGTACTTAAAATAGGTGTATTGCAGCTCATCCCTGGTTTACCTTTAGTTCTGCACAAAATAGTTGAAGGAACTGGATGAAGCAGTATGACGTCTATTACACAAACACACCTGGATACATGGTGATGAATTAGTAGAAGCACATTGTTTCAGAACAAAGGATCAGACAGTCGGTATGTCTTTCTTCCTTAAACTAGTAAGATCGTCTGATTAAATTTGCCAATGTGGACCTAGAACCCTTGCCAGGATTTTCTGAATTACTCTAAGATATCATAGTAAAGGCATGGTTGATCACAGCCAGGTATTTGTTGAACAATAAGGTATAAACAGTTACCACTGGGGGGAAAAAAAAACCCCTGAACATTTTAAATTCTGAATTTAATTAATGAAACATGGACATTTGTCAGGAGTAACGTATAAGAAATGTGCTGAATCAATCCTCCTTCATCCATGTCTGTTATTGTGATTCTCTCTAATGTGCTAGTATTCAATTCAGTTCTTCTAACTGGGTCTTGGATAAGTTTAACTTCCTTAGCACTCTATTTTCTGGTGTCAGGTTTTGTACTTACTTGAATCCCATACATTAATTGAACACAGCAAACAAATTGTGCAGTGACTCGGTAACAGTAATATCATAGGCCCTCAGCTGATCAAGGTAAAAGAATAAGTGCAGATATTTTACTGATGGTACAGATAATGGGAGTGACTCTGTTCTATGGGCTACAGGTAGGTTTGAACATACAGCGTGTTTGTTAAGGTAACTTACCATCTATAGTGGCAGCTGGCATTGATGGAGAATAGAATCAGAGTGCATGAATGCTAGAAATTTTCTGCATTGATTAATATGGGGAAATAGTTTTTGATTGCTCTCTTTCCCTTAATTTTCCTTCACTTTAAAAACCTTCTTTAATTTTTCTTCTATTAAATTTAAAAAAAAGAGAAAAGCACCTTGTGATATTCCTTTTAGGTTAAATAGGCTAGTTTAATCAGTATTTAAATTAGAGCATGTATGATAAAATTTGTTCTGGTAGGCTGCTTTAACTAATGAATGTGTAACTACACATATAAGTGGAGTAATGTCTTCTTCACATGCTGAATCCAGTGTTCAGACTACCTCCTACCTGACATTTCTTTTACTTGAATTCAAACACAGAAGAAAAGATTGCCTTCTTGCTCTGTCTGCTGATTCTCTGTGTCTTGTTAGAACGTCTTGTGTCTTTTCCATCCCTGCAGCCTAATGGGGAATTTCTTAACTACAAGGCCTTTTTAGACACTCATGGTTTGGAACACTTGGCAGTAAAGAGACAGTGCAGGCTGCAGTTGAGAGCTGTCAGCAAATTTCTGTTAGCGTAATGGCCCCCTGCTATAGCAGTAAGGAGCGCCTCAGACCAGGAGAATAGAGGCCAGTGGCTTCCTGTGCATTCCCAGCGGTTCACCTGAAGGCAATACCCAAACAGTACCCCACTTACCCAGTCTAGCCAGAGATGTTTACTAAGTTGTTCAAAAACGCATTTTTAAACATCTATTGAAAGTCTGTTTTATTGCCTCTCAACACGTGTTTGAAGGTAAATGATAAGGTTAGTGACTTAGGCTATTTTTTTGCCTAGAATGTTATTATTTTTTCAAAAACTTTTGAACAACTGGTATTTCCTTAGGCAGCAATCCAGTGAAATGTTTTCATCTGCGTGATCTGGAGTCACTAGTTTAAGTCCAGTTGTCTTATCTTTCCTCGGTCCTTTCCAGAGGCCTCAGCATACTACTTATGCTTCTGTGTGATTAACTTACCATGTTCTTTTACTGATTTTACAGCTTACAGTGCACAGGTGAGAACTGAGAGGTTGCTAAATTGAACAGTCATCATTATCCTTCTCCCCTATGTCAGGGTCCCTTTAGTTCAACTCTTCAGAGAGTCTTTGGGAAACCAGTATGAGATTCTTTATAAGAATGGGGAAAAGCAAATTTAAAACTACATTCCCTGCTTCTTTTTCTTTCTCACTCTTGCTATCTCTCTTTGTTGCTTTCACTGTTCCTCCCTTCTTGCCCCCTTTCTCGTTCCCCTCTTACCCCCTTTTACTTTCCTACTCTCCTCTTTTCCTCCATTTTTTAATAGGTGCTAAGGAAAATGAATGGAATTGTAAACCAGTCAATAAAACCTTGAAGAGGAAAGGAATTATAAGTTGGTCAATGAAACCTTAATCCCCCCACATTTGTTTAACAAGTTATTAAATAGCTGCATTATAAGTACCTCTGGGATAATAAGATTGATAAGCAATCAGTATAGATTTATCAAGGTCAAACTGGCAGACAATTTTAATACCTTTATTGGCAGTATAGCCAGCCTAGTAGATTAAAGATTAACAGTACATGGATGGGATATCTTGGCTTTCTTTTTTTTTTTCCATGCAGTTATTGTATGTGATATTTTTGACTGCTTCATGGAAAATGGATGGTGAATTCTACCTTAAGTTGTTGTAAAGTGAACACAAAAGTGGTTGAGAAAAGATCACCCAGTATTGTCAATAGCTCGCTTACAACTGAGAGGACATTTCAGAGAGGTTCAATGTATCTTCTATTTGGCTTTGTTCTGTATGTCTGGTAGAGTGCAGAGAATGTGTTTGTGGACAGCAGCAAGCTAGGATATTGTATTAGCATGTTGAAATTCAAGGCAAGGTCAGAATGATGGTGGGGAATTACTTTTAAGCTGTGGTTCACAGACCCTCTGCATCCCCTGGTTGCTTATAAGGAGTCATGAAGGGTAGATGGCAAAAGCAAGCCTATTATCAGGAGACCTAAATTAACTACATGGGGTCCTATGCCTTCACTGGAAAATTCAAAAGGGTTCCCATGTGGGGAAAAAAAGTTAGTTGAAAAGCAATTGTTTTGACAATTTGGAGAGATGGTCCAAACACAACGAGTCAAAATCCAAAAGGTGTGTTTTGCATAAGTATTAAAAGAGGAATGATAAGACAAAGTAGTCTAACCAGCGAAAACTTTGGTTTATAGTTGAAACATAAACGCCATCTTGAGACACATGAAAAAGTAATATTACATGTAAGAGGACATAGATGTTCTCTGCTTAGCACTGAAGAGGTCTCAGGTAGAGGACTGTATACTGCAGCTGTGATAAAGTGCTTTGATAATGTGACCTGCAAGAAAATTCTGAAGGAAATGACTTTGTTTTGTCTCATGGGAAAAAATAATGGCTGCAGGAGAGACATCTCATGAAAAGTGAAAAGCTTTACAGGAAATTTTGTCTTCCATTAAAAAGGGACAGGAAAAGAGGTAGTATGACTTAGGATATGTAATAGAAAA
This sequence comes from Coccyzus lansbergi, assembly GCA_033558105.1. Lineage (NCBI taxonomy): Eukaryota > Metazoa > Chordata > Aves > Cuculiformes > Coccyzidae > Coccyzus > Coccyzus lansbergi. The sequence goes on from JAUMJK010000362.1 coordinate 764,983, forward strand.
ATAAGAACTGCCGCAGGTATGCAGGTTTCTGTGGTGGCTGCCTAGTACTCTGGTATTTATGTGACTTGACCCTCTACATATTCTCACTAACTTGTTTGTATGTGTAGTTAGGCACATTTACATGTGTAATTTTGTGAAACACATGCTTAAAGAAGTTGTGGAATAGCTTTTGAGACTAAAGGTTTCCGGAACAAGCTAGACACAAAAAAGTCTCAAGGAGGGTCTAACTGTACTTGCTTGTATCTCTCAGTAGGAATTATGTAAAATGATCTTTTAAAGTCTCTTCTAGCTCTTATACTAGTTGTACTAATATAAGAACAACTTGAATTAAAGGAGAAAAACTGGCTCTTGAAACAAGATGTAACTCCACAGGAATGAGCATTCACGTGGAAAATCACACGCCAGAGAGCAGCAAGGTGGTATGTTTTTTCAGTGGACTTGCTTGTGACCAGAACGAAGGTTCTAGTATGCATAGGAGTAGAGTTAACTCTAAGGGGGACAAAGGCATTATCATCCATTTGGACCAGTCTGTAAGACTTTTATTTCCCCTTAACTCTCCTTAATAACTAAAGTGGCTGTGCCAAAATTGTTATCGTCTTGATTTTGTCTTGGTTTACTAGAAGAAACAGGTTCTTATGTATCATATAACTGAGGATCAAGGAATCTTAGTTGCTACAGTCACATTTAAGTCACATTAGTTTTCCAGGCTGAAGTATTATTGTAATTCATCATTGCTGCTGAGCATAGCAGCGAATAGAATTTGGGAAGTAATTCTCTCCAAAAGAAACAGATCTTTTTTCATGACAAACAGGTGATAACAAAATTATATCTTTGACAGATGGTTATTTTCCCCATAGAAAGGATATCAGATTTAATATCACCCTCATTTTTAGAAACAGTTGTGAAAAACTCTTCTGTACTTAATTATTCTTGCATTATTAATTATGCAATAAGTACTGTAGTACTGAAAAAACAACCAACCAACAGACACCCCCTATTCCTTTGTAGCTGGATTTGATTGGCAAGTTTACAGCCTTCCGGATAAATCTGAAGGAGCTGTAGATCTTGATGGGAATTTAACAATAAACTGAAAGAAAAGTAACATTTAAAACACAAAGGGGGTGCAAATCTTGGCGTAAATGACTGGGGACAATCTATGTACTGCACTGGGGCATTCCTCAGATATGGGGTCCGCCTGTCCACTCTTGAGTTCCATTGAGTTAGAAAAGCTTTCAAAAAGTGACCAATATCTAGTCTTTTTGTAGAATACAGCCATGGTTTTTAAATCTGGTTCTACCTAATCTGTTTTCCTGTTTGAGAATTGGCTGCAGATCATGGCTTGTTTCCCAGTGATGAATGAAATCATACGTATAAGAGTGGTAAAATAATTGTTCTCATTTTTAATTTTTGTTTCTCATACTAATTATACATAACTGTCCTAATCTGTTGTGTTTTAAATCATGCTGTTTGCACAAATGGTGATGAATGCTATTTCTGAACTGGGAAGAGAATGAGTCTAATGTCTGCATGTTTTGTGCCTGTTGGTTTGTCTACCTTCATCTGGAATTTGGTATGCAGTATTCCATGAGAACAGCACAGTCATGCTTTAGTCAGGCCAAGTGTCCATTTATTTCCATACTCTGTCCAAAGGCAGCTAGTAAAGATGCTTAGGGAGATAAAAGTAAGAAATGCAGTCCCTTAATTAGTGGTCTGGGAACCTCCTTAGCTAAATGTTGCACCTAAGCATTTGTGTTTTAAATAACCAGTAGTAGGTCTGTCATTCAAGAATTTAGTTCTTTTTTGAGTTCATTTGTGCTCTATGTGCACAAATGAATATGTTATACTCAAGTATACATTGTGAAGAAAAAGAATTTCCTCAGTTGTTACAAGTCTACCATTTAGTGAGTTAGACACTAGTTTTTGTTGTGAGAAGTGGTTCCTCGTTGACTTTTCCACACATTAGTCATTCTGCTAACACTTAATGTTCTTCTCCTTCTTCCTTGCTGGACTTCTAGTCATTTTGGCATTGGAAGCTTTGACAGTACTCTGAAGGAAAAGTCAATCTCACTGGAAGTGCCTCAGTCCGCTTTGTGGCCAAGGCATTGAATTTTTTTACATAGCTACCAGTAAAACTGAGTTAGGATTTCTCTAATTAGCCAAGGTTCTGTGAAGGCTGGTTAAAGCCTATGTACATATATTTTAGATTAGATGACATGTATAAATTAAGGAGGACCCAAATTGTAGTTACAAAAATAATGATAACTTCCACAGGTGTTATATTACTGAAGTTCTTCCCTTTGTATGCTATAGATAATCAGTAATAGTGATTCCTATTATTTGGTGAAAGGTATTTCCACAGGCAGTTTTTTTTTCTAGAAGTACTTGTAATAGTGCTATTTTTATGGTTTCTACTTTTATTTGTATGTAAAATCAGACCATTTTACTATAGCATGTTTTTTTCTTTGAGAAACTTACTGCTGAATAACTGGCAAGGCTGAGGAATAAGATGTTATGAAAAAAATCAGTTAAATAGGAACAAAATTACTTTAGAATTTAAAATAGAGAAAATTATCCATTTACCTGATCTGCTGAGCCTGCAAGTTGATTCTTTCCAGGCAGGAGTCCTGGCAGTGCAGTTATGTGTCTCTTTTTGCCCAATGGTATGTGTCCCTGTATAGTTTATCAAACATTTTAGCACTTCCCTTTTGGCTGTGTGCCACTTTTACGGCCTTGCACAAAGAAGTGAGGGTGTATTTGGGATACAGTAATGGAAAGGACTGTGGGTATAGCATTGTGGCAAGTTTCAGATGTGTAGCAGCATTATGCAATGCACGAGATTAGGGAGCAGTGAGTGGTGTGAAGGACTGGGCACTCAAGCGTGGCTGAATTTGAGTGTGTTGAACATAAGGTGGTAGGTGGTGGTAGGGAAGTTCAGCAGAAAGACTGATGGGGTGTGGTCCATGTGGCCTGGCAAAGAAAATGTCCAAGACCTGTTCAGTTGTTCACTCCTGTAGTAGGAGCAAACCTCATCACTCTTGTATTAAGTGCTAAGCAGCTTGCATAGCACATAGGCCTTCCTGCCAGCGAGTGTCCTTTGTGCAGCCCCATTGCAAGATGCTGTCCTTCCCTAGCTGTTGGCTTTCTGGGATGGAATCTGTAGGGGCTTCTTTCTCTATGTAATTATTTTGTTCATGCAGTTGGTTTCAGCCATCAACAGAATGGCAATGAAAGCACACCTCTATTTTACAGAAGTAGGTGGCCAATGGGAGGAGACGTTCTTAGAATCATAGAATCATAGAATAACTAGGTTGGAAGAGACCCATCGGATCATCAAGTCCAACCATTCCTATCAGTCACTAAACCATGTCCCTCAGGACCTCGTCGACCCATGCCTTAAACACCTCCAGGGAAGGTGACTCAACCACCTCCCTGAGCAGCCTATTCCAATGCCCAATGACCCTTTCCGTGAAAAACTTCCTCCTAATGTCTAGCCTAAATCTCCCCTGGCAATGTTTGAGGCCATTCCCTCTTGTCCTGTCCCCTGTCACCTGAGAGAAAAGACCAACTCCCTCCTCTCTACAACCTCCTTTCAGGTACTTGTAGAGAGCAATGAGGTCTCCTCTCAGCCTCCTCTTCTCCAGGCTAAACAACCCCAGCTCTCTCAGCCGTTCCTCATAAGGCCTGTTCTCCAGCCCCTTCACCAGCTTTGTTCTTCTTCTCTGGACTTGCTCCAGAGCCTCAACATCCTTCTTGTGATGAGGGACCCAGGACTGAACCCAGTATTCGAGGAGCAGTCTCACCAATGCCGAGTACAGAGGAAGAATCACCTCCCTGGACCTGCTGGTCACACCGTTTCTGATCCAAGCCAGGATGCCATTGGCCTTCTTGGCCACCTGGGCACACTGCTGGCTCATGGTCAGTTGGCTGTCGAGCAACACCCCCAGCTCCCTCTCCTGGCAGTCTTCCAGCCAGACTTCTCCCAATCTGTAGCTCTGCATAGGGTTGTTGTGCCCCAAGTGCAAGACCCGGCATTTGACCATGTTAAACCTCATGCCATTAGACTCAGCCCTGTTCTGAACATTCTGTCAGAAGTAGTGATCAACTGCGAAGCACCAATCTGACAAAAAAAAAGCTTTGGTAGTAGCAAAGCTCGGGGGACTGCTAGCTTCAATTAGTTTTACATAGATGAGGAATACTTTACCATATGAGGGTTTATTTCAGATGCAAGTTTTCCATTAGCAGCTAAACACTATTAAACTTAATAAAAATAATGCAGACTTCATTCCTTCAAAAGTCAATGAAATATCTGCCTTTGTGTTGTGTGATTTTTGTATATATTGTATTAGGAACCTGAGTGGTGATAAGAGTTGGATGGATGATTCTACTTACTACTTGCTAGGTTGCATGGAGGATACTATGTATGGGCAGTCTGCAGAAGTTACAAGTCTGAGCTAGATCATGTCATTGTCTGCTCCTTGTTACATGGGGCTGCATACCTACAATGACTTGAACTGGGGAAAGAATCTTTGGGAGAGCAGAATAAAGACCAGGTTGGCAGGCAAAAGATGGTGCCGATATATAGCCTGCTGTGAAATAACAAACTTAAAATCAAGTGAAAATATTTTATGGGTCTTTCCTCTGCACATTTGTCAGTGTTGTTTTGAGTTACAGAGGTCATAAGCAAACCCCAGGTTTTGACAGGTAGGCTAATGCTTTCTAGCCCAGTGATTATAAATGATGACTTAAAACATATTTTTAAAAATAAATTATTTGTACTGTTGTCTAACAATTCACACTATATTTAGGTTAGATTATTACAATCCCTTGGCTCTCCTATGTGCTAAATTGTAAAATGTCCCTTTTCTTTAGAAACGGAGAATTCTGACTGACAAGGCTTATAAAGCAATTAGGTCGGATTTAGTGTAGTATTAAAACTGTATTTAAGTATTGTTAGTGTTTCAAAATTAAATTGTTCTACAGTGGCCAGTGTTAGCTTAAAGTTATTCCCAGTGACGCAAACAGGAACAATTGAATTAAATCAGTATTTAGTACTTTTTAAAAAATGAACTTGGAATATGTAACATTTTTCTTGTTGCTCTAGTGTGGGTTTTTTTCTTTTTTTGTAGCCAACTGATTTCATATTATAATTTTATGTTTGCTTTGCTGTTGATAAATACCAGTCAAGGAGCAGTGGTTTGGGTGGGGGGTTCTTTTTAGCCTTGTTTCTAGGCATTGTTCCAGAGTACACAGCTAAAATACTTTATAGGTCTTGTTTAGAGCAAGGCTTTGAAAGCTAAGATCACCACTGAGACTTTTGATGCAGTTTTGCAAATACTTGATTCCTATTATTTCCTTCAAACTCAATGTTGCATTTCAGTGGTGGAGTATGACTGTTAAAAATGCATGTGACTGTCCTGCATACTAAGCTTTAAAGAGGAACAGAGAACTCAATATTTTTTCTGAACATTTGCAGAAGTCTAGTAATGAGATAAGAGGAGAGGACATGAGAAATAATTGTGTAGCAGGCTGCAATGAACGTGAGGCACAGAGCTTTGGGCTTTTTGAATAAGGTTTTAACCTGGTTTACTCCTCAGTGCCCATGACCAAAGTTTATGATGCATGATGGATGCCTTTAAGCAGAGAATGAGCAGCCAGCTTTTCATTAATTTGTAACAGAGAAATTGGTGGGAACATTGTTACATGCTGTGGAGAGCTTGTAGTGAATTCCATCAGTGTTAAGGAAGCTAAAAATAACATTTTAGAAAATATATACATTAGCCAGATCCTTTGTTTTCCACATATCCATTTGAATAGGAGTTAAAACTATGCTATGAAAGCAAAAAAAGAGCAAGAAATATCTTCTTTCTTTTTATTGTAATCTTGAAAGTATTAAGCTGCTCAATACATGAAGTAAAGATTTGAAATTAGTCAGTAATGCTTACATAAGAATGGTTTGGGGAATTTGTCTACATGCAATATAGCTATCATGTTAGAAAAATTGTATATTTTTGTAAGTTTCTTATATCTTTGTAACTACTTTTGTGTCCTTTACCATATGTTGATTCTTTGAGGGGACTGGGGTAGATGAGCTAGCCCGTCTGTCTGTGAATAGGTATGCTGCTGAATCCAGTTGGCTCCCAGTAGGTAGAGATAATGAAAAATTGCACATAGATAAAACCAGTTCAAGAAATTTTGATTTCCAAAGGAAGAGAACAAAGATAAGGGTTGATGGTACAGCCCTTTAAAAACTTCAGTGGAATGGGTCATGGAGGGAGAATAGCCACCACGGGGAGAGAGCAATGAAGGAATAACTGATGGAGGGAGTAGGGACATTGTAGCTGAGGGACCAAACAGCTCAGGAAGGCTGGTTGCAAGGCGGAAGGAAAGCTTCCAAAAATCAAACCATGACTTGCAAGCAGGGTGTCTTGTCTGCAAATGGATTTCTTGATCCAGTCCCCAAGTATATTTGGGTATAGGAGGAACCAGAGGCAGCAAGCTGTCTGTCTGGGCTGTAATATTGCTGTGAAAATAGGATGGATTTATGCTATTCTTAAAATAAATTTTTAAAAAGTAGGTTGTATGTTTCTTCCTTGCCTCAGAGAGCAAAGATCTAAAAATGCTGGATGGAACTGTATAGATTTGGTTCAGCTACTGCATCTCCCTGAGGAGCAAGTGGTCCATGGCAAGGTTGCTCAGGGGAAGAAACTTCTCCCTCATGAAGGCTTCACACTTTTCACTTTTCTTGCTCAGGAGGGAGTCCTGGATTGGAGCCTTTTCCTGCAGATGAATGACTGCTTTTTTTTTTTCTTTTTGGCAAAGGAAAAAAGAAATGAGGAATTACAGGAGTATTAAGATGCTGCTCTGCTCTCCATCTTTGTAGTAACCAAATAATTAGAGCACTTGGCTCTGAAGGTGTGTTTCTGCCCTTGCTGCAAAGGGGTTCAATTTGTCCCCCCTCTCCTGGCCAGAGAGCTGGAGTTGGTAGGTCACCAGCAATGGGGCTGCCTTCTCTAGTCCCATTGAAGCTGTGCCACTACATAGCTGGGAACCCAGCCCTCTTTGTGACTGGGGAAAGGGAGGTTGGCCCCAAGTTCCTTATTTAGCTCACAGCACTGAAGTGGAGATCTCTGCTCGAGAAACTGTTCTTATGGCCTTAAGCAGTGAACGGCTGCAAATGTCTCTGTGGATCTCATCTTGATTTAAACATTTGGGGTTTTGTACTTGTATTGGCAGGGGGGTTAGGGGATGGGAAATGGCTGCAAGCTGACCTAGTATCACTAATTTAACCTGGTATGTGTGTGCCTTAGAAAGGATATGCAATAGCTGCAAGTATTCCATTTTTAAACCTGTTTTACTTTGCTAGCCTGATTCTGAAGGGCAAAGCAGACTTTTTAAATCACTGTGCTGGCTGGTTGTGATAGGTTATGGTGGCTGTGGTATAGTTTGTGTGTCTGGAAACTCATGAAGAAAGAAAATGAAAATACTAGGTGTGAGGTTAGACTGCATAACCCATAAAATGAACTTATGTGCACATCAGAACATCTCAGCCAGATGGATTTTCATGGTGTAGTGGTTTATGAATAGAACTGCTGTCATTCATGTGGATGGGGGTCTGGCAAATATAACTCCTTAACTTTTTGAGCGGTAATACTCAGAAATAACAAGGATGCATTTATCAGAAAAATTCTTCCTTAAAATTCAAACAGGAAACAAATGGAAATCCCATTAACATTATGTTGAACCAGGAAAATACTCTTAATGTGTAGGTACCCTTTTGACTGAATACAGGGAATGTGTTTGTTTTGTAAAAGGGGGTAGAATTATTGAACTTAAAAGCTGTTTGGGACAATGTAAACATACTACTTACCCGAAACACTTTCCCTTAGGAATTAATGCTTTGCTTTAAGTGGTAGTGATTTACACAACCTATAAATACAATAAGTAGGGTAAACTATAAAGGGCTAAAGGTATTTTTTTATATTCCCTCTTCTTTTAAGGAGTGTCATCTCCTTACTGCTCATAGCCTCAACAGGAAAGAGCTGTATTCTGGTATAATCAAAAGCCCTAGTCTGAATTTCATGTTTGTACTCTTTATTATTATTTATGTTAATGATGGCTTTAAAGTCATATTTGATGACTGTGTAAATTCAATGAAAGCTTTTCATTTGTTTACTTTGTTTTTGTTTTGTAGGAATGATTCTATGAATATTGAAAATATTGGCCTCACAGCTTTACTGTGCAACAAAAATTGCTTTGTTTTCTGCTGAAAGGATTAAGCATAATTATCATCTTTTGCTGAGTTTTATAACAAAGACTTTTGTTTCATAATCTAGATAAATTTGTTTTATGTAGACATTCAGAAAATGGAGAGGGACTGTCGTTCTTCTTTACCTTTATGTGCAATTAAAGCATCTTCTTCCACCTTTTCTTGTTTTTTCCTTCCCTTTTTTAAAAATAATTTGTCTAAATATTAACCTAGGATGTTTCCGTTTTAGAACATCCTTACCACAAATCTAAAAATATTAGTTCAAAGTAAATGTTTAAAAGAAATTTTGAACAAGGTTGTCTTTCCATAGAGGCACAAAAACAGGAGTCACATTGTTAGCAGGGTAAGACAAAATTCCTGAAGAAATAAAGGTGTTTCATAAAGCTGAAAGGAAAAAAAAAAAGTTGCTGTCTGTGCCAACCTGTTGGTGTGGAGTTGAGAAGCTATTTGGCCACAGACTCATCAGTACTGAAGCTTTGATTTTACAGGCATTTTTACCTTCAGATCCAGCCAGTTCATTCCTATTGAGAAGCTCTTTGGACTGTATCACTGTTCACTTGTAAAGATCCTGAATGTCTTCCAGGCTAAATGTGTTGTTTTGTGATTATGGAGGGTACACTTTACCTTCATCTTCAAACAGGGCCAATAGGCTGGGGGGTTTTTTTGGGTTTTTTTTTTTCACTTTTCTGCAGATTTTTGTCTTGTCCTTCAGTTGTTTGGATGTGAGCAGGCAGTAAATGAAACTCTAAAAAGTTCTAAAAAATCAGGACTCTGCCCTTCAGCCAGTAAAATGCCAGTGCTTGAATAAAGTCTTTGGTAAAAAAAGGCAGGCCCAGAGTAGCAGGTTTCTTGAATGTTAATGACTTAATTATTCAGTGGTAGGTAGTTAATAAGGTTAGATAAATTAAAGCTTCAAATGAGCTCAAAGGTATGAGCTAATTATATTAACTGTAATGCTATGATAAACCTGAACATCATAGAGTCATAGAATAACTAGATAGGAAGAGACCCACCGGATCATCAAGTCCAACCATTCCCACAATGGAATGGCAATCTCTAAACCATGCCCCTCAGTACCTCATCCACCTGCACTTTAAACAGCTCCAGGGAAGGTGAGTCAGCCACCTCCCTGGACCGAACATTCCATTACCCGATGAATGACCATGTTCAAAATTTTTTTTCCTGGTATCAAACCTACCCTCCACTGGTGGAGCTGGAGGCCACTCCCTCTTGTCCTGTCCCCTGTCACTTGGGAGAAGAGGCCAGCTCCCTCCTCTCACAGAATCACAGAACAACCAGGTTGGAAGGGACCCATCGGATCTTCTAGTCCAGCCATTCCTATCTAACACTAAACCAAGTCCCTCAAGACCTCATCCACCCGTGTCTTAAACACCTCCAGGGGAGGTGACTCAACCACCTCCCTGGGCAGACTATTCCAATGCCCAATGACCCTCTCTGTGAAAAACCTCCTCCTTATCTCCAACCTAAATCTCCCCTGGCGGAGCTTGAGGCCATTCCCTCTCGTCCTGTCCCCTGTCACTTGGGAGAAGAGGCCAGCTCCCTCCTATCCACAACCATCTTTCAGGTAGTTGTAGAGAGTAATGAGGTCTCCTCTCAGCCTCCTCTTCTCCAGGCTAAACAACCCCACCTCTCTCAGCCGCTCCTCATAGGGTCTGTTCTCCAGCCCCTTCACCAGCCTCGTTGCTCTTCTCTGGACTTGCTCCAGAGCCTCAACATCCTTCTTGTGGTAAGGGGCCCAGAACTGGACACAATATTCAAGGAGCGGCCTCACCAGTGCTGAATACAGAGGGAGAATCCCCTCCCTGGACCTGCTGGTCACACCATTTCTGATCCAAGGCAGGATGCCATTGGCCTTCTTGGCCACCTGGGCACACTGCTGGCTCATGTTCAGTCGTCTGTCGACCAGCACCCCCAGGTCCCTCTCCTCCTGGCAGTTTTCCAGCCAGGCTTCTCCCAGTCTGTAGCTCTGCATAGGGTTGTTGTGCCCCAAGTGCAGGACCCGGCATTTGGTCGTGTTAAACCTCATGCCGTTGGACATTGCCCAGCGGTCCAGCCTGTCCAGGTCCCCCTGCAAAGCCTCCCTACCCTCCAGCAGATCGACACTTGCACACAGCTTTGTGTCATCTGCAGACTTGCTAAGGATACCCTCAATGCCCTCATCCAGGTCATTGATGAAGACATTGAACAGGACTGGACCTAGCACTGAGCCCTGGGGAACACCACTTGTCACTGGCCTCCACAACCTCCCTTCAGGTAGTTGTAGAGAGGAATAAGGTCACCCCTCAGCCTTGACTTCTCCAGGCTAAACAACCCCAGCTCTCGCAGTCGCTCCTCATAAGACTTGTTCTCCAGCCCCTTCACCAGCTTTGCCATACTTTAATGAAGAGCCTACTTCTTGTAGCCTTATGTTCAAATTTACTTTTAAATAAATGCAAATTTTGCATAAGCTCCACAGAGCTTCTCTTTTTAAAGATGCAGAAAGAGAAGGTTCATGCATCTAAAGAAGTGTAGTCTGCATCTAAAGAAGTGTGACCAGCAGGTTGAGGAAGGTGATTTTGTCCCTTTACTCTGCTCTTGTGAGAATGCATCCAGAGTACTGTGTCTAGTTCTGGAATCCTCAACAAAGGAAGGATATGAAACTGTTGGAACGGGTCAAGAGCAGGACTACAAAGATGATCCAAGACCTGGAGCACCTTCCATATGAGGACAGGCTGAGAGAGTTGGGGTTGTTCAGCCTGGAGAAGAGAAGGCTCCGAAGAAACGTTACAGTGACCTTCCTGTGCCTAAAAGGAGTGTACAAGAAAGCTGAGGGAGGACTGTTTACAGGGGCATGTAGTGACAGGATGTGGGGGAATGGCCTTCAATTGTAGAGGGGAAAATTTAGATTAGACATTGGGAAGAAATTCTATATGATAAGGGTGATGAGGCCCTGGCACAGATTGCCCAGCGAAGTTGTGGGTGCTCCCTCCCTGGAGATGTTCAGGGCCAAGTTGGATGGACCCTTAGAGAGCCTGATCTAATGGGAGGTGTGCCTGTCCATGGCAGGGGGATTGTCACTGGGTGGTGATCTTCAAGGTCCCTTCCAATCCAAACTGTTCTATGATTCCATGTTTTCCTTGTTTGACGGCAGCAGCTGAGTTTCATTCTTGCTAGCTGATAACTGTAGGCAACACAGTTTAACACGTCCAGTGAGATACACATTTTAATATTACTCAATAAAGATGTAAAAAAAAAAAAATTACCAAGTGTGACCTAAGGCTATGTGAAAGTAAGTCCCTGGCCTTGCACGTTCATGATTGCTGGTTTGTGTAATCCTTAATATTGTCAAAAGGAATGATTAAGGCAATTAAAATGACCAGGAAGAAGCTTTCCTGATCAGACTTTTAAGACCACATATAAATATTTTTGGAGCTTGGCTGTAGTGTCATTATGGAAACTTTATGTATTATTTAGGAAGAAAATATTGTTGATTATTAGAGAAAATGAAGTAGCATCTAGGTAACTGATCTTTGAGTCTAGAAATTAAAAAATTACTTATTTTGGGAGCAAGGTGCTTTTGACTGGCAGTATGGGAAGACATTAAGTTAGGCTAGGCTTAAGTTTTGAGAGCCAAACTTAATGGTGATGTATGCTGTCATCCAAAACTGTTTATCCTCCATTAGAAGCAAACTGTTTAGGATATAGAGGGGGCAAAAACCAACAAACCAAACAAAACAAAGCCTCTTATAGAAATACACTTCTAGAAGTATTTTTAAACTTTAATATGCTTTATAGGCAGCTGTACATGTACTGTGACATGCATCCTGGTATGAGATATACTAATTCACATTAATATCTGAAAGGAATGTTACAAGTGCCTTGCTCACACGTCTGGAAATTAACAGTATTTAATATTAGTTTCTTGGCTCTTTTTTAATGCAGTTAAATTTTGAGTTAATCATCAATCTTTCTTTAGAAAAATGGGAGAAGTTACAGAAACTTTAGTGTTTATTTTAGTGTATTGATATTCTTGCTGATCATTTCGTAATTGTGAAATAAACTAACATGACTATTACTTGTGAAGATACATACTTTCTGTTATTGACAGTGGAAACTGTCTTCCTGTTACATGCAGGTCACATTCCTGATGTTCATCCTCAATACCTGATTGCGCATAAAGCAAGGGTTTGGTTTTTTTTTATGACAAATTTGTTTTCTGCTCTGCTTCTGGACTACTTTGTATAACCTGTGTCTTCTTTACATCAAATATTTCTGATGAATCAAAGACTGAAATAGATAAATCCCAACTGTTATATGATAAGTTTTTGATGTTAATTCAGAATTTGGAAGATAAAAACATGTTTTAGGATCTTAATAGTGGGTACTCTGGGTTTTAAAAGGATGTTAAGAATTATTTAAGACTTGATATTAGTTAAAACTCTTTATAGAAGAACAGCAGTACTGTCTGATTTCTGATGGCTAAAAAATGCAACAGTAGAGAAGTAAAGGAAATGTTTTTGTTTAATCTTTGTGGATTTTACTTTTCTATTGCTTCTTTTATTTTTTAAGGGCTATCTTTCTCTCACATTTGGAACAGCTATGCAACTGGAAGAAAACCCACTATAAACTGATCTGTTTCAGGGAGGCTATAAAAAGGCTTTTTAATGTAAATAAAATTCTTGGTTTGCACACTTGACTGATGTCTTAATAGAGGACAATTTTAGTTTGGAAGAATCTGAAGATACCACTTTGCACAAGCAAGCTACCTTTAAAAGTTGAAGTAATGTGACAGCAAGCACAAAATAGTCCGTTCTCAAAAAGACAAACTTAGAATAACTAGCCTTGCTGATGATTATTTGAATGGGTAGTATAATGAATGGAATTGGTGTTGAGCATTTTGATAAATTCCTCAGTACATGTGGCAAAACAGGATTTCCTTCCATGTTTTGATTGACAGTGACTGAACACGAACCAGCAGTGTGCCCAGGTGGCCAAGAAGGCCAATGGCATCCTGGCTTGGATCAGAAACAGTGTGACCAGGGAGGTTATTCTTCCTCTGTACTCTGCACCGGTGAGACCACACCTTGAATACTGTGTTCAGTTCTGGGCCCCTCACCACAAGAAGGATGTTGAGGCTCTGGAGCAAGTCCAGAGAAGAACAATGAAGCTGGTGAAGGGGCTGGAAAACAAGTCTTCTGAGGAGTGGCTGAGAGAGCTGGGGTTGTTTAGCCTAGAGAAGAAGAGGCTGAGGGGAGACTTTATTGTTCCCTACAACTACCTGAAAGGAGGTTGTAGAGAACAGGGACCTGGTCTCTTCTCCCAAGTGACAGGGGACAGGACAAGAGGGAATGGCCTCAAGCTGCAGCAGAGGAGGTTCAAACTGGATGTCAGGAAAAAAATGTTCACAGAATGTGTAATTTGGCACTGGAACAATCTGCCCAGGGAGGTGGTTGATTCACCTTCCCTGGAGGTACTTAGAAGACAGGTAGATGAGGTGCTCAGGGACATGGTTTAGTGATTGATAGGAATGGCTGGACTCGATGATCCAAGAGGTTTTTTCCGACTTGGTGATTCTATAGTTCTGTGATTCTAAGTACTTATCCTGTTGCTTAGTTATGAAAAGGGAGGTCAATTCAGCTTTGCACATGAGTGCTCCTTTGATACAAATCTTCCTCTGATATTTTGTCCTTGTTATCCAGGATATTGGTATAGAGTAAGATTAAGCTCTAAGCTACTTTTCTCCATCCTGTAATGTAAGAAACAGTCTCTTCTTTTTTTTTTGTTGGTTCCCATTTTGTTTTATTACCCACTTAATTTGTTATCTTCTGCTTGGTGTTCATCCTTTATTTCACAGGAGGCACTAAATAGCTACTGTGATATTTTAAGCTATGAAGGAACTCAAGTAGTGATTTCTTTTCTCTCTCAGTATGTTATAATCAATTGGATGGCTGCAGGTTGTGGTGCTTTTCATCCCCCATTGCTAGGAACTTGAGTGGATTAATCTGTCCCCAAATTACTGTATGAAAAGCCTTTGCTCTTAAGTCAAAAAACTCTGTGCAGGCCAGTGAATTGTTTTTTGAAAATATTGGATTCAGTTTCAGGCTTCAAGTACCTGATGATACATTACATTCTTCATGGTATTGGCAGGGGAGAAGCAAAAGACCTTTCTTTAGCTGGATAAACAGGAGAAGTGTCAACTCCAGATGCCTTGAGAGAAAAACTCCAGACAAGCTTTTAGTACTATTACAGAAGGACAAAGTGGAAGAGGCCCTTGGGACTCCTATACATATTGAATTTCATTTAGCCTTTTAGTCACACTAACAGAGAACAAACCCTATAGGGGTCTTTAAAGTATATATGTTTGCAGTCTTATTCAAAGGTTGTTTTGTTGTTGTTTTTTTTTTTTTTAATGAGTACATATGTGCATATATATATACTGTAGTATTTTAGGAAATAGTATTAGCAGAGGGCACACGAGCTAAAAAAATTAGACGTACCTTTCCTCCAGTGCCTGTACCACATGGAAGATAAATCAAGACTCTTCTTTGGCACATTTCTCAACATTTGAAGTAAACAGACTTCCATGGGACTGGCATATAACTGAGCAGCGAGTTTGGATATACAGGAGGTAGTTTTGTTTATTCACCTGATATTTCTTTGTAGACAGTTAATAACTTGTCTAATTTCTCTTCCCTGCAGCAAGCTTTCAGTGATCCTTTACATGAAATAATTTTAAATGAAAGAATAGAACTCACAGTTACTATCATTTATAGTAATGATGTCTGTAAAACCTGCCTACTTTTTAGGTATAAATAAAGATATGTAATGCATTTTACAACTAAGCTAAGGAATATCCTCCTTTTAATGTATCAGTGGCTTTAACTCAGATTTGATAGGAACATTTCTTCCAAAGCAAAACACGTACATAATGAAATTAAAAGTACATAAATATCATATGCAGTAAATCATCTGTGCCTTCTGACTTATGGAATTGGCTGTCCTATGCGTTTTAAATGGATGTCCTAACTCAGTCATATCAGCAATTTTGCTGAGCAGAATACTTTTAGAAGCAAACAGTGTCCTTTTGCTGTAGAAGGCAGGCTTTTTTCTGTATCTATATGGTTTATTTTTACATAAATAACAAGCATTCTGTGATTCGAACTTGATTTCTCCTGCATGTTTTCTCCTTCTTACTCTAGGAAGCCTCTCTGGTTCGCATTCAGGTTCTTCATCTGTTTCATCCAGGGTGATCCAGTATTTCAGCACTGGCCACACAGATTACCCTGGTTTCCACTGCTGCCAGTACCAGCACAGGGTGGGGAACAAAACCAAAAATAATTGCACTTCTGTTCTGTTTTTCTCCTTGTTGGGCTTTTGTTGTTGTCTGCGTTTTTAGTCCTAATGTCTGTGGAGAAAAGTTTGAAAATACCTCCTATAGTGTAAGGTAATTGTGTATCTCTGACATCTGCAGTTTTAAGAAAAAAACAGGTATCGGAGAAGTTCATAGTAACATTGTAGGAGTTGGCAGTAGTATCTGCTTTTCGACTGGATCATCAGTTTGGTGTGATTGAACTGAAATTTTGGCCATTCTTTGAAATGTGTCCTCGTAAATGACTAATTGTTATGTTAAGCTCAGAATTAAATTAAATTAAATTATAATTAAAAAGTGGTTTCCATTTATCCTGAGCCCCTCCCTGAGAACATCTTTCTAAATCGCTGTATATAATGTCACTCTGGTACTTTTTATGTATGTAGATCAAATGAAAGTCCAAGCTAATGTCATAAGGCCAAAAATAAAACAGTTAACCAGAGGTTCACTTGAGCCATGATCTGGTAATTGCCAATGGCCTAAAGTACAGAGCAAATTAACACTGATATTTTCATAGTCTCGACTGCTCTATATCTTGAGGAGTTACTGGGTCAAAGGCAGTTGTTGCATTTGATGGCTGTCAGTGGATCTTTCCTTCATTAACTTGTCCTATTATTTCTTGAGCAAATGTGGGATTTAACATTCAGAGCAAACTGTGGCAGATTTCTTGAACATAAATGTGTCTTCTGTTGCAAAAGTGCTTTCTTCAGTCTTACGTTCCCCAGTATGCTTTGATGCTGTCAGCACTTGAATTAACAAATACAGTGAAGAGTTTCTATCTATTCTTCCTTTCTGTGCTTGTCAGCATTTTATAGAGCTCAACAGAAGATACATCCTTATCTCTTAGATGAGTGATCCATTCAAAAGACACTGACTTTCATAGTGTAAGAGCCTGGAATGTTCTCTCACAACTGCAGAGCTCCATGATGAAACTGTATTTTTTGTGTTGTAGTTTGATGGGGTTTTGCCACTGGTGCAAGACAAAACAGGCCATGATGACTTTTAGGAAGAAAAGCCGGATTTTGCTTCACCTTTTTAGTTATAGTGGACAACTTCTCAAGCACTTATTAATGATTTCCATTTGAGAGCATCTTATTTTTTTATCCTCCTTAGAAAAGAAACAAATACATTCAGTGAAAAAAAGCTTTTTAAACTCATAGTGTTTTCCCCTTGCACTTTGGGATACTATTACACATGCTTGTGATTATCCATTCTGCAAACAATTGTCAGAAAAATTCATCTGTTTTCCAAGTCCCACAGAAGAACAGATGTGGAATTAAGTTTCAAACAATGTACACTTAATGACTTACATGTGAGCAACGACACAAACTAAGCTCAGTGGGAACTGATTGGATGCTATGTTAGTTGAGTGAGGAGTGGAGAATTTACATTTTTCTTCAGCTTCCCTCTCTGAACAGTCCTTTGAAAAGAGTGCTAAAATATGAACAAAAAAGGGGTCATTTTCAGATATTTAACTCTTTCTAGAGACTCAAAACCTCAGGGGACCAACTGGATGAAGCTGAGATATATTATGTGTATGAATACGAAAGAGAGATTATGTGTGTATATATATAATCTTCTTTATTTGCAAACTCTTTTGATGCAGTAAAGGATATTGGAGAGTAAAGTAGCTGCATATCATCTGTTTGCTTTCAAAAGCAATGATTTAAACCAGCCAACTCTGCCTGTAAAAGATTTCAAGTCAATGTTCAATTGCTGAAATACCATAAGAAAGCAATTATATCAGAAAACTTATTCCTGTTGTGTTCTAAACCTCAGCCTTCACTGGGAAAATCACTCTAAAAAGATAGTCCACACAAGTACTTTAGAAAGCTACTTTTGTGGAAGAAAAGGTTAGTAGTTAGGCATTCTGGAACTTACAGCTTCAGACTTTATGGAGTTATGATTTTGAATCTATGCATTGGCTAGTCATAGAAGCTTAAGTAGTTGTGTGGTTCTTGTTATTATAGTGAATTTCTTCATAATTGCTAAGAAAGCTTATGGAAATGGGGCTGTTGGTAATAGTGTGATAAGCTTCTCTCATGTATGTATAGTCTTGAAAAATAACACTTACTAGTAGGAATCTGCATTTTCACTTGCTGCAGAATTGAAACTGTTGTTAAAATGTGTAGCTTATATGTATAACATTGTTCTCAGTTATGTGATCCAGTGTAGCCTGGAAATATTCTGCTTTCCTGAATGTGCCAAAAAAGGGGTCAGGGAGAACCTAACAAATTTGTTGCTTCTTAAGTTTTGTCAAACTTGATTAAGCAGGCAAGATTATGTCTTGTTTCAGGGTTTGTAGTGGTTGCTTGGAAATTTTTAAACCCTCTTGGAAATTTTAAAATTAGCCTTATGATATTATATTGAAACTTTCAGGGGGTTTGTGCTCAGCTACAGGTCGCTTTTCTCTGGAAAAATAATGGAGTCACACCCCAAACCTGAAGTGGAGCATGAGGATATCAGTAGTGATCGTTTTTTTGCATTCTATGTAGTAAGAATGGGAGTCCTCCATCTTGCTGCCTTGTTGGTTGTTCCTTAACTTCTCACCATGACTGTTCATGTTTATGTTTATTCTGTTAGCAAGCAAATGGTCAATGCCAATTAAAATGTTAAAGTCTAACAACACAGTGAAATACAATGTTTTGAGAGATGGAGAGAACAGAAGAAAAATTCAGAAATGTTTGTTATATTCCAGAGAGGTATTGTCTCTTAGCTTGACTGCTGGAGAGATCTCTGAAGGTTATAGCAGAGTTTGTATTTAAAAAAAAAAAATCTTTCATATGAATTTCCTGAGGCTGTTTTGCTTGTGCTCTGTGAAGTGACCAATTTCTTCCTTTTCTTTGTTTTTATGGAGGTCTGCATGACCTTAGTTTTTCATGTTTTGTTTCAAAATAACTTTCTTTCATGGATATTCCTTTGTTTATACAGTTTGCAAAAGAAAAGAAAAGATATAATAACATTCAAAATAAACAACTTTGTACCCCCATGTCTTGTTTTTTATCCTTTGTCTAGAATGACATAAATGGCTAAGTATTTCATGTTCTTTAAACAAGACTTTGTGAATGTAGTTGATGTAGATGTCTTGAGTGTGATCAAGACTTACAATAAATGCAGTTGCCTGCTGTCTGTAGTAATCAAAAGCATGGGATAGAGCCAGTAGTTCTGTACGGGGCTGGCAAAGCTCAGATGAGAAAAAGCATTTTTTATGTTTAGTATTTTGAGAGTATTTTAAATGGACATAGAATGCACGTCTTGGTTTTAACAGTGGAACTTGGATTGGCTTTAAGATATTAAATATTTTCTGAGAGATGATTGCAAGGTATGCCAATGTACTCTAAAAAACATACAGATCTTTAGATGAGAAGGCCCTTTTAAGGGGGTTTGTTCTCTTGTTATTACAGGCAATCAGATTGTATGCAATTCCTTTAGCCATGTCATCAGCCTCTGACTTAAAACTAGGAGGGTTTCTTGCCTCTGCTTTTGTTATTGAAGGGGTATTGCAGAATCTTGCAAGAGCTGGAAATCATCTCTTAACCTATATCTTAAGAGTATTCACAGTCGAGTCATGGGTTTTTGTTCCTGCTGCTATGTTGGCTTTTACTTTAAGTGTATCTTCTTTCTCCTTGCTAATTAGCTGCCTCCAGTAACTCCAAGAAACAATTCTACTTAATTTTTGTCATCATTTTTATTAAGCTAAAGAATACAAGGCCTCCTATATTTTCTTAATTTTTTCCTCTTATTTAGTACAGTATTTCTTCCATGTTCCTAATCAAACTTAGATATCTTGCCCTGCTGCTCACTTCTAGATAATAAGAATTCTTTGTAGAGTTCAAAGCAAGCTGTCACTGGGGTCTTCAGCAATTGGTACCACTGGAATGGAGGCTGGCTGATGTCATGCTCATCTATAAGAAGGGGCACAAGGCAGATCTGGCAAACTACTGACCTATCAGTCTGACCTCAGTGTCAGGGAAAGTCATGGAACAGGTGATCTTGAGTGCTATCATGAAGCACATGCAAGAGAACTGGGTGATGAGGCCCAGTCAACATGGGTTCACGAAAGGCAGGTCTTACCAAACTAACCTAATCCCATCTATGACAAAGTGACTCGGCTACTGGATGAGGGAAAGGCTATGGATGTGGTCTTCTTGGATTTTAGTAAAGCCTTTGACACAGTTTCTCACAGCATTTTGCTACAGAAACTGTTAGCCTCTGGCCTGGACAGGTGCAGACTCTCCTGTGTGGAAAACTGGTTGGCTGACCGGGCCCAGAGAGTGGTGGGAAATGGAGTTAACTCCAGTTGGAGGCCAGTTACAAGTGGGGTTCCCCAGGGCTCAGTGCTGGGTCCAGCCCTGTTCAATGTCTTCATCAGTGACCTGGACGAAGGCATTGAGTGCTCCCTTAGCAAGTTTGCAGATGACACAAAGCTGGGTGGAAGTGTGGATCTGCTGGAGGGTAGGGAGGCTCTGCCAAAGGATCTGAACAGGATGGACTGTTGGGCAGAGACCAGTGGGATGAGGTTTAACAAGGCCAAATGCCGGGTCCTGCACTTGGGCCACAACAACCCTATGCAGAGCTACAGACTGGGAGAAGCCTGGCTGGAAAACTGCCAGGAGGAGAGGGACCTGGGGTGTTGGTTGACAGCCGACTGAACATGAGCCAGCAGTGTGCCCAGGTGGCCAAGAAGGCATCCTGGCTTGTATCAGAAAGGGTGTGACCAGCAGGTCCAGGGAGGTGATTCTCCCTCTGTACTCGGCACTGGTGAGACCACTCCTTGAATCCTGTGTCCAGTTCTGGGCCCCTCACCACAAGAAGGATGTTGAGGCTCTGAGTGAGTCCAGAAAAGAGCAATGAAGCTGGTTGAAAGGGCTAGAGAACAAGTCTTCTGAGGAGCAGCTGAGAGAGCTGGAGTTGTTTAGTCTAGAGAAGAAGAGGCTGAGGGGAGCCCTTATTGTTCTCTACAACTGCCCGAGTGGAGGTTGTAGAGAAGAGGGTGCTGGCCTCTTCTCCCAAGTGACAGGGGACAGGACAAGAGGGAATGGCCTCAAGCTGCAGCAGAGGAGGTTCAAACTGGATATCAGGAAAAAAGTGTTCACAGAATGTGTAATTTGGCACTGAAACAGTCTGCCCAGGGAGGTGGTTGATTCACCTTCCCTGGAGGTACTTAGAAGACAGGCAGATGAGGTGCTCAGGGACGTGGTTTAGTGATCGATAGGAATGGCTGGACTCAATGATCCAAGAGATTTTTTTCCAACTTGGTGATTCTGTGTTTCTATGATTCTACCTGGTAACACTGTCCTCTGGGCTGATGGTAACTCTTTCTCATGGATTGTAAGATCAGAGTTGGATTCATTACTCTGATATATTGTTACAGGCATTGCCGAACAAGGTCAAGATGAGGTAAGAGATGCTTCTGAAGGCCTTTCTCTTCTCAAAAGAATATATGCATGTTAAATAGCCATTCTCTAGGAATTCATTCTATGGCTACACTTCAAAACTGTGAATCTGGTGGAGAATACCGCCTGAACTGTAAGTAAGGTTGGGGATTTGTTTTCTAATTCTTTGCTTTAATTTAGAAAATCATTGCTTAATGAAAAAGTACAGTGTGTTTTTTTAAAAGTTGTAAAACGAGCCTAAGTGAACTGATTCATCTTACTGTTACATTTTCTCAGTTAAAGTCATAAGGAAAGTAAGGAATCTTCCATCACCCCTGCAGTTTTGATAAAGGATAAGACATCAAAGAATTTTGAAAGTTTTTGCATCAAACTTAAAATTTTGGGTGAGGTAAACCACCTCTCATGAATTTCAGTGAAGAACTTCAGGGAGTCATCTTATGATTACCATTAGCTTTCTTGCACACTGAATACCTATCTTTGGGAATGTAAAGGTTAATCAGAGATAAAAGATAAGCAAGCAGGAAGCCAAATAATGCATATTCAAGGAGAACTTGTCTGACTAAAATTTATATTCAGTTATTTGTAGTTAGAATTATACAGGTTGGAAGAAACTACTGGAGACCAAGGTTAGTTTTACCATCACCTGGGAATGAGGGGTAAAAATACATAGGGTGGATTTCTTACCCTGCCCCCAGCCGTTCCTATTTGAATTGAGTCCATCATGGATTGTTCTGCAAGCCCATTATTTGAGGCCTAAAATGGCCTGTGACACACCTGTTCAGCCCTGCGAGCACATTTTATAGGAAATGGTAAAGATAACTATCTTTTTAAAGAATTTACTTATGTCTTTTTTTACATGTCTTTTTAAATAATTGACTTATAATGAAGTTGAACGGGAAAATAAAAGCAGAACTGAGAACTCTTTTAGGCCTCTTAATCAGGAGACCTTTTTAGAAGCAATTCTCCTATTGGTGTGTACTTCTATATGTGGAGGAAATCTTTCATAATCTTCTTTTAGGTAGTAAAAATAGTACTAGCAATGTAGGGAAAATAAAACATTATCGTTATGAGCTCATACATCCAAGAAATTTTAATGAGAATTGTACTGTAAGGAATAATTTAAAGAATGTTTAAAGTAATTCAAAGAATACATAGAACTTCTTGCAGTCAGTGGTATGACGGTGATCAAAGAAGATATGATTGGCTTTGGGAAAAATAAACCCACACATTTTATTTCTTGAATTACCAGAACATTTTCTGAAAAGATCATCTCTCTAGCAATGTTTAAACAAATTGGCTCCAGAGAAAGCTTAAAATGACAAAAAATAAAAAGGCAAAGAAAAACTACTTTATGGTAAACAAAACCGTAGTTAAGATATTTCTTAGTTGCTGTTTGGTTCCCAGGGCCTAGCTAATTCTTCCATACGCAAACTGGGAGTAATTTTTAACTCTTATCAGTGGATAGCTCATTTCCCCACCCTTGGGTTAGCATCAAAGGAGTGCTTGTAAGATCTTGTTGGAAAAGCAGGCTGAATGAAGATGGCTGAGATCTTTCTGAAGTCTGTAAAACTGCAGGATGTTCTCCAGAATAGGAAAGCTGGGCAGATAAGACTTGAGTAAGGATTTTCATTTTGATAATATGATTTTTCTGAAACACTCAATAAAGACACATGGGATGTTGCTCAAGGTCTCATCTTTTTTTATTTTTTTCTTTATGTTCTGTTTGGGGTTTGGGGTTTTTTTGTTTGTTTGTTTTTTACAAGTCTGAAAACCAGTAATAAGACACAAGCTGGAGAAGAGATGAAAATGAAGAAGTTAATGTGCTTTAAAAATTATTTCTTGATTTGAATTAAAGTCTTGAGTGTATGATAGGCCTCTTGGTTGGATAATGTTCAGATACGTTATTTTCAGCAGAAGGAACTTCCCTTTCAGGTCAAAATGAATTGTCATTTAGCAAAATCATTACCCAAATTAATGATTAAAAAGCAGATTTTCCCTGGTGGAAGGTCACGGGTAGTACCTGTTTGATAAGCTACGTTTTATGTGGGGGTTTTTGTTGCATCTATGGAGGTGAAAGCAGTGAGGAAAGTGTGGAAATTAGTCCAATATACAACATATACTTAAGGTAAACAATGTTATTTTCCCAACACCGTAGAGGAGTTTATTCTGAGGACTTTTAACAGCTTGTTTGTGCCTTAGTAAACCAGTCCTATTTCAGTGCTTGTTTTCTTTGTTAGATATTTTGTCTTAAACGGAAAGGAAGTTGAATATTAATGCAAATCTCCTTTTGTTTGAGGGGAAGATTACGCTTAAGGCATTTTTTAATTTAGGTTGAAACCACAAAACAGGCAGGTTCCTAATTAAATCATGGTACAGGAGTACTGCAAAATGCAGGAAATTTATAGGGCAATTGGACCATTTTAATGATTGTTTCATTGATCTGTAATAGTCACAGATTGTGTTACTAGGATGATACTCTGACTATAACCTTGGCCTGAGAAGAAGGTGTTGGACTGAAAACAAAACAAATCCCACAGCTTCTGGTTTAAAGGGAGTTTAAAGCATCTGGTATATGACTGTGCGAGATAGTATGTCTTTTTATTCTAGACTATCATGATGTGATAGCTCTGCAGCCATCTGCAACAAGCTCAGGCTGTCTGCTGATTAAATAAAACAGTATGTTAATTGCTTAAACCTTAATAAATCTTCACAATTGCCATCTCTAGGTCTTCAGAAAAAGATAAGGGAGTTGTCTCCCTCGGAATTGTTCTGTTCCACTTTTGCCAGCAGACAGCTTTGTAAACTTAGCGTTTTGCAGGCCACAGTGCACGGTAATCTGAGGGCAATAATTCAAATGCTAATAATACTCATCAAACGTTGTTTTTCATTAAGCCAACAGACATTTAGAAAGAAGAATAGCCTGAGCTTTCTAAGTGATTCCAGCTCATTGCTGAGGAGCATGATATTGGTTACAGCATTGAATTAGCAACCTGTTTTCAGGACCCGCAGGATCCTGCCCATGCTCCTGCCTGAGAACAGAGGAGTCTGTTTCAGCCCAGCCTAGGGCCATCAGTCCCTGTTGGAACTGTCTTGGCAACATACCTGTTCCAGTCCCAGATGCTGTGAGGTTGCTTGGAGCCTGCTTTTGCCTGATGACTGCTGCGGGTGTCCATGCAACCCATTTGTCTCACCACCTCTACACAGACAGCAGGTGGCTGGTGGCTGAACAGTGCTGGCCCTCTGATGGAGCTGTTTTCTGAGTCAGTTCTTGTCTGATCACTCTTGGTACTGACCAAACAGCAGCCACTTAGATGAGCTTTATGGCCATGAACATTTTTACTGACTGTGAATGTTCTTCCTGGAGATAGCACTGCAGAGCTGCTGGTGTTTGGCTGCCTTAGCCTGGCAGAGGTGCTGGGTTGTATGAAGCAAGACCAAATCACTGGCTGTGGTATAGTGTAGCTCATGGTGTGGGGGTGAAAGGATGACTCACCTTTTTGCTTTGCTGTCCCTGTGACATAGAGGTGTGACTCAAGAAGCATTTTGTAAAGTGACCTTGTTAAGTGCTCTGACATAACCTTTAAAGTAAACAATTTATCTTCTTTTATCCTCGTGGGTAACACTAAAGAGGAGAGCTCCCACTGATTTCGTAGAATGTGGGATTGAACTGCTAACTCATGTTCTGCACTACTAACTTCAAATAAAGTGTAATGCTTAGGTAAAATAAAGAAGACCAAAATAATTTTATAGAATAACTCCTAAAATTAAGTTTGCGTATGTTTTCCTTCAGTTAGTAGTGACTGATTTGTTAAATGTTGTGATTTGATTCATGAATCATTCAGATGTTTGTTCTGTCAGGTAACAGGCTAAGAGGGATCTTTCATTCATGGTGCAGGTCTTTTAATGCTTCTGTATTTATTCTGTTTAGTTTTGTGGGAATTTCTAGGATTATAAAAATGTAATATTTGGTTTAAATGTTTTAATGGTGTGTAAAACTATGCTGTACTTCTTTCTTGGTTAAGGTGGTGCAGTGGGAAAGTAGGCATTAAGAGCAGGGATCAGCAATGTATTAGAAGTACATCTGGCTTTTATTAGGTGTAAACTTCAAGGCAGGTGCATTTGGGAGAAATATCTCTTGTAGTGTGAAAAAGTGAGATTTTTTTTGTTCTCATTGGCATAGCTTGAAAATTATGTTGCTCTATATGCTATGCTCTTTTGAATTTGCTTTAAATTACACACGTATATACGTGTAGCATAATCTTCTAGATTGAACAAATTTGCAAAAAGCAAAACTGGATTTTATTTCTTGTTGATTTGTGTGAAACAGAATAATCAGCCTGAGAAGTAATGTTAAAAAATGCATTGTATAACTCAAATTGTTACTTTCCTGTGGCGTTTGGCATTGTAATTCATTTAGTGGTCATTGTGTCTTTTTTTAACTTGCTACTAGTGTATCCACAAAGAAAATACACTTCTTGTTTTGCTGTTATTTCTGAAAGTAACTTTAATGACGCCTATGAAATAGTAAGGGATTTTTTTATTTTATACTCTTCTACATTGATATCAAAAGACAAAAGACCCCTTGAGTGCATTATTTCTATTCATAGTGACATAATTGGTCATATAAACCTTCCTGAAGTAAATAAATATTTCTTTGATTGGGATATTTGCTGTTATATAATACATGGAAGTATCACACAGTAGTATATCTGAAGAAAAAAATACTTGAAAAGGATGTTTTAAGATACAGCGGATATATCTGTATTCTTATTTTATTTTTGTTGAGGAGCTTAAGTATACCCAATTCCTGTTGTGTACAAAGCCAGGGTATGTGACATGGGGCTGTTATCAAAGCAACTGTGTTCTCTTAACAGTGTCCAGCCTAATTGCTTCTCCTGTTGGCTGTAAACAGTAAAATTTTAAATCAATGTCTCTACTTGATATACAGAGTCTTTCCCAGTGAAAGACTGTAATATTTTCTTTTTGGGGAAAATCACAGAATCACAGAACAACCAGGTTGGAAGGGACCCATCGGATCTTCTAGTCCAACCATTCCTATCTAACACTAAACCAAGTCCCTCAAGACCTCATCCACCCGTGCCTTAAACACCTCCAGGGAAGGTGAATCAACCACCTCCCTGGGCAGCCTATTCCAATGCCCAATGACCCTTTGTGTGAAAAACCTCCTCCTAATCTCCAGCCTAAATCTCCCCTGGCGGAGTTTGAGGCCATTCCCTCTCGTCCTGTCCCCTGTCACTTGGGAGAAGAGGCTAGCTCCCTCCTCTCTACAACCTCCCTTCAGGTAGTTGTAGAGAGTAATGAGGTCTCCTCTCAGCCTCCTCTTCTCCAGGCTAAACAGCCCCAGCTCTCTCAGCTGCTCCTCATAGGTTCTGTTCTCCAGCCCCTTCACCAACCTTGTCACTCTTCTCTGGACTTGCTCCAGAGCCTCAACATCCTTCTTGTGGTGAGAGGCCCAGAACTGGACACAGGATTCAAGGAGCGGCCTCACCAGTGCTGAGTACAGAGGGAGAATCACCTCCCTGGACCTGCTGGTCACACCGTTTCTGATACAAACCAGGATGCCTTCTTGGCTACCTGGGCACACTGCTGGCTCATGTTCAGTCGACTGTCGACCAACACCCCCAGGTCCCAGTCCTCCTGGCAGTTTTCCAGCCAGGCTTCTCCCAGTCTGTAGTTCTGCATAGGGTTGTTGTGCCCCAAGTGCAGGACCCAGCATTTGGCCATGTTAAACCTCATGCCGATGGACACTGCCCAGCGGTACAGCCTGTCCCTTTGCAGAGCCTCCCTACCCTCCAGCAGATCGACACTTCCACACAGCTTTGTGTCATCTGCAAACTTGCTAAGGGTACCCTCAATGCCCTCATCCAGGTCACTGATGAAGACATTGAACAGGACTGGACCTAGCACTGAGCCCTGGGGAACACCACTTGTCACTGGCCTCCAGCTGGACTTAACTTAAATGAGTGGGTGTGGGTGAGTTTGTCTGGTTTATCTGGTTAAATTTACAGCTGGTTGAGTAGAAAGGGAGAATTGGAGTTTATGTTCCTTCCAGTACTTAAAGAAGGTCTACTGGAAAGCTGGGAAGGGCCTCTTCATCAGGTAGTGCAGTGATAGGGTGATAGTTAACAGTTTTAAGCTGAGAGAGGGGAGGTTTAGATTAGGTATTACAAAGAAATATTTTACTCTGAGAGTGGTGAGGCTCTGACACAGGTTGCCCAGGGAAATTTTGGCTACCCCATCCCTGGAGGTGTTCAAGGCCAGGCTGGATGGGGCCTTGGGCAGCCTGATCTGGTGAAAGGTGTCATTGGCAGAACGGTTATAACTGGATGATCTTTAAGGTCCATTTACAATCCAGATGATTCTGTGTATTTTTGACAACTGTTGTAGAAACCCGTCTGAGCTATTATGAAATTTTTAAGAGTGTGTCCCTGAGAGAATGAGAGAGCATGTATGTGTTCTTCTCATTCTGATTTGTTTGGGAGGATTTGGGTTTTATTATGGCTATCTGTGGCATAAGGGAAGCGTAGCACGCTCTTGTTAATTTCATTGCAAATGTGATGGCAAAACAGAGCCTTTCTTTTTTGATACAAAACTTGTTCTTCTCCCCTTACTTAGAAATGATCATGCATTTTTGGGTGCTTGAGTTTAAAATAAAGTAATTTGACCTTTTTCGTTCATGAAACATGGTCTATCTCTGCTAGAATCGCTCTGTTTTCATTGCTGGTTTAACTGCTTTTGATACAGAGAAGAAAAGTTGTAATAATCACAGCTGCTTTGTCCAGTCCATTGTTTGTTTGTTTATCTGGAGGAATATTCTATGTGCCAGGAATTCAGAGGCCATTTTAAGCTGGGCTTGACTTTCCAGTGCTCCTGGTACATTCTCCTCTGTCCTTAGCAGCAGGCTTTGTTAGGAGCTCTGATTTTCTGTTGTTATACTATCTTCATTAAGGCCAAATTATCTTTCTCTGTTAGACCCTTCAAGCTCTCTTTGTTCTTTTATGTAAAGAGAGGTTCTTGATATATCCTAGAATCATCTAATATTCTGAGTTGGAAAGGACCTACAAGGATCATTGAGTCCAACTCCTGTGCATGCATAGGTCAACCCCAACATTCACACTATGTGTCTGAGGGCATTGTCCAAATGCTTCTTGAATATTGTCTGGTTTGGTGCCATTACTGCTGCTCTGGGGAGCCTGTTCCAGTGCTCCACCACCCTCTGGGTGAAGAACTTTTTCCTAATATCCAGCCTAACCCTCCTTTGGCACGTCCTCCTGCCATTCCCTCAGGTCCTATCATTGGTTGCCAGAGAGAAGAGATAAGCACCTGCTGCTCCTCCAACAGTAAATTGCAGTGAAGTCTCCCTTCAACCTCTTCTCCAGGCTGAACAGATCAAACAACTTTAGCTGCTCTCTTACGGCTTCCCCGCTAAACCCTCTTTACCAGCTTTGTGGCCCTCCTCTGGACAGTCTTCAGTAGCTTGACAGACTTTTTATACTGTGGCACCCAAAACTGCACCCAATACTCAAGGTGGGCTGCACCAATGTGGAGTAGAGTGGGACAGTCACCTTCCTTGACTGGCTACAGATGCAGTGCTTGATACACCAAGGACACTGTTGACCCTCTTGGCCAGGGCACACTGTTGGCTCATATTCAACTTGCCATCAACCAGCATCCTCAGATCCCTTTCCATGGGTCTGCTCTCCAGCCTCTTGCTCCTCAGTCTGAATGTATATTTAGGGTTACTCTGTCCCAGGTGCAAAATCCAGCACTTGCCTGTGTTAAACTCCATAGGATTGGTGGAGAATGTGGGCAGTGATCCCACTACCTCTCACATCCTGTCCTGATGCAGATGTAGAAATGCAGAATTTGTTACTGTGAGAAATCTTGTAGTTCAGCATCACTGAATCTACCTTACATTACTGTCACCATCTTATTTTATTCCTTTTTGGTACTGGAGATCTAAAGCTGAATGTGGTATTCCTGGAGTGCTGGCTAAAGGCAAATAGACACTTATTCACAGAATAACAGAATGACTAGGTTGGAAATGACCCCCCCGACCATCAAGTCCAACCAATCCTATCAGTCACTAAACCATGTCCCTCAACACCTCATCCACCCTTCCCTTAAACACCTCCGGGGATTACAACTTGACCACCTCCCTGGGCTGTCTGTTCAAGTGCCCAGTGACCCTTTCCCTGAAAAATTTTTTCCTGATATCCAGTCTGAACTTCCCTTGGTGCAGCTTGAGGCCATTTCCCCTTGTCCTGTCCCCTGTCACTAGGGAGAAGAGGCCAGATCCCTCCTCTCTATGACCTCCTTTCAGGTAGTTATAGAGAGCAATAAGGTCTCCCCAGGTCTTCTCCACGCTAAACAAACTCAGTTCCCTCAGCCACTCCTCGTAAGACATGTTCTCCAGCTCCTTCACCAGCTTTGTTGCTCTTCTCTGGACATGCTCCAGAGCCTCAACATCCTTCTTGTGCCTTGTTGGCACACTGTGGGCACACTGCTGGCTCATGTTCAGTCGGCTGTCAACCAACACTCCCAGGTCCTTCTCCCCCATGCAGCTTTCGAGACAGACCTCTCCTAGTCTGTAGCTCTGCATGGGAGTATTGTGCCCCAAGTGCAGGACCCATCATTTGGCCTTGTTAAACCTCATGCCATTGGACTCTGCCCAGCAGTCCAACCTGTTCAGATCCCTTTGCAGAGCCTCCCTACCCTCCAGCAGATTGACATTTCCTCCCAGCTTAGTGTCATTTGCAAACTTGCTAAGGGTGCACTTGATGCCTTTATCCAGGTCATTGATAAAGACATTGAACGGGGCTGGACCCAGCACTGAGCCCTGGGAAATTTGTGGGAATGTAGCCTGTAGGTATACCTTAGGATATTCTTGGCCTTCATTTCAGGCAGGACTAACTGCTGGCACATGTTCAGGCCACTCTCTGACCAGAATTCCAGCTTTATTGCAGAAGGATGTGCCCTGGGTAGTCTGTGCCCAGTGTGTCCAAGGAACTAGCCCAGCTTAGGTACAGGACCTCATATTTGTCCTTGCTAAACTCCATGAAATACATCTGTGAGGTGGTGAAAGGGATTTGGAGGTGCATTTCATATTCTTCTGGGTTGAACATGCTATGTAGTTTAGGTTTTTATTTCCATAGTTTAGGAACTTTGGAAGTTCTTCCTAAGTCATACCTGTTTTTAAAATGTTGGGGATTTTTTATTTTAAAATTCTATCAGCATAGAATATACAAATAATTTTAATTGTATTTTCAAATCTTGGCATACTTTATTAGTGAAATAGAGGAAGAGGAAAAAAATGTAATTTGATACACACTTAGTGGTCTACGTTTTGCTTCTTTACATAGGCTTATTTTTTTAGCTCCTTAGTGGTTGAAGTGATGTCTAGAGTGCTGCATTTCTAACAAAACAGAGGTGTCCTGGTGGTAAAATGTTACCCATGTGCATGTAATCTCTTACAAGCCCAACTGTATGATTCCAACCACCAATGCTAATCATAAATATTGTTTCAATGTTTTTGGCTCTGTACCTTTCTTACATTTTATGTCAATTATTTCTCTAGGTATTGCCAGGCGTCTGAAGTGGTTGACCAAGGCCTAAGGACTTGGAACAGTGGTGAGTAAATTAAATTCAGATAATATTGTCTGGTATTTTCATATGCTGTCTGACTCTAAAGTTTCACTGCTGTTTGAGGGATGGAAGATGTGTGGTAGGCTCTGTCTTTTGAATATTCTGAGCACCAAGTTCCTCTTCAGGGAGGTTCATCTCAGTTTCTTAAACAGAGATTT
This sequence comes from Coccyzus lansbergi, assembly GCA_033558105.1. Taxonomy (NCBI): domain Eukaryota; kingdom Metazoa; phylum Chordata; class Aves; order Cuculiformes; family Coccyzidae; genus Coccyzus; species Coccyzus lansbergi. The sequence continues at coordinate 795,838 of JAUMJK010000362.1, forward strand.
TAAGAAGACAAAGAGGAAGTAGTCTCAGTGACTGCTTTTGATATGTGCAAACTCCCCTCTGCCTTGACTTAAAAAATACTGAACTCCTCAGGCAGAGGAGTTCAATCTATACCTGTTGAAGCAATAACACAGACTGCAACCCTCTATAGTAAATGAATGATTCTTGGATCCAAGATGCTCAGAATCATGCTAGTGTGTACATTAAGCAATCATAAAATCAGCTCTTGTTCTATAATACATGGAAACCTAAGGTAAGTTAATAAATTAATGTAAGCTGATTTTTTGTCTTTCTTTGAACACCTAAGCTTATGTCTCTGGTTCTTAACTACTGCTCTGCTAACTGTGATGTCTTTTGTAAAGATGGATAATTTTGCTGATCCTCTACGCCCTCTTAATTGCTGATTCTTTGCAGGGTATTTGCTTAGTAAGCTGTGACTGTATCACCTGTTGTGACTAGTGAAGAATGCAGGAAGGATCTAAGGAAGAACTCTAAACATTTCAAATATTTTTTAAAATGAGTTTTGTTTAGTAATGCGTTAATAAATACAGTATTGCACTTTCTGGGCTGTGGGTGCAGGCTGGCAGAGAGACCCTTAAAAATGCAGATAAAATAATGAACTGTTAATTCATAAAATAATAGTAGTAATAATGATAGAATCATAGAATCACTAGGTTGGAAAAGATCTTCGAGTTCATCAAGTCCAACCACACCTGTCCACTACTAAATCATATCCCTAAGGACTTAAACTACCAGTCTTTTAAGCACCCCAGTGATGGTCACTCAGCCATCTCCCTGGGCAGCCTTGGGCCCAACTTGTGACAGGTTTCCAGTTTATAAAGGACTGCACAAATCACTTGCTTAGGCTGTAATGTATTCGTTTGTCTAGGAGGAGACTTTGGAAACCGTATCAAGAGACTTGGAGAAGTACAGGTGTGCTGTGTCTGCTGCTCACCCCATACTCCTAAAGACAATGTCCACTTGCTCATAGTGAACAATGTCCACTACACTTGTTAAGATAGTGTTCACCACTCATGTTGTTACACTTATTTAGTGTAGAGGAGATGATAGAAATGCACAATTGATTAGATTAGCTCTGTGCTAATATGTAATATTTTGGAAGAAATTTGAATTTATAACTTTTCCTTCATAACAAAATATTTCTCTACAGATGTGCTAAAAAGCACAGCAAAGGCCTAGTTGTCTGAGCTTTCCTCATAGACATTGCATATGTTGTCTTAAGGAAACATTTGTAAATATATAAGTACTTAATTCCATAAAAATCTTCGCTTCAGTTGCAATTAATCAATGAAATTGTAACTTAAAGCAAGAAATAAACAACTGAGATATAATTTCAAGTACAAAATTACCTTCTGATAAGCTGTTCATGAGATCTTTGTTGTTTTGCTTATTCTTTCCTCTTCTTTTTCCCCTCAAGTTTTCAATTTAATTTTAAGAGCATTCACATACTTCTTGACTTGTATGTATACTACTTTTGTTGCAATAGGAGTAGGATATGGGCTTATAATGCCTTTTCTAATAAACATGGGAGTTTTACCGCTGGAAGCCAGAAATAGCTGTAGCTAGTGTTGCTGGTTTTACTTGGCTTAGTTATCAGCCAGAGTAAATAGGAAGTTATATATTTGTACTGCTTTTCCTCTATGAGCAATTTCTTTTCTTTTCTTTGTGCTTCGCCTTTTTTTTTTCCCCTCATGTAATTTATTTTTGTTTACTCCTTCATTGGCGAACTTCAAGGTGACTTTAAAGCAAATCCAAAATTGCACCCCATTTCTGTTTAATAGAAACAAAACCAGCAGAAGACATTTTTTTGCTTCCTTTCTTTTTGTCTGTCATCAGAGGGGCAAGTGGATGAGTTACCAAGTCAGGAAAATATTAAGGTTTGGAGTTCTTTCCTTGGGAAGGCACTGGGAACTTCCAGATGCTATAAACCACATTGAGCTGATAATTTGCTTATGGAGCCACAAATACAATGCCTGATTTTAATTTTGTTATTTCTGGAACCTAGTGCAGTTCTTGACATGGAGATGCCGTGCCACAAGCAGTGAGTAAACAGCAGCTGCATCCAGAGGAAGGAGTGTGGTGTAGGAGATAAAGCTGCCACTCCTGACTCTGACATTTGATTTTTCCCTCAAGTTATTAACCTGCTAGGTGATATTAAGGCATTTAATTATTTCTTACTCTTTTGGTCTGTTTAGATTGCAAGGCCTTTTGTCCAGATACCTGTGGAGCCCTTTAGTGTTTCTGTTTTCAGTTGCAGAGTTTCTTTCATGCTGTGACATTAATTCTCAGGAACTCGTGTGATGTGGAATCCTGAAGACCCCTGAATATTCATTCTGCAAGAAAAAAGCTAGTAGTACTAGTCAGAGCATGGCTTCTCGTTGCATCTGGTCTCGCATAACTGCAGGCTGATGTCAAAAGGGGCAGTGCTGCTTCTGCCTGTTCTTCCCCTCTTGCATCAGCCCTTGGCTCCACAGTGAATTCAAGGTAAGCAGCTGATTCAGTAAAAAACCATAACTGTTTGGGAAGGAAAACTACATCAGATAACTATGCTGGCCTGGCATATCCTGTGGCTAGGAAATGACTAGGAACCAAGAGGGAATAAGCAGCTGGGAGTTGATAAGGAGAGTAATGCCATTTCTTTCAGCAGTAGGTAATAAATACACCCGATGAGACATAGCATGAAAATCTAGGGTTGTTAAGAGCTACATTTTACAACCAGACTTTGAAGAATTGTTTGCAATGGATGTGACAGCCTGTCTTCAGTTCTGCTGATGTTATGTATTCTTCATTGCAAGTATTTTTTACTAATACAGCTTTATAATTATTTTTTTGAAGTAGCAGTCATCTTTGTGATCCACATTACTATTTCAAGACATGTTTCTGATGCCTAAATATATGTTTGATTTGATTTAATTTTCATTTAAATGGAAGACCACTTGATCTTTCATATTGGCATGACGGAAGTTGCTCTTCATGTGATATATTCTACAGAACTTTTATTCATAATTTCCATTTTAACTCTGTCAAGAAACTTTGTTCTTCTTTGAAAATTACTTCTGTAATGAGCTGAATCTTTGAAAGTCATTTTTCAGCCGCTGCCCTTTCTTTAAAAATGTGTACACCAGATCAAATTGATTTCTTTGACCTTACTTTCTTCGTGAGTCTCATGTAATAAGATCTTGTATTGAAGGATCTGTCTCCTCTTCCCCGCTTGTCCTAAGTGTCCATGAAATAAAGAGGTGGTGGAGGTAGAGGAGTGAAATGTTAAAATATTTAAGGAAATTGTATTGACTAGCTTTAGTCAAGGAGCTTTACATAAGAACTCAACATGCTTGCAAGAATGTATTTCCTGTCAATCACATTAATAGGCGAGCCTGCTGAGTAAATTCAACTAAGCAAGGGGAACAGATCAGCAACTCAAAAAGCAAGCATGCCTCTGAGGATGCTGCAGCTTAACAGGAACCCAGGCTCTGAAGCTGTGCAACTGACCCAGCCAATGGTGCTGCTGAAATTTCACATCTGTTATTTCTTACTGCCCACTTTTCTGGCAAGAGCCAATCTTAATTTTTTCCATTATAGGCAGTTGCTGGAACTGAAAAGAGCTTGAGCTCATTTTCAGATGTGCCTAGATAGTCTTACATTTTACATTCCCCCTCCCCCTTTTTTCTACCAAATACTACAGCACACTGACTTATTTCAAATGTGCAGGATTGTTGCATTGTGCACTCTAGATGTGTCTGAAGATAAGCAGAAGTGTTAGCCTCAGCATGCAAGTAATTTCTTAGAAACAGGGCCATCATGAATCATAGAATCATAGAATCACCAGGTTGGAAGAGACCCACCGGATCATTGAGTCCAACCGTTCCCATCAAACACTAAACCATGCCCCTCAGCACCTCGACACTTCCACCCAGCTTAGTGTCATCTGCAAACTTGCTAAGGGAGCACTCAATGCCTTCATCCAGGTCATTGATGAAGACATTGAACAGGACTGGACCCGGCACTGAGCCTTGGGAAACCCCACTTGTAACTGGCCTCCAGCTGGAGTTAATACCATTTCCCATCACTTTCTAGGCCCAGCCAGCCAGCCAGTTTTCCACCCAGGAGAGTGTGCACCTATCCAGGTCAGAGGCTGACAGTTTCCTCAGCAGGATGCTGTGAGAAACTGTATCAAAGGCTTTACTGAAGTCCTGGAAGATACATCCACAGCTTTTCCCTCATGCAGCAGCCGAGTCACTTTGTCATAGAAGGGGATCAGGTTAGTTTGGCAAGATCTGCCTTTCGTGAACCCATTTTGACTGGGTCTGATCACCTGATTCTCTTGCATGTGCTTCATGATAGCACTCAAGATCACCTGTTCCATGACTTTCCCTGGTACTGAGGTTAGACTGACAGACCTGTAGTTCCCTGGATCCTCCCTGCGACCCTTCTTGTAGATGGGCACAACATCAGCCAGCCTCCAGTCCAGTGGACCTTCCCCAGTCTTCCAGGATTGCTGGAAGATGATGGAAAGGGGTTTGGCCACTACATCCGCAAGCTCCTTCAATACCCTAGGGTGAATCCCATCTGGCCCCATAGACTTGTGGGTGTCTAGTTGGGCAAGCAAGGCTCTGACCACCTCCTCTTGGACCATGGGAGCCTCATTATGCTTCTCTAGTTCCGGGGTTTGTACACAGGGGAACAACTTTCTTCACAATTAAAGACTGAGGCAAAGAAGGCATTAAGTACCTCAGCCTTCTCATCCCCTGTCACTGTTGTTCCTTCTGCATCCAGTAGGGACTGTATGGTCTCCCTAGTCCTGCTTTTATTATTTATATATTTATAGAAAGATTTTTTTTGTTATCTTTCACAGACATAGCCAATCTGATTTCTAGTTGAGCCTTAGCCACTCTGTTTTTTTCTCTACACAGTCTCACTTCCCTCCTGTAGTCAACCCGAGAGGCCTGTCCCCTCTTCCAGAACCCATAAACATTTCCCCTTCTTCTTGATGTCACTCAAGATCTCTCTGTTCAACCAAGTCCTTTTTTTCCCTGCCGGCTTTTTTTTCCGGAACACAGGGATGGCTTTTTCCTGAGCTGCTAGGATCTCCTTTTTGAAGAACTCCCAGCCCTTATGGGCTCCCTTGCCCTTAAGTACTGTCTCCCATCAGACTTTGCCAACCAGCCTTCTGAAGAGTTTGAAGTCTGCCCTCTGGCAGGATTCCAGGAAAAGAGATATTTCTAAAAAGAAGCTGTCAGTGAAAGAATAGATTGACAAGGACTGCTTGTGAGATATCCTTAATAATACTGTTGTTGAAGCTTGCTTTCTTCCCTGGCTGTGGTTAGGGTTACTTCATGCAGAAAGCAGAGCAGTGCACAAAGCTCAATGGTGGAGACAAGTACTCTATGTCCAAGTAGGACTGAACTGCTTGAAATAAATAGTTCCTTCTTAATTTCTTGAGGTTGACTTACCCTTCTTCTCTGTGTCCCACAGAGGAGTTATTCTTTTACATCCTTCTGGCCTTCTGTAGCTATTGGAACTGTTAGATTACTTTCCAAAGTTATTAAAAGGCTGCTTGAATTTGTGTGTCTAAATACATTGTGGAATTGAAGCATAAGAAAACAATATGGTTGTTTTTCCTCAATAATTTATGCAGACAGACCATGGAAAAATCATTCAGTGAGAGTTATGAACTGAGAACTGGGCTGTCTGGTGAGCAAATGTTACTAGCTGAACTTTTGATGAATACCAGGGAAGCACCAAAATCCCTGCTTCATTGATTTTTAAAACAGTATGAAACCAATAGAGAAGTGACTAATACCAAGGATATCTACAGATACATGTAGGCAGGAATCCCTGACACTTGAGTCCTGTGGTCTGATCATGCCACTGTAGTTCTGCATAGGGGTAGTGCTTCTCTTAGCCTGTTAATAGCAGCTTCCCACAAGGTTATGCAGAGTGACTTAGGACAAAGAGTAAGCAGTATTTTGAGAATATTGCCGACTTTGAGTGCGATGACATAAATGTGACGAATAGAAGGAAGGAGGTGGGGTAACATCTAACCCAAAGGTGAACACGTTCCTATGCCATATGTACCTCCAAAATACTTCAAGATGCCCATGAAAAATGTCTTTAAAATTACTGTTGCATTGTTCTGAAGTCTTAGAATGGTATTTTGGTGAAATAGATGCAATATTCCTGATAAAACTGGATGTTGCTGTAATTGAAAAAAATTGCTGTAACCAACCTAGGCTGATGATTTTCTTTAGTTTTGCACTTTTTATATCACTCTTACCTTCCTGCCTCTCCCACAAAAGCAAAATATTTTCATTTAGTTGGTAGAAAGTTGCAGTTGTCCTTTGCTGGATCATTTTAAAATCCACTTCTTAAATAAATATTATAGGAAGATAAATATTTTCAGAAAGATTCTTTTGTGGGTAAAATTTAATACAGTAGAAAATGAAGAAGTTTGTAGTCTCTCAAGATGTGTAGATTTTATTAAATGAGGAAAAAAAGTCCTTCCCTGCAGATATTTTTTTTCATGTATTGGAAAAGTTGAGTCTGAGAAGAGCAAAATGAAATTCTATACTGGGGAAGTTAAAAACATCTCCTGAAATCCTACTTGTTTTCCAGACTGGGCTGCACATATTTCTCTCTGGAAATTGGATACCACTAATGTCCCTTCCTTAAACTGTCAAATCCGTTATGAATATGAAAATAAAGCACTCTTACTTGCACATATGTCAAAGCAACATTATATTTAATGCAATTAAAGCATTTTCTAGATCTGCCTTCTTTGCATTCTCAACAGTCCGTTCTCTGATGGCTGGTTATCAAGCTGCTTTTCTTTATTACTGAGGGTTTTTTTATAACTGTTTTCCTGGCAACTGGAGAGACATCACCTGAGAGGTACTGCTAGCATACTAACGCTTGTGAAATGTAGAGGTGTCATGGTTTAACTGTACTTAGCAACGAACTACTGCACAACTACTTGCTCATTCCTCACCCCCGGTGTGATGGGGAGGATAATTGGAAACAAAAATGGTAAAACTCAGGGGTTGTGATAAAAACAGTTTAACAGGACAGCAAAGGAGGAGAAAAACAACAATAAAAGGTACACAAAGCAAATGATCCACAACACAAACTAGAAACCCATGCCCCATGTGCTTCCAAGCCATGACTACAGAGTTGCAAACTGTACTGCCAAACTGTGCACCCCAGCCTGCAAACACTCTTATGTATTGAACATGATGGCATGATGTTGAATATCTTTTTGGACAGTTTATGTCAGCTACCTCAGCTGTGTCCTCTCCCAGCTTTTTATGAAAATCAGCTCTATCCCAGCCGGACACAGGACATATCCACCCCTTGTTCTGTACTACCTATATCATGCCCAAATCCTACACTTTCTCTTTAATCACTACAGCTTTTTCCTGTCTTTGATATACACGTATACACAGAGATATCCTTCCAGTAGTCTATGGGCCATCGCTCTGACATGCCTGTTGAGTTCATTTAATCCATGACTTTGGAGTCCATCTGTGGTAACAGTCTTTCAGGGCAGGAGAGAGGGTGTGTGTGGTGCTGAATTATTCCATGCTGCAGCTGGAGCTTGTGGTTGGTGTATATGGCGTGGCCCAGGGCCCATATCCATGGTCAGTGGGCTCAAGGTGTCATTCCTGGGTGCTAGCAAAGCCAGTTCTGGTTCCATCAGTGCTGCACTTTGCTCAGTTTCAAAGTTTGTTCTCCGTTAATTGGGCAGTTCCTGTTTTAATACTCTTGATATGGTGTATGGTAACTGTGGTAGTGATGACATAAAATGGCAGGTTATTTAGGAATTAACATAAGCAATTTAATTCATTGGCACATCTCACCCAGACCAAGTCCCCTTGAGATACACAGTGGATCTCCCCACCTTTCTACATCACCTGCCAAGTGTACCCAAGGATTTTAGCTGAAGTAATCCCATGGGTGGGTTTACCTTTGTATGAGGCAGCACTGACCCTGCCTGTTTCCCTCCTTCTTTATGAGTATATGGGGTCTTTATCCCTTTCTACAGTAGATAAGAGTTTTGACTGGAAAGGGCCAGCTTGACTCATAGGTCCCCTACTGCTAACTAACCAGGTGGCCTTTCCTAAATGTGCATCCTGATGTTTGAAGGTCCCACCACCCATTGCTGTCAGTGTAGTTTATAGCTGTCCATAGTATAGTTTGGTTTTCCTGAAGGCTTGTGCATGATAGGGATGTGATATACCTACTCAATGACATAGCTTTTTGGCCCAGGTGTCTGTGAAGATGTTTTGGAAATGAGTCCCATTGTCTGAGTCAATTCTTTCTGGGTGCCATGTTGCCACAAAATTTGATTTCCAAGGCCCAGGCTAGTGTTCTGAGCAGTGGCTTGGGGCACAGGATATGTTTCCAGTTGTCTGATGCTTGCTTCAACCACTGTAAGCACAAGGCGCTTGCCTTGGCATGCTTGTGGATGTGTGATACTATCAATCTGCCATGCTTCTGGCATTTATATTCCAGCCTTTGGCCTCCAATGGCTTTAACTGCTTAGCCAAAAGTCTTTAACTGCATCGCTTCTTTGATTGCAGCATATGTGCCACAGTCATGGATAACCTGTGGTGAAAATGTTAATGGTCAAGCCCAGTCATTGATCCTGAGGCCATATATCTCTTGCATCTTTTCCGTGATAGTCTGAGCTGTCACAGGCCCACTGAGCTATAAATAATGTACCTCTATGCTGCCACTCCAAATCCACCTGACCAACTTGAATCTTTGCATCTTGATCCACTTGGAAGTTGTTTTGATGTTGTTCAGTAGCCCAGCTCCTAGGAACATGGGCATCTATGTGATGTGCTTTTACAACTAGGTTCATTAGCTGGGCAACAATATCTTGCCACATTGGAACAGCCAAGGTGGGTTTGCCAGTTTCTCCTGTCCCATTGCTGTAACCACCTCCATGGGTCATTTGCCAGCATCCACGAGTCAGTATTTTTTTCATTCAGGAATATCTAAGGCCAGCTGGATGGTTTTCACTTCTGCAGACTGACTTGGTTCACCTTGTCCCTCAGCAGCTTCTGGGACTCAGTAGGACTCCACATGGCAACTTTTCACCTTCAGTGTACTCCTACAATGCAACAACACCCATCAGTGAACAGGGTGTATTACTTCTCATTTTCTGCTAGTTTTTTATGCAGTGGGGTGTCTTCAGCACACATCACCTCCCGCTCTGGCAATATTCCAAAATCTTTGCCTTCCAGCCAGTCTGTGATAATTTCCAGTATTCCTGGTCAACTGAGGCTTCCTATTCAGGCCCAGTGTGACCCACTTACTCCACATTGCATGAGGTGCAGAGGGGACACTTTCTGAACATCCAGGCCATCCTCTGCAGTCAGAGTGCCAGGAGGAGCTGTGCTTCAATACCAACGACTTCTGAAGCAACTCAGACTCCTTCATATGCTGCCAATAGCTTTTTTTCCATAAGAATGTAGCAGGCTTCAGAGGCTCAACTCTAAAATGCTAGGGATTGATCTTTGGATTTTATCTGGTGCTTTCTATCAGAGACTCCAGAGCCATTCTCACCAGCTGCAGTGTAAACCACATTTTTAACATCTTGTCCTGCCTGGAATGGACCAAGGGCTACTGCATAAACAATCTCCCATTCAGTTTGTTCAAAGACTTATCATTGCTCAGTGACCTATTTGAAATACTTCTTACGGGTCAATTCATAAAGAGGTCTTAGAATGTAATTTGGAAAATGCATCCTCCAAAACGTCATAATGCCTCAGAAAGCTTGTTTCCATTTTGGTAACTGGTGAAGACATAGCTGCTGTTTTGTTCATTGCACCATTGGAATCTGACAACGCCCATCTTGCATTTTATTCCTAAAAACTGCATCTCTCATGCAGGTCCCTTGACCTCAATTTGTTTCATGGCGGGGAAAAAACAATCACAGAAAGGGATTCTTCCAGGAATATTGCCACTCCAGTAGACAGTTCCAGAAACAGAGTAGAAGGCTTCACCTTACTTCTGATCCTTGAAGGATCCCTGAAGGGGTCAGAAGAAGTAATTTTTACAAAAAGTGAGTAACAAATACTATGACCAGGATTAAAGGGGCCCTGCCTCCAGCCAGGTGGAAGAAAGGGACAAGCAGCTTTACTGGACTGTGTGGATTTGATGACCTGGCGTGTCAACTGATACAGGCACAGGTTGGTTCTCTGGTTCAGCTGCAGTGCCTGTTGACAGGGTTGGAGTAGCAACAGCGTATGTCATGAGGGTTTGAATAGCCATGGTGCCTGCCTGCCTGTTTTCCTTCTCTTACTCCTTTGAGTGCTGTATAATATCAAGGATGTTTGGAAGATACTGGCCAGAGCCCAGCACAGTGCAATAAGCTGTGCTTCTTTGGAACAGGCACAGCATTTTCCTTTCAAATATTCTGTATCATCAGGTTCTCATGGTTGTTTTGGAGTGAAGTTCCACACCATTGGGGATGAGAAATTCTCTAGATACGTGCTCTTATTCTCTGACATGCCATGCCACCCATGCCTATCCAGCCTCAGGGCAGATCTCTGGGAAGTATTCTTAAAAACATTTTTTGTAACAATAAACAAGGCCAAAGACATGCCTGGGAGACCTAGTGTTAGGAGCATGCTGGCTTGAGCAGTCAAAGGATATTCTGAATTCTCAAAAGTTCATAAGCCAACAGTACACAGTATGATAGTACACATCAAAATTATAATTCTAATCTTTCTCCTAGAGCTGATAAACAGCACTGCAAGGAGTACATATAGCATGTAAGGATTTACCTAACACAACAACACTGTGACCAGCAACTATTACACTAATATTATTAATAGTTATAGCAAGTTTGGTTTAGCATACTCTGGTCAGATCTGTCGTAATCCCAACAGTCCAGACCCTCTGTTGCCCATCAGAAGTTACTGTTGTAATTTAACTCCCAGCTGGCAAAAAAGAACCACACAGCAGCTTGCTAACTTCCCTGCCCAGTCCCACTCAAATGAGGAGAATAATTTGAAACAAAGAAGGTGGAAGTCATGTGTTGGGATAAAACCAGTTTAACAGGACAGCAAAGGAGAAAAAAACCCCCAATGATAACAATAGCAACAGAAGACTATACAAAATGAGTGATGCACAGGTCCAAACTGATCAGCACCTGGAAACTGATGCCTCTTGTGCTCCTGAGTTGTGTTACTGAGCCCCAAACCAAGCTGTGAACCATGCTGCAAAACCATGTTTCCCTACAAACCACCTCTGATGTATACCGAACATACCATCTTGGTATCAAATATCCCTTTGGCCATTTTGGGTTAGCTGACCCAACTGTGTCTCCTTCCAGGGTGTTGTAAAAATTAACTCTATCCCAGCTGAGCCCAGACAAGAGGGATTAGTCTGCTTAATCTACACATGTAACTTATATGTGAATGAGAAAAGAACTGACCACGTGTCAGAGTTCTCACTTTTTATCCCATATATTTTTACTTCTTTTAAGTACCAGTCTGTACACACAATTCCTTCATATTAAATGAAATCAATGAACATTAATAGAACCCTTTAAATTGCTATGTTTCAGCAAGTGATTTCAAAAATTCATCACTTTTGTTTTAGGATGGTACTTAGCTAACAAGAGTGAGATGGGAATTAGGAATAGCAATGTGAGATAGTATTTTTCTAATATGTTTTGTGGCAGCCTGAAAGATTGCTGTATTGTTGTAGGTCTGAATGTAGCTCTGTTGTATTCATATCTGCCCTATATTTTGGCACTCTCACAGTGGTCTGCATTCACTGCTGTGCCTATAACAACTCACCTGTCACTCATATTAACGTACCATTGCAAATATATATACTGTGCCAGTGTGCAAGAAGGTATTCATGGCAAATCAAGATCTTAATCTGTTCCATCTTGACTGTGTGATGGAATAGGTAAATGAAAAAAAATATCTCAGAGGAAATAGAGCAACTTCTTAAAGCATTGGAGATAATCAGCCTTGCTAACCTGAAATTATGTGAAATGATACTTTATCTGATGATTGTCTAATAAGGCTGCAACTCAAAAGCTATTTCTGGGTTTCAAAGATGTGAATAGATCCTTAGTGCTGTTTCCAAATGTCCCTGGAGGCATAGCTCAGAATTTCATACTTACACAAAAGTCTCTTGGGAGTCTTGAGTGTTGGTTACATAGGGAAACTTTAAACTTTTAATAATTTTTCATTTTGGAGCATCAAATAGCTCAACATACCATGAGCAACCTTCTAATGCTGACTGAGCTTGATTCAGAATCATTATAAAATTTAAAGAGGATACTACTGAAGTGTTTGCAGTTATCAGAGATCAGAGAAAAGTAATTATTTAACTTATAAATTATTGGCTGGTGTTATGGAATGTAGTAACAGGTGTCTGTAGTGGTCTAAGGAAATATCCAGAAAGGAAAAAAAAACCAAAGGTATTTCAGTTACCAAGACACATAGACCTTCCTCCATGATATTCTGGAAAAAAGATAAGGTTCTACATTCACTTAAAAACTAAACTCTCAATTTATCCCTAAGAATTGTTTCTATTTTAGAAGATAACTTTGTAGAATTTTACAAAGTTTGGTGAAAATTAGAGACACAGATTAAGAAAGGGAAGAATAACAAACAAAACAAAACAGTTAAAGAAATAAAAGCCATTGGCTAGAGAGTTCTTAATGAAACAGAGGTTGGAAGCTTTAAATTCCCTGGCTCCCATAAAGTAATTAATGCCTGTTTTCCCTCCTACGCCCTAAGATGGGAGCTAGTAAACTAACTGGCCAAGTGTGAGGCACATAATCTGAGTGTTGCGTGAGCTTTTGAGGGGTTTCCAAGGGTCATGGTGGTATCACCTCAGTATAGCATTGTGCCCAGCTGCTTGGGTGGTGTAACAGTCAGGTGGAAAGCGTAGGACAGAGCACGGATCACAAATACTTCAAAAAGTGTTTCATTAAGTCATTTTAAAACTAGACTGTAGAAAAGATGAAAAATTAGCTGTAAGAGACATAAATCTGGCACAGATTTTTTTTTCTGGGAAGAAAACTGCAGGACTTGTTGCTTTCTCAGGCTGCGAGGTACTCAGAGATCTACAAAACTTACAACAAAGCATTAGTTCTCTTAAGACTGAATGCTGATGGTACTAAAGATATTACAGTTCATGCTTTGCAAAACGTTATGCACCTCGCTTAGGTGAAAGTTCTGTCTTAAGGTGCAAATCTCCTATAAGTACACAGAGTGAGTCTGTGGAAATGGGACCAGGACTGGGACTGATAATGAGCTGGGCATTGCTCTGTTCCATTATTGCTTTTTTTTATGGGGAAAAAAAAAAGTTATTCCTCATTTAAATCACAGAAGTATTTTGCATAAGAAAAGAGCTAAGTTTGCTCAGCTGTTGTGATTACTTCCCTTTCTGTAAAAATATTTTTAATCTAATAAGGGATTTTATTCTAGTGTTTTTTCCTTTTTAGTAAACAAAAAAACCCAATTTCATAATGCATCATCCAAATAATCTATTTTTACTTTTAATGAATGATTCACTTGTTTTTTGCCTTGATTGTAGCCATACTTACCTCCAAGATTGTTAACTTTACTGACCAGAGGAATTCTGAAGCCTTTACTCCTTCCTTATGATCACTGTTATTGCAGAGCCACTGATAAGTGCTTTAAGCTCAGCCCAGTTGCAAAGGCCAAAAGCTTTATTTAGGGCTTGTTCTCACAGCTTTAGAGCTGAATTTTGATGAATGCCATTGAGTCATATGCAGTCCATTTGTTCTGCTAACAGCCCAGCTGTGGGTACTTAAAATCCCCTTGCCTTTTTGCTCCTTGCAACACAAAGTTTAATTTTTACAGGCTCATAGGAACCAATTAGATTAACAGATGTAAAGGGGAGCCAGTTTCAGGTCTTGGTGGGAAGCAGTAATTTGGGAAGACTTGTGTAAGGGCTTGCTGACATGTAGGTGATGAGTGTCTGTCTTTGAGGATGTAGATACCATGAAAATTGCATCACTTTTCTCCTCTGTTTGCTGAGGCCGGATGGGGATGTTTGTAAGGAGACCAGCTGGAGTGCAGTCTTGGATACTTTAGTAGGTAATAGCATACTATAGAAGATCATCCTTGGTTTTGTGTTTCTTGTACTGCCTTCAGCTTTATGGAATCCTCAAATTCATGCTTGCTTGAATTTGCTTTGAGGACAGAGTTTACTTTGGAGTCTTTTTGTCTTTCCTCATTAAATGATGAGTTGGTTAAAACGAGGAACATCGTCAAAATCTTATGTGAGAGAAACTTTTTACTTCATCTACTCAATCCATTGCTGAAGCAGATTACTTCCTGCAGGTTGCAACCTGAGAGAAAGCTTTAATACGTTCAATGTTGGAAATGAACACAGGAGAAACTTCTTTTCTTTTTTCTCTACTGATTTAAACTATTTTTGTCATTGCTGGAATAGCGGTACATGCTTCAGACAATGCTTAGGATTTACAGAGACTTATGTGAATGTTGAAAGGCAATTTGTTTGCACCAGCTTCTTTTAAAAAACTTAGTTCTGAAAGTATTCAGAAGAGATTAATTGAAAAAAAACTTTAAGCATGTTTGCATTGAAAGCATTTGTATGCTTTCCCTCTCTCCTTCCAGTTTAGATAATGTTGATTCTTACGTGACCACTTGCATCTTGAATGGCTTTTGAATACTCTTGAAATCATACAATAGAATAACTGTTTTTAACAACAGAGACCTGATCAATGTTGTTTTCTTACTGGTACTATTTATTAAATTTATTTGATTGACAAAGAGAAAAAGAAAAAGGCAGAAAATCTAACTTTATCTAGTTCTTGTACTTTTTGACTTATGCCAGCCTACTTGTGGGTGGAATGGCATACCGTTGCTATTGTAAGCAATAAATACTTGTTTTTCTCTAAAAAGGGAAAAAATAGGGCTTCTCTCATTAGTGAAAGTACTCAACAAAGAAGATGTGTTGAAATTCATTCACATGGATCTTAGTGCAGTGTCACTAAATGTGAAAAGCAGTTTTCTAACAATTGCCTACTTTTTGTGCAACAAAACCTGACAGCCAGTAGTTTAGCACAGGGTGTCTGTCATCTGTATGCTTCATGTCTGGATGCATATATATATAAAACTAGATTCCTTTCCCTCTCACAATAGTAATAAAATTGTAAAATGTATTTATGGGCGCAACTGCTGCGCTTCCTAAATGTATGACTCAAGGAAAACACTAGATGACTCATGATAAATTCACAAGAACTGGAAATCATCTTAGCTCCTTTAGTTTTGTTTGGTATTGGCTATAGTTGCATATTTCTTTACAGGATCATGCTTGTAGATACATCTAGCTGCATATTTTTGTGGTGTTATCCGTGCTAACAAAAAGGAAATTATTATCACTGGGAACTATGCAGTGGAATTCTGATGGTAGGAACTTTCTGTGCCAGATGATGAAATGATAAGTATTGATTTAAGTAATTATACCCTTCCTTCACTAAGGGGCACTATAAGTTTGACTTCATATTGGTTAACTATAAGATATTAAATACCAAGACACACAACGGTACAGTTCGATTAATTGGAAGCTAGAGTGTTGTAAAATATCATATATTTAAAAAAAGATCACTTTCCAAAACACGTTTGTAAAACTGGGCTTTTCATCTTGTATGATTATTTACATTCTTGTCCACAAGAAATGAGAGTTGGAATAGCAGGCTTGTAGATGAAGAGAAAATTAGTCCATTTTCCAGTTGAGTTTAATCTATAGATCTATGCCAGGTTCTTAGCTGCTTGTGTGTGTCTACTAGTCCTGTTAGCTAACTGGGAAAGGGTGCAATGATACAGTGTCTCTCTTAAAGTCCAGCAATTTGCAGCATGCCTGAATCGGTGAGAATTATGTGAAGTTATGTATTTTGTCAGATTTTCCTACCAGGGTGGCCCAGTCCAACTCAGACGTTTTAGGCATTTTTAAAATGCTGGTTGTGTTCAAACTTGGAATAATCAGCAAAACTGTAAGGGTCGTTACATGATCCACCTGGATTTAATGCTTGAATCAAGAAACAGCTGTGGCTTTTTCAAGAGCTATTTCTCTGACCTTTGTAGGCATGCAATTAATTTTGAGGGAAGGAAGGTATCTTTGTATCTGTAGTACCAGTGGTATAATAACTCTGTCCAGAGTCCTCTGAAGGTAGGTGAAACAATGCTGTTGGCTTCAGTGAACAGTGATGACGACCTTAACAGTGGGAGTATATGTTGAAACACACCTAACCCTAAAAGGCTTTTCTAGAGCTTCACAGAATCTGACATTTTATGTGAAAAAGCCTGCAAAAAGATTGCTACTAAAACACTAATAAGCAGTTTTATTTCTTTCACCTCATTATATTTGAGGCATTTTTTTTCACCTCTAGAGTCTATAAATCAGTAGGTTAAAAAAGAGGCCTGGAGAGAGTTGTAACAATGTTAGTCTCAGATATTTTGCAAGTCTTGTAGAAGAAGAAAGCAATGCTTGTAAATAAAATTTTGGACCTTTTGTAAATGCCATAATGATTTTTGAAACAAAAACAGTGTCTTCTTGGGAACATTAATGTATTTTGAGGGGGAAAAGCCTGTTAAATTGTGAATTGCTCCAATTCATCTGTTTTTTAATTTCTAAATAACTTTGGGTAGTTTAAAGCTTAGAATTTCATTTGTTTAAATTCTCTGATTTGAGGATGAAGAAAAAGAGCTAGTCAGACTCAAATCTACCTCCAAAAACCTTAAGTCTAATGTTTCTATGGCGTAGTCTAGAACAAAGTCTATTGACTAAAACCTTTATGATTCAATCTACATTTATGATAATAGAATAGATGGTTTTTCCATGGAGAAGTTATTTAAATAATGATGGAATTAGTTGGTTTGATGTTTTCTGAAGTGTGGTGAAGTACATGCTGTAGTAAAGGACATATTATTTTAAATAAATTGATGTGCAAGTCTTTGATCTTTGTATTCTGATCATCTTTTGATAAAGGTCTAGACTGAGTTTTCCAGTTGCAAAAGCATTTTGCTGACTTGTGCATGATGGTTTACAATTGCACAATAAGGGTTGATGGCAGCTATGCTGATTAACATACTGCCTTTGTAATTTTAACAGAATAAGAGAGACATTGTTGCAGATCATTATCATCATCTTTAATTCCTAAATGTTGGCATTGCTGTTATCTATTACTACTGTTAGCTATAGCTGGACGGGATTGCCTGCTTACTAGTTTTACAGGTAAATTGAATTTTGCCTCTTTGTTCTAGAGGAGAGCTCATTTTTCATACAAAGGAATCTTTAGTGTGTGACTTGCCATTTCTGAAGTACAAAAGGCTTGTGGGGAAATAGTTTTTTTGCAGAAGGAAAAAAAGGAAAAACTTGGGATCCTAAGTCACATGGGCATTTTTGAAGTACTGTGCAACATATTGAATACTACTGTATCAAAAGAAGATTCCAACCTTTTCTTTTCTGAGTGGAAAACCTTCCTGCGGTGATACTCGGAGAAAAGAATTCAGTGTTTCTTAACTTCTGCTTCTTTTCAGCTGTAGCAGGAATATCCTCTGGAGTTTACAGTGTTGTAGAAACTATAAATTATGTACTTTCTTTCAGTACAGTATTCTAGCACCATATTTTTTTACCTCTAGCTGCCACATTTGAAATGCAGGGTTGCTTCATGCAGTTCTTTGTTCTCAGTTGACTTTTACATGTTACAAAAAAAAATTATTGGTCAAACATTGATTTTAGGTCTGAGGGACAATATGTAATTCTTCCTCTAAAAAGAGGGTACTATTGTGACTTTAATGAAAGCAACAATTTTTAATCTGTTATAGCACAGGACTGAAGAGAGAACAGTGAAGATGTTAAGAGTCTCTTTCTGAATGTGACTGATGAGTTTGTTATTTTGTTTCATCATGGTATTAATGAGACAGCAGTAGTTCTTGTCAGACTGTTGTCTCAGCTTTTAAGTCTTTTAAGTCATAGTGCTATCGCCTTCACATTTTAAATCTGACTTTTAGCTCAAAAAGGGAAGGAAAATAGAGAACTGCTGAGCAGATAGGAGGCTGATGCATAAGCTCCTGTAGCAGTGGTTTGAACATTAGTCAATAGTAATTATGTGATGCTTATTTGGAAAATTATATTGGGCCAAGAATGTTTTGAAATGTGCTTTCATCAGATCTGTTTCTAAGTTGTGTGAATTATTCTCCAGAATAGTTTGCAATTGTTTCAACTTGCCATTTACCATCTGATGCTGCTTGATACCAAGCTGATGAAGAATTTTCCATGAACTTTCTTAAAACCTGCAACTTTATAAAATCAGTATTTGTCATAGGTTCATACTACAGACAAGAATGGAATTGCTGATGCAAACAAGTTAGATCTGTTTGCTCTGAAACAGCCAACAGGAAAGAAGCTGGTCCCCATTTCAACCGAAACTGCTGACTTGTGCCCTTGTTCGCTGATATTAGGTCAAGATCTTGGAAGTCTTGTCTGTGTTTGAAGTGATATTCTGTGCTGCTGGCTTTTGGAGAAAAGTTTGGATTGTTTCTCTTTCCCATATACTTTTAGCTGTAGAGGTTTTTTGTGTCATTTTATATTATATATTGGGGGGGAGGTTGTTTGTTTGGTTTGTTTTTTGGTTTTTTTACAAAGCAGAGTTCAGAATTTTTTTTCAGGAAAGGAGAAAAACTGTCTGACAGACAAAAATATATTGTATGCTAATGGTAAAAATCCCTAGAATTATTTCTAAAAACCCATCCTGGTTTGTTAGTTAGAAAACTGGGTCATCTGTGTGCTCCGTTACCGTGGTTTAATTTATATTGCCTAATTGCAGCTAGATTTCTGGTGCTTTAGAAACATTCATTCCATTAGGAAAAGCAGTAGTTCTTTGTTTAAAGTAGAAAAATTTCTGGCAGGAGGCAAGGAAGGCTGTAAATACTGCCTGTGTGGGTCCCATTTTGTGTGTGTACATCTTCATAAAATTGTCACTGAAAAATAAATGTCTGCATACTCAGAGGCTGTTGTTGTAGGTTGTTGGCTGGAAGCAGTATGAGTCCTTGAATAGAGTATACCAGTCACTGAAACTGTGTTCCTCAGTACAATCTGGTTTGTTTGATTTATTTTTTAGTCTATTTTTTAAACTAAGAATGAGGTGGCAGCATTCGTTCTTCAAGAGACACAGGAAAATATTTCATGAATTTTGATAAAGGGACTTGGCAGGGTTTCATTTTATAATAAAAGATTATTTGAAAGTTTGGAAGTGTGAATCTTATGTCTTGATTTCTGTCTTGTGTTCAAAGCACCTTTTTGGAAAATAAAGTAGATGCTTTTGCTCAAGGATGGTATAGGCTAGGATGGCCCAGATAAGTGCTGGTCAAATCTATGTTGGGGTGAATTTTCATTACATTTCAATGTGTTGAGTTTTTTATATTATTTTGTGTTGTCATACTTTGTCGATAATGTCTCTGAAGTGATGGGCATTACTGTCAGACCAAGCCTTCACTCTGTGTTTTGAGGTGGTGGTCACATATGAACAGAACACTTGGAACTAAGAGGAGGCAGTGCTGCTGGTGAGCAGTAAGGGCTATTTCTGGTACATGATAGTGGTGAGTCTTCTGCAACACTTATTTTGGGCATGCTGTTTTGCTTGTTTATGTGAGGGAAGCAAATCTGTGGTGTTGTATACAATTGCTCTATGGATATCAGAGGCTGACAAGAAAAAAAATGTGAGGAAAGAGAAGTTTTCAGGTCTTTTCACTTCCTATAAACTTCCTGGTTGTTTGTATTAATTTTGAAGGAGACATCTGGAAACTCTGTCTCCCAAGAATATTAAAGCTCTGCAGACAGCTTTTAGTAAGTGTACAGAGGGGAACATCTGCAGCAACCTCAGGACACATTTCTGTGCCTCTCCTGGAGACCTAGCTTCTATGACAACTTCACTTACAAGCTACCCATTAAGACATTGATATAGAAGAGACACAGATGTAAGATATGATCCTTCTGAGTTGTTAGTGGGTATTACAAAGGAACAGAGATACATGCAACTTAACAACCGTTTCTAGTTAGCCGTGACTTCTTGTATAATTTGGTGGTTTAATCCATGGAGGAAAGAGTATGGGTTATTCTTCCACTAATATAATGCAAATATTTATGCAGAAGAGAAATTACTATCTAGAGCATTATTCTGTGAAACTGTAGTCCCCAAACATAGAATCACAATGATTATATTTTTTGAAAAAGAACTGAAAATTAATTTTCTGAAGTTGAGGTTACATCTCATATATATGACCTACCTGGCTCTACCAGGCCATTAATATCTTTGTGTTCGTTATTTGATCCACTGACACGCTTTCTGCTTGCACTGTACTTTCTCCTATTTTCACATAAAGCATAGCGTGTCTTCTCAGTTTGTCTTGTTTTCATCATCAGTTTGTCATCATTTTCCTTCACTTTTCCAGTGCTAGCTAAATTAGAGATAGTTCCTTCTTCTATCCATAGCTAAACATTATGGATCTCAGAGTGAAGGGAAAGAATGACCAACAGGACAGGCAGGTTGTGAGTTTCTAGAGTCACTCCAGCTGGAAAACACTCATGATAAGTTTTGCAAAAGATCAAGTGAGCCAGAGCTTTTGTCTGGAGTATAAGGCACATGAATACGAAGAAATTGTACCTTTGCTTAGAGATGGAAAAATTTTGTCACTTCTTTTCTTTAAGTTAATGTGGGATCCTTCTGAGAGAGCAGATCTTGCAGTGGAAGGTTGTTTCTTCCTATGGATTTGTTACAGAGACGTGTTGGTAGGCAGATAGGTTGAGTAGCTGCGAAACAAAGTGTAAAGAGCATCCACTGGCGAAACATTTAACTGCACATCTTCTCTTGCTATCATTGTGGTTCAGTGGTCCGTGTTGTGATTACACTGGTAGACCAAAGTCAAAAACACCTCTACAGAAGTATTTGGTGACTTAGATAATCTGTTTATTAAGTGCTTGTGAATTGGATCTGCATTCTTCTGCTTTATTTATCTGTTAAAACATTCTTGCACTAGCTATTGAAGGAGGCAATTTTGAAGTTTCTGTGAAGATGTCGAAGTTCTTCCTATTGTGACAACCAAGTTCTTGCCTTTAATGCAATTTTCAACAACTTGCAAAACAGCATAAGGAAAATTTAAATTAACCTTGTATCCTTCCTGCTTAAAAAAGAAATATAACTTCAGACATCAGCTTTTTGTGTAAGGAATTATCTTTCACTTGCCAAAAGATAGTCTTAAAAGATAAGAGTTTTTCCTTGCTCTTAGTATAATACCAACAACATTCATAAATGAAGAGCTTACAGATTTCACTTTGTAGGGGAGAGGCAAGTGGCAGGAGGGGGAGGTAAATAGAAATATCAGATCTCTAATATTATAACTCTATAGAAAGAAGCTGTATAGATAGAGATTGGAAAGTGCAGATTAAAATGGCAATTAAACAGAACTATTTACACATAATGTTAAAAATAATGTGTCTAAAAGCCAAGCCAAACTTCCTACACTGTACATATTTTTCATGTGTCACTTTCTTTTAACTCTGTGAGTTTAGAGGGGATATGTTCTCCATATGCTTTAATGAAAATGTGCAAGCAGTGCTGGTACTCTGTACAGAATGGCATACATTTTCAATATTAATTTCACATTTATTTTACACAAGTGTTAGCACTAGCTGATGGCTACAGTCAAATAATGGGTTGTTTTCAGCTTTGTGAATGGTGTTCTTCAGATTGTGAACTTTGGGAGCATCAGAATTCAACTTGCAATGACTCATCATAGCAGAAGAATTCTCTCCATAGATTTTTTTGCGAGTTGCTTTTCTTTTCTTTTTAAGTGGCCCACTATAATCTTTAATCTTGTAAAACAGAGATTCACTGCTATAGATACAAACCCCAGTCACATTTGTATGCTTATAATGTTAGTAAGTAGGATTTTAAAAAGGCATATTCTTACAGGCTGTTATGTGAATGATAATAGGATAACTAAACAGAAAGCAAGGAAAGCTGTTGAATTTCTCCTGTTACTGCCAGAGGCTTTTGTGAAGGAGAATGAGGTGAATGGCTGAGAAAACATCCTGAAATATATTGTGTAAAGTTCCACTTTCACATAGGGTCTTCATCTCTTTTGGCATGCTTACCTATTTATCTGAGTCTTGTGGCATCAAATGGCAACTTAGCCTACCCCAGAGCACTCTTCATGTTTTCATATACCATGTGCAAAAATCACTCTTGCCAATAAGCTCTTTCCTATATGAACCTTTTTTTTGCTTTCAAGACTATTTTTTTTCAAATTTGATTCTTGTATTCAGCCTGTATTCCATCACGAAAGGCCCAGAAGGGCAGACTTCTGTCTTTTGCTTGTGTAACTGAAAGAGGATTTGTTTTATAGGAATTAACACATGGCTTAAGCAAGGGAATATTTCATCAATAATTGTGGGTTTTTTTCAGTCCCAGCATTCTTTTTTCAATCTCTGTGGCTAAATCAGTGCTAAAAACTTTTACAAAA
Source organism: Coccyzus lansbergi (assembly GCA_033558105.1). Taxonomy (NCBI): domain Eukaryota; kingdom Metazoa; phylum Chordata; class Aves; order Cuculiformes; family Coccyzidae; genus Coccyzus; species Coccyzus lansbergi. The sequence goes on from JAUMJK010000362.1 coordinate 818,404, forward strand.
TGTGCCTGGAAGTGTAATTTATGATTAGACCCGAGAGATGAGGGCTAACTCAGCAACGTATTTCACATAAACAAGCACTTAGCATTGTTAGTTGGAAATACAACTTACCCAGCACAGAGGCATTTTATGACATTTTACAAGCCTAGAGAAACTGAGACAAAAAAAAAAAAAAAAAAAAAATCAAAGGCTGGAATATTTCATGCTCTGACTTGTAATTTTAATTGTTTTGGGGATTTTGTTGTTCTCACAAAAGCTACCGACTTTCTTTCAGCTACATTTTGAGTTAATTTGATGATCTTCTGTAAAGCTTCTAAATCCAGCTTCCTGAAAAGAAATGCTAGCTTTTGGACTGTCTGGACTCTTCTAGGAACAGAAGCAACTTTTTCATTTCAGTGGGGTGGTACAATAAGTGGGTCAAACCCAAGCACACCTCAGATTTTTCTCTTATAGCTTTGAAATCTAAAAAGTGGCTGAACAGGTTTTTCCCTTTAAAATACTCTGGGAAGTGGATTGAAGAGGTCAACCCTACCTCTGCTGGAATTAAAAGTAAAATCTTACATGTCTTTCAAGTCTATACTTGGAATTGTTAAGTTAGGGTTGAAACCTGTTCTGTCAGTAGTGAGCACGTTCAGGCCCTCATCAAGAACAGGAATACAGCTCGTTGTCTGGTGATTCTGGACAGTCTTGGAAGGGAAAAAGTCACAGAATCACAGAATAGTTTGGCTGGAAGGGATCTTAAAGATCATTTAGTTCCAACCCCAATGCCATGGACAGAGACATGTCCCACTAGATCAGGCTGCCCAAGGCCCCATCTGACCTGGCCCTGAACACTTCAGGGATGGGGCAGCCACAATCTGTCCATCTCTAGTTTATAGCCATTGCACCTAGTCCTATCACCACAAACCTTTATGATTAGTCCTTCCTCAGCTTGGCAACCGCATCAGCCAATTCCCTGGGATGCATTTCATCTGGTCCCATAAACTTATAAATGTTCAAGTTCCTCAGGTGGTCACAAACCTAATCCTCCTCTTCTGTGCGAGGGGGCTTACTGCCCTGGGCACCATCTTGCTGTCCCATCACCCAAGAGGGGTGAGGAGAGTGGTTATCAGTGAAGACTGAGGCAAAAAAGTTAAGTACCTCAGCCTTCTCCTCATCTATTCATATGAGGTCACCATCCCCAACCATCTGTGGAGGTATGTTCTCTTTGACCTTCCTCTTTTGGCTGATGTACCTGTAGAAGCCCTTCTTGTTAGTCTTCACTTCCCTTGCCAAGTTCAGCTCCTGCTGCACCTTGGCCTTCTTGACCTTTTCCCTACCCAACCAGGCAGCATCCCTATACACATCTGAGTTTACCTGTCCCTGCTTGCACTGCCTGTGCATTTACCACTTCTTCTTTAGTATAACCAGCAGGTCTCAACTCAGCCACTCCAGTCTCTTCCCTTTCCTGTCTGATTTTCTACATACAGGGAATGAGCACTCTTGCGATTTATGGAAAGTATCCTTAAGTATTTGCCAGCTCTCTTCTGTCCCCGAGGACCATGTTCCAGGGGATCCTACTGAGTAACTCCTCAAAGAACTGGAAGTCTGCCTCCCTGGCATTTAGTGTCCTGACTATACTCCTCACCTGTCCCATATCTCTCTGGACCTTGAACTCGCAGCCCAGGCTGCCTCTGATCCTAGTGTCACTGATGAGTTCACTTGCATTAGTGACCATAGTATAACATCTCCTTGGGTGGGGGTCTCTACCAGCTGGACTAAGAAATTGTCTTCAATGCTCTCCAGGAGTCTTATGGATTGCCTACAGCTTGCTGTGCTACTTTTCCAGCATGTGTTAGAGTGGTTGAAATCCCAGAGTAGGATGAGAGCTTGTCAGTGTGAAGCTTCTTGTAGCTGGAGGAAGAAGACTTCATCGGTTGGCTCGCCTTAATAGGATGGCCTGTAGTATGCACCAGCCACAAGGAATATAAGGACCGTCTGAACTATAAGGATTGTTCTGCTGAATTTCCATGCCCTCCCCTCCCTGATCTACAGTTTCTTTGTTGAAATACATTGTTGGAGGGGTTAATTTCTTAAGATCTGAGTTTTTCTATCAACTGTATGGGTATCTGGCTTAGAATACAGTAGGATTCTAAGCTTTCCAAATATTTTTGTATTAGCAAAATCTTGTCATGACCAAGTGCTTGTGCTAATGAGTAACAAGTGCTAAAGATAAATAGCACTATAGTTGAGTAGATCTTTACATGGATTAGAACCATATGACAGACAACCTGAACTGTGTATTTTGGCCAGTTAGGTAGTGAAATCATAGAATCATAGAATAGTTTGGGTTGGAAGGAGCCTTAAAGGCCATCTAGTTCCAAACTCCTGCCATAGGCAGGGACATGTCCCACCACAACAGGCTGCCCAAGGCCCCATCCAACTTGACCTTGAATACCTCCAGGGATGGGGCAGCCACAACTTCCCTGGGCAAGCTGTGCCAGTGCCTCACCACTCTCATTGTGAAGAAATTCTTCCTTATGTCTAGTCTAAATCTGCCCCTCTCCAGTTTATAGCCATTGACCCTAGTCCTATCACTACAAGCCTTTGTAAACAGTCCCTCTACAGCTTTCTTGTAGCCCCTTCATGTGCTAGAAGGTCGCTGGAAGGTCTCCTTGGAGTTTTCTCCTGGCCGAACAACTCCAACTCTCTCAGCCTATCCTCCTATGGGAGGCGCCCCAGCCCTCTGATCATCCTTGTAGCCCTCCACTGGACCTGGTCCAATAGTTTCATATCCTTCTTATGTTGATGATCCCAGAACCAGACTACTCCAGATGAGGTCTCACACGAGAGGCACAGAGGGGCAGAAGCACCTTCCTTGACCTCCTGGCCAGGCTTCTTTTGATGCAGCCCAGGATACGGTTGGCTGCCTGGGCTGTGAGTGCACGTTGCTGTGTCATGTTGAGCCTCTCATTGACCAGCACCCCCAAGTCCTTCTCTGCAGGGCTGCTATCAATCAGCTGTCTACTTCAGACTCTTGGACTGACATAATTTTGCTTATCCCTTCACTTTCCCATCTAACACTTTCACTAGACTTCATTTATTTCTCCACTCAAATAAAACCAGTGGTTTTTATGTTGGAAATAATTGAGGGACTGACTCCAGGTATTTTTCGAACAGATAAATGCATAACAGCTTTGTTTCAGATAGATTTATTTTCTCTTATGTCATGTTTGAGTTCATAAATAAGCTTGCACAATCTGCAGTTTAATAAAGCTTAATATTTTCTCCAGCACCCACAGGAACAGCCACTAATGCAAATATTTCGGAATTCTAATTGTATATACAGTGTTACCTGAATCCTTTACTCTTTCTCTGAGAAATTCTTTCCTGTCTGTCATATGAAAACCAAATGACAACAGTTAGTATCAGCTCTTCCTGAAGGGAAAAAGGAAAAAGTGATTTATTTTAAAAAATACAAATTTATTAAAGTTCTTAATAGTTGCTTGCTTTATTGTGTGCACTTAGATGTGCTTTGTTTTTCTATATGTGATTTACAGTTACAACATTTATTATTTTTTTAAGTTGCGTACTAATTCTAGTTGGACCTTTCAGTTGTAGGTGTTCACATTTATTCTTTAAATCTCGAAGAGAACACATTTTGTATTTGGGATTGGTATACCAAATTTATGTGACTGAGAAGACAGGTATTTTCAGTGATGTACATAATAATACAAGCACTCAGCACTTGACAGTCTGGAGAGAAATGGGGGTTCTCCACAAGTATGTTTTACCTTCCAGGAGCCCAGAGAAGTCTCGAAGGGAGGCCTCCTCTCATGAACTCAGTGTCAGGATGTAGCATCTGATGTTCTGGTTTCAAATGTGCTCTACCCCTAGAAAGTATCCCACAATAAAATTAATGTCTTGAAGACAGGAACAAGTGACTGAAACAAAGTAGAGTGCTGGAACTGATGGCAGAATAAACCAACTGGAAGCACATTCTTTGAGAACTTGCTTGGACAATCTGTGTGTATTTTGGTTTTTTTTTAATGTACATCTGTGGCTGCAATTTATAACTGTTGAGCTCCCCTGAGTAAATGAGCTTTGAGATGGGATTTGGAGAATAGTCATGGTAGATGAGGTCAGAAGGAGAGTTAGGGCCAAAAAGACTCTGAATGCAGCATAAGAATAATGTGATGCAAGAATCTTTCATTCTTGCTGCAGACTGCTTGGTGTGTGGTGGAGTTTTTGTTGCTTTTCCTTTTTCCCCAAGTGCACAACACTATCCTGTCAGCTGGTGTGATGAATGATTCCAGTCTGTAGCTGGAGAGCAATGTGGCAATCCTTTCCCCACGCCAGGACACTTCATGCTGCATTTCTGTGATGCAGACTCAGTTCTGTCCAGGAGGACAGGGGAGGGGAGGGGCCAGACCTAGATCTGTATGGCTGTGAAATAAGGACTGAGCTGCAGGGAAGTATTTGGGAAGCTAAGTTTTATGCATCATTTTGCATGCTCCATGATGGTCACTACCTTCACATTTACAACTGGCATCCTTGCACTGAGCCTATGGCATGGGGGAATCTATTCTCCCCAGGTCTCTCTGCAACTTTAGGAGGGTCTCACCCAGCACCAGGGTTTTCCAATGGAAGTCTTGCAGCTGGCAAAACCAAAAGGCTTCTGATGTGCCACCAGCAGAATCACTGGCTCTGGTCACAGCAGCCCTCCTGCTTAGTGATAGACCCAAACAAAAGTTGCGCTATTTCATCAGGAGCTAGAGACACTGCTTCTCTGATTACCTTTTATTTACAAACACAGACATTAAAAATGGCAGATGGACCACTGACCACTTATTGAGATAGGTTTAAATGTGTATTTTTGGAAGATTTTTCAGGGGTTAGGGTGGGGTCAGGAGGTTGTTCAGGAAAAAATGGGTAAAAAGAAAACTGTGTGTACTGAGTATGAGTTCAATTGTGATGTGGGTCAAGGAGGAAGAACTTTTTAATGAAAACAGAAGGATTACTTTTGTAGTTTTAATCTTGAAGTAGGCAGGGTGCCCACTGGGTACAGTTGGACCAGTGTGACTTACGTATAGAATAATAAGAGAAACTAAATAAAACTATTGTTTTTGAACAGCATAGATATGAGATAAACAATAAAGCAGAGTTTTTTGTGGAGTATATACTGAACACCAGCCTATGTGTCACTGCAACATTGCTGAAGTGAAACAATTTTAGTGTGTGACTCTGGAGTTGTGACTCTGAATGACGAAATAGCAGTAATTTTGTCATGTTTTCTGGAAGAAGCTTCTGTCTCTAGGGGTCCTAGTCTGTGGAGAGGATTAGGCAATTGTGAAACATTGCTTGTCTATGAACTGAGATAATGGCTTAACTTTAGGTGACCAACAGTATTCCTGCTCCTAAAAGTTTGATAATGTCATGCTGTAATTTTTGTAACAAATATCCTTTAACTTGTGATGCTGAAGGCCATCATCTGTAAAGAAAGGGGAGGTCTTGCTCTCCTCCTCACCCCCTCACTTCATGTTGTGTGGTCCTGCCCCTTTCCTGCTGCCAGCTAGGGTGCTTCTTGTCTTCACAGGGAGACAGTTCAGCTTGCTACTCTTCACAGTAACGCCTGTGGAAATTTCAGGTAGTATTGCAGGTGCAGAATGAGGAAGCTTTAAGAATGCTGTCATGCAGAGTTTTAAAAGGTAAAGAAATTCTGGATTTTAGGTTGCTTGTGCAAAATAAATTCTGTGTACTTCTAGGTACTTTTCACCTTCTACTGTTAATACCCAGTTGTTCTCACTGAGCAAGCCAGTTGGGTTGTTCCTTGGACAAACCCTGTCTGATTCGTTGAGTCCTGGGTCCCTGATCCAGACTCCCTATCTTCTTACAGCTCACTTCATTTCTTCAGCCCATCCAATCTGCAGCTGTGACATAGTTGTTGTTATTGTTTGTGCGTGTTTTGTTTACTTGGTAAGTTCGGTTTTTTTGAGTTTAGTTTTTAAAGGTCTTTCACTATCTCCTTCCAAGGCAGCTGCCCAACCTGTCTTTCTCAATAGTCCAGTCACTGGCAGAAAAGAGAAAAACATACCCTGTCTTCAGGTCTCATTCCAGCTCTGGTCAGTTGTAGTGCATGGCTGATTGAAATCACATGTTGTCCCTGGGCAATGGTGACTCTGCTTTGCAGCCCTGATCAGGACTCCAACCTGAGGGAAAGGTGCACAAAGTGAGGATGTGGTTTGTTTAGGTTTGGGTCACTAGACAAAGTCTTGAAACTGTCACATCAGCTTAGATGTGCACCCCACAATGTCACATACCAACTGATGGAACAGAAATTTATTCCTGTTACAATACTTTCTTCTCTGTCCAGCTAAGAGGCATTTGAATTCTGTCAGGAATGTCTTTCCTTCTTGAAGAAAAGGTCATCAGAAACTTTTAATGCTGAAAAATATAGCTTCATTTTCTAAACCTTCTGAACCACTTGATGAAACTTGCACAAGAAAACTTAGCCTCAAGCAGGCATCTGGTGTGGAAAATTTCAGCCTAAACAGCTATTCTGGCTAAGTTGTAAGCAATGAAAATGTGTTTTAAGAGTGGAAAGTGTTGAACAATCTCTGTACTAAGGCAGAACTTGTATTTTGGTGGATAAAGGGAACCTGTGCTGGAGTTTTAGACTGAACAGCAACAACTGTTGGACTTGATGATCCAGTGGGTCTCTTCCAACCTGGTTGTTCTATAATTCTATGAACTTTCATTCCCCTTTACTGTAAGAGGAAGGTAGTATCCAAACTGAAATTCTCAAACAACCAACTGTGTCAGTTGAACTTTTTTCTAGCACTTATGTAGTTACTTTCTGCAGACTTAGCTGTTACCAAGGGAAGTGTGGAGAAGCTCTGTGTTGGCATAACTAAAGGAAGAATTTCCTTTTCGCTCTGTGTTTATAGACTTGATTTCTCTTTCTTGCTACTTGTCCTCATTGAATATTATCGTATTTATTTATTTATTTGTTTCCATTTTATCTTGTACTTTCAAGAAATAACTGAGTGATGGTCTGTTACCGCTATGTCCAGATTCCTGGATGCTTCAATTAATTTTTCAAAATAAAAATCAAACTTTATTGATCATCATAATTTCCTTCTGACAAGGAAGAGAATGGGATGTTTTTGAAGTATGGCTAATCCTGATATATGCTATTCCCTCCCTCACCCCCTTTTTCTTTTGCTTTACCAGAAACATTCCAGACCTGTCTGTCTGCATTTTTCTGGACATCTGAGCAAATGTTTACATTCTTGCAATACAGCAAAAGATTATTTCCTTCTCATGTGCCATTTTTGGCTGAGAAAGCAGCAAAGCTGTTCCAAAATGTGTAACTATTCTGTTATTGAACTTTTCCTTGTGTAATCTCATTAGCGTTATTTAATTTATATTCCTTGATATGTACCAAGGCTTAAAGTTCATTTTGTTTATGATATGTAATTGCTATGAACAGGTCCAATTACTGACTTTAATTTCAATGATATCCCTCTTGATTTCCTCTCCTTAAGATCGTGTCTGCCTTACAGTGACAGGTTGTAAAAGTTACTTTTGATTTAATCCATTTAGCTTACTGTATTTTTAATTGTCTTTTCAGATGTGTTTGTTTCTTTGAAATATAGCCTTGGAAAACCCCTTATTGTTTGTAACTTCTGATGGCTGCTTGCTGATTTAGGGTAAACCAGTATCTTGGCTCACAATATTACAAAATAACACAAGAACTTTTTGACATAGGTGGTCTTCTAATGTTACAACATACGTGGGCAGTGTGAATAGAATGTAGGCATCGGTTTTAATTGTGAAGCAGAAAACCAAATGCAAGCATTCCTTTTTTTTGGAGAGAGCTGGCACTCAACCTTGTTGTGTTCTAAACATTGCAGTGAGAATGGGACAGACACCCAGTGGTACATTCACACTCAACTAAGTTTCTCCATTACCTGTTTTCTTTAAGAAGCTGTTTCCCAGTGATTTCATGGTACATGTTTGTTCTTCTGAACTTTTAAAAGGTCACTCATCATTTCAAGGGCTCTCTTGGATGATTAGTAATCAGTCTCACTTCCTGAATACCAACAGACCTAAGTGAAAACATAGTAACTGAGTCAGTTTGTTTTGTTTCTAAGATTACAGTTGTAGATGCATATTAATGCCCAAAAGAAGCTTGTGTTTCGGTGATCAAATAGCAAGGAAAGCCTCATGGAAATGATGAGTTCATCAACAATTAGCAATGCAGTTAGAATTTTTAAATTATACTAAGCATTTCCAAGTACATAATAAAAAAAAACATTCCGCTCAAGCAAAAAAAAAAAAAAAAATAGATGCATTTACCATTTCAGAAGTTTTGTTGTATCTACAGCCTTGATACTGTGTTCTGGTTTCTTCTAGGAGCTGAATTCAAACTATTATAAGCTGGAGAAGTGGGCTACGAGCTCGAGGAGTGGGCCTGTGTGAACCTCATGAGGTTCAACAAGGCCAAGTGCAAGTTCCTACATAAGTCAGAGAATCCACAGCTTTGATGCAGGCTGGGGGATGATGTGATTGATAGCAGCCCTGCAGAGAAGGACTTGGGGGTGCTGGTCAATGAGAGGCTCAACATGACACAGCAACGTGCACTCACAGCCCAGGCAGCCAACTGTATCCTGGGCTGCATCAAAAGAAGTCTGGCCAGGAGGTCAAGGAAGGTGCTTCTGCCCCTCTGTGCCTCTCGTGTGAGACCTCATCTGGAGTAGTCTGGTTCTGGGATCATCAACATAAGAAGGATATGCAGCTATTGGACCAGGTCCAGTGGAGGGCTACAAGGATGATCAGAGGGCTGGGGCGCCTCCCATAGGAGGATAGGCTGAGAGAGTTGGAGTTGTTCGGCCAGGAGAAGGCTCCAAGGAGACCTTCTAGCGACCTTCTAGCACATGAAGGGGCTACAAGAAAGCTGTGGAGGGACTGTTTACAAAGGCTTGTAGTGATAGGACTAGGGTCAATGACTATAAACTGGAGAGGGGCAGATTTAGACTAGACATAAGGAAGAATTTCTTCACAATGAGAGTGGTGAGGCACTGGCACAGCTTGCCCAGGGAAGTTGTGGCTGCCCCATCCCTGGAGGCATTCAAGGTCAGGTTGGATGGGGCCTTGGGCAGCCTGTTGTGGTGGGACATGTCCCTGCCTATGGCAGGAGTTTGGAACTAGATGGCCTTTAAGGCTCCTTCCAACCCAAACTATTCTATGATTATAAATTATTAACTAATGGGATTTATGTCTTAATATTCCAATAGGTTCACGAAAGCATTTTACTAGCTGCAAGTAGTCTGTATTTGTTTTGTTCTTCAAGTCACAATTTTATTTTAACTAAGAGCTAAATAATATTATGAACAACAATTTACTGCAGAATATACCTAGGAAATCTTTTGAAAACAAAACATAGGCACACCCCCCCATCACTCCTATCTGTTGATCATTGCTTTGATTCTGTTGTTGGAATCAAATGAACTTTCTTTTTTGCTTCTATGGGGGAAAAAGGTGTATCATAGAATCATAGAATCACCAGGTTGGAAGAGACCCATCGGATCATCGATTCCAACCATTCCTATCAAACACTAAACCATGTCCCTCAGGACCTCATCTACCCATGCCTTAAACACCTCCAGGGTGTTCCAGGAGCATGTTCTTTGCTTTCTCTCTGTCTGATTTTCAGAGTGTATCTATTTGTCAGCATGCATAGCAGTTTATCAGGACTGGGATAACATTTACCTCCATGAGATACTGTCATGGAACGTGACTTTGAATTAATTTGGATGTACATGTAGTGGTATTGTCAGACTTCAGTATCTGCATTGTGCTAATGCATAATTTTATCAAGTTAAATACAAGTATTTTTAAAAATATGTGCTCTTTATATGCTACCTTACTTAACCAACTAATTTTAAAGTATATTTTCAAAATCAGCATAGATGCTTTTAAGAAAAGTGCAGTTATGGAAGTGCTGCAATATCCTCTGTTTTTCACTATTGATGCAAATATAGCTTATGTCTACCAAGGCAGGGAGGGGAAAAAAGACAAGGAGGCATTTTCTGTGTTAATTGTTTCCATGACTCATTTGTCTTACAAAGGCACTACTTCTTTTGAGTGATCAACAACCACATATGTACATTAACAACAAACCTAAACAAATAATTTTTTCTCTGCTGTCTCAGGAAGCAGAGTCGAAAATGGATGTCATCGTTTGTTTTCTCAGTATGATGCTACTAAACTCTTTATTTTTGAACTATTTTAAAACCAGGCTTGAGGTAATTGTTGCCTTATAATTAATAGTCATGTTTGCTCATCATGATCATAAGGACATGGATCTGCAGAGTGAGAAAAACTACCGAGTCCTAGCAGCTTGAATGCTTTTCTCCCCAAGTTCTGAGCTTCAGTGGTAGCCTACCCTTGGGAAACTGGGTTGTTTGGGGTCTGATAAAGGGGTATATCCAGTTTCAGCCTAACTAAATTTGTCTTCAGCAGCATCTTTCTGTGCCTGTCTTTTCCTGGAGAAAAAATAGTTTAAAATGCAAGGAGGAATAACTGCCTGCTTGTCCAAAGACTTTTCTTGATCTTTTCCTCCCAGTGAAATAGTAGTTTAAGCTTTGGATTTTAGCCTGTCATTCTAAAGGAACACACCATGGAAGGGTTAGACTTACTACTATAATGTCATGTTCTTTGTGGTTTAAGGCAATTGCTTACAAGCATTCCTAGGTGTCCTGTCTCTCGGCCTTAGTTGAGGCTGGGTTGATTTTCCCCAGCACTGCATTCTTCAATGCTAAAACTTCTTTTTATGTGTTCCCCAAGACTTTTCGAAGGTTAAGCCATCATGGATCATTCCTTTTAAAGTATTTCAATTGTCTGTTCATTCTTCTATAGCTTCTTACAGAATTCAGTGTCACATTTCCGAGGTCATAATTAACATTGGTATTATAAGACTTCTGGTTGTGTAATTTCTTGGAGAGCGGTATAAAGCATCTGCAGTTCAGAGGCACCCGGAGTGAGGACACCTTCCTGCGTCAAACTTGCCCAGTGTCAGGGCAGTGTTGTTTTTCTCCAGTGTTATCAAGAAGTGGTGGTGCTGTTGAGCTGCCCTTGACTATGAACAAATGCACTGATCTCCACACGTGTAACTCAATGTCCGTAATTTCTGTCATTCCTCTTCATATTTTAGTACATTCTCGTTATCTTTGAGTATAGTAGTAGTACACTGACCTTCTTTTAGGTGTGCAGCTTTCTTGTGCAGATTATTGTAGCAGCCCGAGTTCACATTTCCATAGTGTGCTTTGTTCCACCACTCTTCCTCACACTTACCAATTCCTACTTCTGTATTTTCTCTTTAATTGTATTTGCATAAAGACATAGATGTTTCATTGTTGCTTTCCTTCCTCACCAACTCAAAACTGCCCCAGATCTATATTTAGTATTTCACCTTATCTCTTCCTTGCATTTGCTTGTGGTTCAAGTTCTTTCTACTTATTGTTTCTTCTCATAGCTTCCGGTAAAAAAAAAAAAATAAAAATCCCTGAGCATAATGGGTTTGAAAACAAGGTGGAGTATTATTTTACTAGATATAACTGTAAGCAACATTACATTTCAGATGCATATGCCTAATCTAACCTAGCCTAACCTGTCATATTTGTTTGGATTTTTTTCTACAACTCAATCTACTTGATTTTTATACAATTTTTTTGTATTAAAAATACAATACAATTTTACAATTTTATTGTAACAACTTATAAAAAAACCCAAAAATCTGGTTCACAAAAGTTTTTGCACTTCTGGGAAAAGAACTTTTTTCAGCATATTTCATTGCAGATTCATCTCCTTTAAGCCCTGATGTGTACAAGACAGTGTCTGTAGAATAACAAAGAGAATCAGGGTTGCATTCCCAGGAGTGGCTGCTCTTAAGATTCTCTCTCATCTCTGTCTTCTAACAAAGCCATCTTCCTAGGACAGGTGCAGGAGAATCTACATTTTGCAACACCAATTATGTCATCTCGAATCACTTGGCATTTTTGCAGCTTCAGTTCAGATAAGATCATTATCCAAATGATGAGTCAGTCCTGTTAAATCTTTTGGCATGTTTTAGTTGTGCTGCAAATGGAGCAGGCTCCACCAAAAACCTTTCAGATCTTCTGCTCTGTTACTTCTATACCATCTTGACAGCTCAGACAATACACAGATGAAAGTGATTCTGGGAGCAGGGACTGAGATGATCACTTCAAGCTGTTTGTGGTTTTTTTAACTCCGAAAGCTGTGCTTTACCGTAGTGCAGAAAGTGCACTGCACACCAACCAGTGTATTTTTGGAATTTATCCTATGCAAAACACTGAACATATCTGTGAACTCTTACTGTAGCCAAGTAATTAAAGTTTAAAAGAAAAACAATAGCCCATTAGAATAGCCACTTGGTTTTAAAAAGATGCTATTCATGGAACACAGATTAATTAATCTGATGTCTGGTTTCATGTAGAATTACATTCCCTGCCATATAGATAAGAAAGATGAGCCTGCTGTGCCATTTCACGGCAACAGGTACCAAATTGATTATCTCCTGTGTATGCTGCAGACTCATTCAGTGATGCCTGGAGACTGGCAAGGTAATGGATATGTGTTCAAGCTACTTTGTTTTGATTTTGATTTATCCTTTGGATTGTTGAATTCATAACAGAAATGGTTTTCTCCCTTCATGCTGTGAGAAGATCATAATTTTTTAAGTTTAGCCTTTGATATAGATATTTTTACTGGGTAACTCTAAATAAAAACTTTGATGCCCTCTAATCTTTTCTCTGGTATAATGAAAAATGGATAGATCTCCTGATTGAACTTTTGTGAAGGAAGAATGAGGAGTTATTTTGTAAGGAGAGAGTGTTGAAATGAATGAAATGAGTTGGTTTTCTAGGAGGGCATCTATTAGGAGGTGGAGATAAATTTTATAATTTGCAACCACATATTTTAAAGAACAAACTAATGCAAATAATTGCCATTAACAATTTACAAAATGCAGTGCACTTTTTAGAACTGTTCTGTAACAGCAAGTTGCATGACACGAGTTAATAAAACAATTTCTTACACTGAAATTAATTTTACACTGAAGTTATGTACTTATATAGAGCTTGAAATGCAGTAAGGATATCTAATGAATGCTCCTTATATTTAAAGATCATTTTCAGAATCCAATTAAATACTTGAAACTTACAGAGCAGGCAGATTTTCTTTATGCTGATAGTATAGAGAGATTTTTCTTAGTAGTAGATGTCTATCTAGACATTGGGAGATCTTCAGATATGCAGGTTTGGTTTCAATTTAATTTGCATGCTCTAAGGGGAAGATGACTATAGTGAAGAACTTTCCACCTTGTGGCAACATTATAATCAGATGCAACATTTACACTAGTTTGTAGAGTGTGTTCACTTTCAAAAGGATTAATGTTATTGAAGGCTTTAAAAAGAAAACATACCAACCCCGAACATGAAAGGGCTGTTTGTTCTGAAATAAGTTCACTCCCTATAACTTTGTGTGATCTGTTAAATATCTGCTATTGTACTATAACTTCATTCTCTTTAATAAGGTATGCGTGTGGGTAGAATCATTCCCTACAGATGGTATGACTGAGGTCATGTTCTTCTCTGAAGTACAAATAGAGAAGGCTAGTCAGAGAGGTAAGTTTTTGGTTTTTCATAGGTGAATTTGTATTTACTGGTACAATGGGCAAGCTGTTGTGGCATGTTGCTATGGGAATTACCTATTTGAACAGTAAGCACATTAGGAAAAAATACTATTTAACCAAAAAATTGTTCGTAAGTGACTAAGACAATCAAAGTTACTGTTGGATAATGCGATCATTTAATTTGATATCATTTGTCCGTGGTCATACTTGGTGGAGAATGACTACCTTTGCAGGCACTGTATCAATGCTGAAGATTCAAAGTTACAGATAAACAGCTGAGGTTTCTGTTTGAAGTACAAGAAGAAAAGTGATTGCCACAGTGCATAAAACTGAGGAGTGTATCAGTCCCCTTTCTTTTGCATTTTCCATGCATCTAGGTGGCAGGAATGTGCATATATGCATATCCTCACACATGGCCAGGTTTATTTGCTCCATTAAGTGCTGCTGTGACACAAACTGCAGGACCTTAGTGGCAGATAGAGCATTTTCAGAGAAAGCGAGGCTGAGAAAGCTGCAGGTGTTTTTTCCCAAATCTAGCCCTTCTCAGCTTTTTTTTTTATTATTATTAGTTATTTATTTTCACTCTTGTATGCATTTTGAGGACAGAAAGGACCTTTACGCCTAGTCTAGTAAGTTAAAATGTGTAACACAAGCCAGAATTTTGTACATGGTGCAGCTTGTAGAACTATGTCCAGTCTTGGCTTTAGGATTGATACCAGTTGTTAAAACTAATCCTCTGTTTCTTTTTGTTTCTTGATCTGAAATGAGATTTCCAGAATTTTAATTATTATTCTATATTATTCTGAGCTCTTTGCAGTGAGCTTCCACTTTAAAGTTCAGAGATCTCAATGAACACATCATTCTTATAATTATTGATTAATTAAATATGGAGTATCAGAAACATCTCCTTTAGGTTCTTCTCTCTTGGCTGTGGTTAAGTGGTTAGCCATTAATAATGGTGAAGCCCACATTCAGTAGAACTTCATATTGCATATCTTTGTTTCTCTGAGTAAATTGCCTTTTTCCAGAAGAGTTAAAAGGATTTTCATGTATTTCTTCAAAGTTATTGTTGCATGTGGTGCCCAGATACTTTAGATGTGTACACAGCTTTCTAGTATGGCAACATGGCAGTTCTGATCCATCACAACCCCTTTCAGTTACCTTGAGTCACTACTGGTTCTTATCAGCTCTAGTATCATGAAAAGTAAGTTTTTTCTCAGTAAAGTTGCTGCTGCATATACATTTGTATGTCTTACTTTGCTGGGGCGCTTCTCTGTATTGATTATTTCTGAAGGATGTTTGCTTTTCAGTTTGGATTGAGAGGAAGGAGTATAAATGAATACATATATTTTGAAACATGATAGGTTCTCCATATCATCTGTCACTGGTATCTTTAGCCAGGTAGCTTTCTTGACCTGTATGGCCTGAATTCAAAGTGTATCCTCTCTTGCCAAAAAAATGTATCCTTTCCACACTGTGGCAGCGCTATGCAGCTGGGAAACAGTCAATACCCATCTGGTGACTCGCTAACTGGTAGGTTTCTGGAGGGACTGACATGAAAGATTGTTTACAGAAATGTGCAGTGAGTAACAGCACAGACAGTTCTGGGTCCTTCGTGCTTACAAAGGGCACTCCTTGGCTCTACAGCCTTAAGTCTTTTTCTCAGCAGAAGGATTGCCCACCCTGGTCTGTTCAGACAGGCTGAAGATAGATCATAACCTTTGTGGTTGCTCTTCTAATGCAGCCACAGCTGTGAAAGGAGATACAGCAGTGGTTTCCGTTTGAGAATTTAACTGTAGCAGTGTTTCCTTCATACAAAGGACACGGTTGTTTGCAGGGGTGTCTGCTTTGACTAAGAACAAATGAGGGGTCCAGTTTAGTGTCACATGTTGTCCCAACTTCAACAGGCAACTCTAGTAGGTGCCTTTTTCTTAAGCTTGTTTGTCAAAAACAGCTTCTCTTCCCTTCAGTTTAAGATACTGTTCCTTCCTATACAGTCCTCACATCTTTGATCTGCTGTGTTTGCAAGGCTTTTCCTGTCTTAGTATTGTCCTTTTAGTAAGCAATTCTCCAGAGTTTGCTAAGAAGTGGTATAACTGAGTCATTCTTTCCTTTCCTGCCTGTTTTTCTCACCAGCCTGGTATTGAACAATAACAAATATATTTAGTATAATGAATATCTTAATACAATATTCATAAATTATTAAGAGCAGTTCCAAATCTGCCACAGTGAACTCATGGGAGTAAATTGCTTTTAACAACAAGCACAGATTCCCAGTCTTTTGTGTTTATGCTGTAGCTCATGCATGCACTGTTAACTGTTTAAACAACCAAAGTCTAGCTTCCTTTTAAGGTTGAAATCCTTAGTCTAAAAGAATTATTTGTTTGCTACCAGATACTAGTAATACTTTCCTTCCGACTTCCCATTTTCCCCTTAGCCATGCTTTCTCCCCTGCCAAAGTCCTTTTGAAGCTGTATTTAGGAGTTGTTGTATGAAGTAATCACAATGACAGTGAATGTTTTGAGTCCACTTGGCAGATGTGATAGTGTAGGTAATGAAAGAGGTCTTCAGGTGAGACTTTTGAAGACGGAGACTTCATAAGTTAGCGAGGAATGAGAGTAGGAAAGGAAACTTGTGATTCCACTCCCAGTTGGTAAATTCCTGAGCAGTTACGTTATCACTAATTGTAGCCAAGATTGCTCCCTTAGTGATGATTTTTGATGCAATATGTAATTTTATTTTGAGATAGCAACAACAGAAATACTACACGTTATCTTTTCTTAGCTTCATAGGTTTCAATAAGTTTTGGAATTGAAAAAGATCTTGAGTAAGTTTTCAAAACACAACGTAATGGCTGTAGGTTTAAGGAATTTTCTAAGTCAATAAATAAGGAGCAATGGAACAAATCTCCTGCTTGAGAATTTGTGATTCAAAGGAGATGCTGGAAATCTGGCTTAGCTTGATCTCCTCTTGGGGGAAGGGCAGGAGAGAGGACTAGCGATAAGCAAAGTTTTGTCTGGATAAGGGATAAGGGAGGAGGGAAATGGATCCTGTGTTTAAACTTGCCTTACAGCTGGACTGAAAATTTGGAAACTTTCATACTTCTGGTGATTTTTCAGTGATGTATTGGCCCCATTAATGTCAGTGGGAGTTTTACCACGGCTTTTAAAGAGATCAGAAAGAGAATAGTGTATTTCAGCTGCTGTTTTTTACAGTTGGAAGTAAGTTTTATATTAGCTTCTTTTACAGTGATTTATTCTAGAAACATTACATCTGCAATTACACCTGTAATTAGATGGCATCTTCCATAGCCTGATAGGAAGAAGACCACTTGCAAGATGGGAAGCAATAACCATCCTGTGCTGCCTCTGAACAGTAGTCACCCTCAGCACTTTTTTGTTGCTTCTTTGTGTAGTTTTTACATACATGAAATTTGGGCGTTTGAGCACATGAGGGATAGTTTAATTTAAGATTTTATATCTACAAGATCTATCTTTGGTAAGAGAAGGGTGAAGTAAATAAGATAAGGAAGTAGATATTTGACTAGGATATTTTGGGGAGTTTTAACTGTTTTTCAGAATCTTTTAGTGATATTTTACATCTTACATTGTGTCAACAAGATCAAGACATGATGCATTTTAAGTCTACATTCCTTCTGTTACCAGGAAAATGCATTGCTCTATGAGTGGAGTAAGGTATGTCATAATAATGCACTCATTAATATGCCTGTGTGGGTTTATAAGACTTAAGTACTTATTAGATATGCAAATGATTGCTATCCTCCTTTAAATCACAAGTGGTGACTAATCAAACCTTTACTTTCTGTTCTTCAAGTTAAAAGCTCTGGTCTGTAATATTGTTTTAGTAGGCAATAATTTGATGAAAATATGAAAGTGGATGAAGGGGGAGGCAATCCTTTGCTTATTTGCTTCTGTTTGTATGACGCTGTGCAACCACTTCAACTTTAAAGCATCTTCTCCTGTTTTGTTATATGACCCTGAATATTTTTGATGTCATATGACCCTGAATATTTTTGATGTCATCTTTGAAATATGTTGCATTTAAAAACCAAAACAAAGATACACTTAAGTATCTAAATGTCATTCCCTTGTCTTGGACCAGGTGCTTCCTGTGGTGAGTGTGCACTGCTTACCCGAAATCAATGCTAGCAGACATCCTCATGGTCTGCAGAGAAAGCTTAATCCAAAACTTTTGGGACAACGCATCTTCTCTTAAGTCACTGTTGTCTTATGTCAAGGTAGTGTGATGAACATACCTTTTCTTACACTTGCAGGTTACCTGTAAGTGTGTGAGGACAGAAATGCAAAGGTGCCCCTTTAGCAAGAGGGATTGGTGTTCGTCATGGTATCTCCTGAGAAATGCTGCTTGGTGTCTGGTCCACTACTTTGAAGACTGAGTGAAACTCAGCAGGAGCCTGCCCCCTCCGTCTAGGCTGCAGCTCCTGGAAGAATGCACCTCCCGTGAGGGGAAAAAGTGGGAGGAGAAGTTTATCTGCTCATACTTATCACTCACACAAGAAATGAACAATCTCTAATGCTCATATGGCATTGCCTAAATGTTGTTCCTCCTGCCTCCATGGCTTGTTGCCTGCCTCACTGTGCAAGGCAAAGTGATCTCAGAGTTGAGTAGCTTGCTTGTCCAGTAACACCTATGGAAGGAAACTGCATAAAGTGGGAGCTCATGTTGGCCTGAGTTGGGGTCAGCTTGAGGTAACTGTGTGTGTGAGCCTCTTTCTGTTTGTTTTAAATAGTGAGTCTGCAAACATCAACATAAGTAGGAGCTACTTCCACTCTCGTAGTTGAAAGGATTTTCACAGCGTTTATAACAGCTAACGAACAATGTTTCAGAGAAAGCAGAACCCAAGCTTCCAAGATCTGCACATTTTGAACTAGGGGAAACTCAAATTTGTTTATTGTAAACAAGGTTTAGAAAGTCCTCTGTGTAGTTGTGTTTTGGACTGTAGCAAGCTTTAGAAGAAAATGTCTAATTGTGCCTGGATTTATTTTATAAATTGGGACCGTTTCAGCAGTCTGTGTGGCTTACCATTCATCTGTTTGTTTAAGCCAAGCCAAAAGCCACTTATCTGAAGATGATTTATTCTCACTCGTGAGCTAACAGCATCAGACTGGGAAGAGTGAAAGCTGAACTGTAGGGTTTAGTCTGAGCTCCTGTCTTCAGTCAAACTATAAAGGGGCCATGAAGGACTGGCCATAACATTGTTCTGGAAAGTACTTGTGGATCCCTTGTACATTGCTTGTAGCACACCTTTTTAAAATAAGTCACTGTGGTATGTGATTGACTCAGATTTGAACTTTGCAGCTGTTCCTTCCTAACTCTGTATGCCAGAGCAAAACCCTGCAGTTCAATATCTCTAAAATCAAAACCTTAATTCAAATACTATAATTTGTATCAGCTTCTGACTTTCTGGTTTTGGCAGCATAAGTGGAATGGAGGCAAGTGTATTTCTTTATCTAGTTAGAAAAATAGATGTTATTTATTTACTTTGTATCATAGAATCCTTTAGGTTGGAAAAGACATTTAAGATCATTAAGTCCAACTGTTAACCTAACACTGCCAAATCCACCACTAAACCATGTTCCTAAGTACCACATCTACACATCTCCTAAATACCTTCAGGGATGGTGACTCAATCACTTCTCTAGGCAGCCTTTTTCAGTGAACAAATTATTCCTAATGTCCAATCTAAACCTTTCCTTGTGGAACTTGAGGCCATTTCCTCTGGTTGTCTGTCTTGTCACTTAGGAGAAGAGACCAGCACTTGCCCCACTGCAGCCTCTTTTCAGATAGTTGTAAAGAGTGATGAGGTCTCCCCTTAGACTCCTCCAGAATAAGGAGCTTCAGTTACTTCAGGGCTTCTCATAAGGCTTATGCTCTGGACCTTTCACCAACTACTTCACATATAACAATGTTGTGTAGTAAAAAGTAACAGCTGAATAATTTGAGGAAGATTATAGGGCTGTCAAAATTGCATGAGAAAAGGAAGAAACTTTTAGCGATATTTTAAGGTTGTTTGTTTTGTTAAATTAAAATAACCTAATAATATTTGCATTCAGGAGCTCGATTTTATTCTCTACCAGTGCTGTGAGTTATTTGATGTTCTCACAAGCATCTTTTTACTGTGTTAGACTTCATTTAATGCAGAGCAGGGTACAGGGAGCAGAGTAAATCAGACTGAAGGTGTAGTTTGGACCTGTCCAAGAGCTGTGCTGTCCAGCCAGGTGGATTATGTGGTAGGGTACAATGGTGCTGCTTACACCCTCATCCTGAGGAGCTGCTGTGGTGTGGCTTATGTTGCTGCTTGCCATGTGGGGATGTTTCCTTCATGGAGCACCCACTTGCCCTGCACAGGTGGCCTCTTTTCATACCATGTACAATTGAATGCAATAGGAAAAAACAGCATGAGGAAAAATAGGCCCAAATAACTAAAAGGCAAGCCTACTTTTGTAGTCCATTTCCTCAGTGAGAATTATTTTGAATGTGTTAATACCAAAGGGGTTAAAGAACTGCTGTGTATTTTGAATTTGGGCTGTCAAAGCAAATATTTTGACAGTTGGTCAGAAGTGGATATTGAGCTGCATGCTGTGAAGAACATACAGTTCTGTCATGGAAAAAACTTCTTGAGGCAGAGGACACTGAGAGGAGGAATAAACAACTAGTTCTTAGCCTCGCAAGGGCCTAGTTTGAGTTTCTGTTGAGCAAAAATGGAAGAAAAGGAGTGAGCAAAGTGCTGGAGTGAAGCTTCATGAAGTAGTTATTTAGCACAGTTGGTATCTAGAAAGGCTTTGATGTATGGCATAAACATACATCAGGAGTCCTATGAGAATTTATTTGGTTCATTTGGAAAACCGAAGTGGAGTGTGTTAGAAGGAAAAGATTAGCTACTCAAGTATGACTAAACTGTAACTTAATTCCAGTAATTTATCTGCAACCTTTCCTTGCTAAGTCTCCCAAAGAAGAAAGGCTCTTGCCACTCCTTTTGCGCTACCCAACTTTATGTAATACTATACACCCACTCATGAAAAGGGTTTAAGGATGAGTGGTGCTCCCATTCCAGGGCATCAGTAGTGCAAGAATAAATTTATGCAGAAGTTCCTCTATACATAATGATACATTGCTCTGGAGATATGTTTTGTACCAGAATAAACTAGTTGTTAGCAGGGAAAAGCTGAGTTGTGAAGGTTTCATTGGAAAGTAAAGTATATTCTATTGAACTGTAGTTATCGGTGACATTTCCTAACGTTTAGATGCTGCTAATTTTCCTTGTGTTGCAAACCAGGGAAGTAGCTGTTCAGTTGAGTCCTGAGATTTGACACAACTTCCATATCATGTTTAGACAGGCTGTTTTTCTTATTCAGTGACTTTTCTGGAGATACTGTGTTTCAAAATGAGTTTTTTTAATGAGTTTATAAATTGTATTTATTCTTACACTTTCATTTCAAATGGTAAAGAAACCCGTGGTTCAGTCTTCTGATTCAAATATAACATCCACATTTGTTATCAGTACCGTGGTTTTATGGCAGCCAGCATTCATCTGGAATTTCCACCTGCTTAAATAAACATGAGCTTTGTTCTCATCTATGTTGAATAAACAGTATTTTCTGTTCAGCAGGTACACAGTAAGTATTAACAGCTATGATGGGTGTTCAACTCTTATGTCCCTTGCACCTTAATTAAAATCCTGGAATTAGCAAGATGTGAGTTTTCACAGGTGTGGTACTTGCACAGAAATAGAGATTCTAGAGCTTTTTGGAACTTCCTTTAACATATAAAGACATTTTCTATTAAATGCTCCTTAACTGTGCAGATATTATCCAAAGAATGTAGGTTTATAGGGGACATTTCCTGCATTCCAGTTGTTATTTAAAGTGGAAATACTGAGAGAATTAACTTTTTTTTATAAGAAATGGCGTGACCAACAGGTCCAGGGAGGACATTCTCCCTCCGTACTCCACACTGCTGAGACCGCAGCTCGAATCCTGTGTTCAGTTCTGGGCCCCTCACCACAAGAAGGATGTTGAGGCTCTGGAGCGAGTCCAGAGAAGAGCAATAAAGCTGGTGAAGGGGCTGGAGAACAAGTCTTACAAGGAGCGACTGAGAGAGCTGGGGTTGTTTAGCCTGGAGAAGAGGAGGCTGAGGGGAGACCTTATTGCTCTCTACAACTACCTGAAGGGAGGTTGTGGAGAGGAGGGTGCTGGCCTCTTCTCCCAAGTACCAGGGGACAGGACAAGAGGGAATGACCTCAAGCTCCGCCAGGGGAGGTTCAGGCTTGACATAAGGAAAAAATTCTTCACAGAAAGCATCTTAAGCACTGGAATGGCCTGCCCAGGGTGGTGGCTGACTTGCCTTCGCTGGAGGTGTTTAAGGTGCGGGTGGATGAGATACTGAAGGGCATGGTTTATAGATTGATGGGAATGGTTAGACTTAATGATCCTGTGGGTCTCTTCAAACCTGGTGATTCTATGATTCTACGATTCAGTTCTCTGTTACTATAAAGGGTGTATTTGAATCATCAGTATGTCAGATTGCTTGAAAACTTTACGTGTTCCCCCCCAAAATGAGGAATAATTGGAACTGTTATCTCAGTATGTCTATAAGCACAACTAGATGTGTTTTGCCTTTTTTAAGATACAATAATGTACCATCAAACTAAAGGAGACAAAACTGAGTTGTTAGCGCAGCAGCCTAGGTCCACGTGTCTGCTAATACCAGAGGAGTCAGCAGATCTAGATATGAAAGAGTAAAGTGAATAAATCTTGTGGAAGATTCACTCCAGCTAGTTTAGGAGGGAGTAAAAATTTCTGGATGAAATTCTGAATGTGTTGAATGTGTGTTTTGTTTTGCATATGGTGAAACTAGGATTCAGCCATTAGTCTCAAAACTCCTAAGCAGTTGACCCACCAACACTGTTACAAAGCTAAAAAAATTCAGGATATCTATTTTTTCTGCCATCTGCTGACCCCTTTGCGCTTGGCAGCAATGAGGTCCAGATGTTGTTCTCAACTCTGTTGCCTCCAGTTAGGTATTAGTATTTTGTGAGGAAAACCTGGAAGTGCTATGTCCTCATCATGGAGTGAATAATGTGAGGGTAATTTCCAGCTACCCTACCCCTTGCTTTCAAGTGACATAGTTTCAATTTGAAGTGCAGGGGCCTGCATGTGTGATGAACCAGTTTGGTATTTTAAGGCTGATATTTGGATACAAGTTGGAAGTACAGTGATCCCTGATTGCTTCTTGTACTAAGATAAGTGTAACTCTGGGAATGTCATCAGCTGCTGTTGAAAGGCAGCATAAAGTCTTAGGGAAATCCCTGGGGAAGGTTTTCCTCTAGTCCAAGTGTGCACAGGACTGTGGAAGTAGGGAATCAAGAGGAGTCAGGAAGCTCAAGGTTTTACTGGCAACCCTTCTCACCATGGCTCTTGGCCACTTGGCAGTGACTGGAGCATTTTTCTGCAGATTCCTGTTTTCAGTGCTGTAAGTCACTAGAGGCTGCCAGTTTTGGCATTGGTTCACGATGAGGTGTGTGACATACCTGTAGGCAGACTGCTTTTCTGAAATACTGCTGTAAAGCTGGATACAGAACTAAGGGAACCACCCCTCCTGCAAAACCCAGGCTTCAGAGGGATGGGCTACTGCGTCTTAGAGTGGCAACCCTGTTCCCCTCCTCTTGAGGCCAGGATTGGCTCAGCTGCAGTCATCAGAAACCCAGAAGGTTGGAGCAAAGTTCCTTTATTGCCCTTGCCGCCAGATGCCCATGATAAGCGGAGCTGTACCCACCTTCCTTCCTGCAGGCACACTGTGCTGACTCCCCAGACTGAAGGCAGAAGCTGTACAGCTGTGAAACCACTTAAACATGTACAAACATTTTGCTGGGTAATTGCCAGCAACCTTGGTAGTTTCGACCAGAGGAAGATGATGGGGGTGTGGTGCTAGGAGTGGGTGGGGTTAGGG
Organism: Coccyzus lansbergi; assembly: GCA_033558105.1. Lineage (NCBI taxonomy): Eukaryota > Metazoa > Chordata > Aves > Cuculiformes > Coccyzidae > Coccyzus > Coccyzus lansbergi. The sequence goes on from JAUMJK010000362.1 coordinate 842,087, forward strand.
GGTGTTACTGAGACCTTTGCTTGCAAAGTGCTTAACAAACACTCACAATGAGATGGGGCAGAGCAGATACCATAAGTACAGCTGGGCAGTGGGAAATGAATCCTTACCCTGGGACAAACCTGCAAGATTTCCAGCAGGCTGTTTGATGGACCCTTGTTAAGAGTTTCTGTATGTTGATGTAGACCTGTGTGAGGACTTGGCTTATTGCAGGGGTGGAAGCAAAGACTTTTTTTCTCATTGTTGATGTGTTGTCTCTTTTTTTTATTGTAGGTGTGTGATGTCAAACAGTGGGCAGTCCTTGCACCCTCCCCCACGAGCCTGCAGCATCATGTGCCAGCATGAATATTAAGAAAGAAAAGCATACTTCAGAAAGAAAAAAGGAGGAACTAAACACAGAGAACAAATGACTGTACTGCTTGCAAAACTTGGGGCCGTTCACTTTTTCTCCTGAGAAATTTCATCTTGGCCTTTGTGAGAGAGCTGAAAGAGCAGGCAGAGCAGCCACAGCTATTTTCTCGGGGTTCTTTTTTCCTTTTTTTTTTTAAATTTACTTTTTTGGCCTTGTGCCTGGATTTTAAGACTGTTGGCTGCACTGATCACAAGCACTGGACATCAATATGTGTCATGTAATTGTAACTTGTCGGTCAATGCTGTGGACTCTCCTGAGTATTGTGGTGGCTTTTGCAGAGCTCATCGCTTTTATGAGTGCAGACTGGCTGATTGGCAAAGCAAAACCTTCAAGCTCTGAGGAGGTGGACAACAGAACAGGAGGGTCGCAGGAGCCTTACCATCCAACACTGGGCATCTATGGGCGCTGTACCAGAATCTCCCACATGCAGCTTTCTAGACGAGACACGCTTTGTGGTCCTTATGCCGAAACCTTCAGTGAGATTGCCAGTGGGTTCTGGCAAGCAACCGCTGTTTTCCTAGCCATGGGAATCATGATTCTCTGTGCTGTGGCATTTGTGTCTGTCTTTACTATGTGTGTGCAAAGTATTATGAAGAAAAGCATTTTTAATGTCTGTGGGCTGCTACAAGGGATTGCAGGTATGTGTACTTTGAGAGTAACTAAAATTTTAATTTTCGGGTTATTCAGCTGAAAAAATGTAGTGATTCTGACCTGTCTACAGACAGACCACATTAGGCAGACCCTAAGCGGTTCTATACACTGGTGTTTATTCAAACACAACTGAAATTTATAGCTACACAGCATGTAACACATTGACGTTGGCAGAAGAATTGAAGCCCAGTGTCTGCCAAAATGAACTGACTGGTCTTGCTTTTGTTTGCTGTTCAGTTTTTCCCTCTCTGTGTGAATTTCTTAAAGTAACAAAAACTTCTCTCCTTTGTTACCAGCAGAGAGTAAAGTTAATACTCACATTAAGGCAGTCTATCTCCCTCTTGCTACTTTAGTAATTTTTCCATCAGCTGAAGGCAATTCTCTAGGTGTCTCGGAGGCTTCATGACTGTGGTAAGAGCCAGTACCACCCAAGGGACAGAACAGCCTGCAGTCTCACGCACTTCTCCAGTGCAACTTTCATGCTAAGCAGCCTCCCTCAAGGCTCTGAGCTCGACAAGCGATACCTTATAAAAAACCCTTCCTTTAGCCAGCTTATTGTTCAGCCCAGAGAGCTTATTTCACTGTCCAAGTATCAGCTGTGCTTTGCCTGAAAAGATGAATTGATTCTAGAGATTTGGTGTTTTTACTTAAACCCATGGATTTTACAGAGATTAGATGATGGTTAGTAACCTGACATTAGACAGCGCTAGTTAGAGAAGTATTTGGCTTTCTGTACTTGCTATGAGCAAACCGAAGGAGAACCTCTTCTGTGTGCAGGTTTTCTTCTATTGTGTTGTGTATGTGTGTGGTCATCTGGAGGAGAAGAGTGGAGTGGCCTTCTGCCCTGCCTCTGGCAGCCTTCAGAGACCTGTGAGGAGGGAGGGTCACCTACTCTTTGCCTCTTGGTGGTGCTCTTAAGCAGATGTTTTCAATTCATTATATGGTTTAATTTCAAAAAAAACAGGAGTTTTAACTTGTTTGCTCAAAATGTGAATTTTCTCTCTTTCTCATCTCCACTGAATGTCCTTTAGATAAAAATTACAGGTTTAGCTGTAGTCGCTCCTGCTTTGCAGAATTTGCCAGAACCAGTGCAACAAGGAAGTAGATCTGCACTGCAAATTAAGCAGGGGAAGGTTTTAGCTTCTTGCATGCTTATTCAGTGCTTCAGAGGAAATCCATGAAACTTGTTTTTCAGGAGATGACATTACTTCTTTTCCGTTGGAGGGGTATTTGTATGGGAGAGGTTGCTTAGCAGCATAAGTAGATGTTTGGCATGTCAGACTTGGGTCTGTTGTAAAGATAAGGTTGCTTATGACTTTGATACCATCTCAAAATCTAGTCTAACATTAGTATCAGCAGTAAGTAGGTTCTTTTGTCTTGGGATACTGTTCTGGTGACAATGCATTTGTGAGAAAATATGTGAAAAGGTAGTTTGGTGTTTTATTATCAAACCGTCTGTACCTGTAATGGGACTTTGTGGCCTCAAGAATTAAACCGTTCAGTTGACAAAGCATTTATTACATGTTTGGAGTACTTTTTTGAGCTGTACTAAGGGTAGAAGTACTCCCCGTCTTATAATTCAGATAAATGACACAGCATGAAACCGGGTAACAGAAAGGTCACACTACTGAAACTGTTGCTATGAGAAGAAGGCCTGCTAGTATTTGCAGCCAGGCATCTTGTGGCTAACAACTTGTTTTCTCAAGATTAATTTTATTGGGTCCACTGCTGGTTTTGCACCAGTAGCATTACAACATCTGCTTACTTAGTTGAAATTATTTTCCTTATGACTTATCACATCTGTTAATTTCAACTTTCTCAGTTCCTGAGTTTTGAAAAATGCTTAAGCAAGTTGTTGAAGAAAGTCAATTGTTGGTATGGTTAATCCATACAGAGATTTTGGTAGCTAGACTAGTGACCTGACCAGAGAACAAGATAGAACCCTGCTTTAATTGTCTTAAACATAAGGTCATTCTTTCAAATGTAAACAATTATGTTTTTAATAAGTGTAGAAGGACTCACAGAATCATTTTGTTTATCAGCCTTTATCACTCCAATATTGGCAAGTATGACAAACATCTGTTAAAGATGAGATATCTCCTTAGTAGAATCATCTACAGGGGAATCCAGGATCTTGCAGACTTAATGTCATTTTAAATGTCTGTGTCTTCATAATGGATATTTAATATGATTTTAAAAATACAAGTTAATATATATTCCTGCAATTCATAATGAAAGAAACAATAGGCACCAGATATATCTTTTCAGTCTAGCAATGTAGTTTGTGACCTGGATGATGCTTACAATGCAATTACAAAACAGAAAGCAACATGTCTTTAGTTATGGCCTTTGGACGCATTTGCAAACTCCCATGTAGGTCAATGGGAACACATTTCTGGTCTGTAGAAGGGTTTGATTTGAATTTTTTTTTTTTTTTTTTTTTTTTTGGTGTCAGAAAACTATAACTATAAAGCCACAAAGGAAGAAAATACAACTCTTGCTTAAAATCCCATAATTCCTTTGTTACAGAGCGAAAGGTTCTACCACTGGTTTTCAGACTGGAGTGCCTTTCATTCTGGAGCTGTAGAAACAGTAATCAGTGGCCTTGGTTTTGGAGATGCTTGAGGATCGTTTCATCTGGAAAAGCATCTTTTCTCTGCAATAGAGACTACAAAGAATGGAGCTCTGTAATTAATTAGATAATTGCCTGCCACCCAGCAGCAAGAAGGCTGGGCAGACTTTAATTTTGTCTTTCCCAAAAAGTATTTTATTTTTGCAGTCTATGAATCACTTGAAATTCAGAGGCTGGAAGAGGCAGCATGTTATTATATGGTAGCTGGTAAGAAGCAATTAAAAGTAAAGTTTCACAGTAATCATTTACTTAGAGGAAGTAAACAATTGGTGATTCCCGACAGACATATCTTGGTGTGCATGTAGGATAGGTAGGATAGCTGCTGATGTATTTACAAGTTTTATTTGGGCTTGAGTACTTCACTTTGGTGCTAAGTAATGTAATTTGAAAATAACCTGGCCTCAAAGGACAGTAGGGTGGAGTTTTATGACATAGGCTAAAACAGGTTTGGCTCCCACCTCTGACACAGTTTCCTTTATGAAGTTCACCATCATCATCTGTTCTTGGGTTTTGTTTTGGTTTTTTTACCCTCGAAGAGCACAGCTGGGCACAGCTGCCCCCTGGTGCTGTGTCTGGTCAGATACAGCCCCCTCCCTACAGCCAGTGTCTGCCTGACTTGCAGGTGAGCCACAACCTAACAGAGACACCTTGACCATGCACGGGGAAGCAGAATTAGAAGCACATATATTATTTCAACTGCAAAACCTGAGCAGACCCCCATGTTTCCTCATGGGTAGATACTCCATCATGTGCTTGGAAAGTCTCTGTGGAGACTACAGGGGAAAGAGTGCTGGTAGATTCTTCGGGAGTTCAGTTTCTATTACTCCTGCTTTACCGTGTTGGAATGTGGCTGGATTACCCGGCAGATTTACCAAAAGGTGATAAAATAGCTTCTCTTCTCTAAAGTCTTTCCAGAGCGCTGATGGCTTCAGCTGGGAGGGTTCTTGCAGGTCACTCCCTTATCACTGCTTTCTCTGTTCGTAGTCCACTGTCTCATAGCTCAAATGGGGCTTGACTAAACAGAATTCAGACTGAAATGTGAAGAAGAAATGAAAAAAAAGAGGCATGTAAAAATTGGATTGTATCAGTCAGAAGACCAGCTGCATTCCAGCTGCTTCCTGAGGGGTGCCTCTGATTTGTCAGGTGAATGCATGGCTGCATTTTACCATCAGGTGGCTTAGAAGGCTGGGCTATTGGCAGTTATGCCTTTAACAGACAAAACAGAGGTTTGTGTCTTCAGAGGTTGCTGCAGACGGGCCAGGAGCATTTAGTTCCTGCAGCCACTTCATTGGAGCCTTTCTGTTTGGGCCCAGATGCTGCAGGCTTGGGTTTCCCTCCTTTACCCTGGCAGTTCCTTCCCCAGCATTCCTGGGGCCTTTTTCAGTTCCCAGGTCCTGCTTCAGTAGTCTCCTCTCATCACCCAGTGGTGAGATTTCCTTAAGGTTTCACCCTACTTTGTTCCTGCTGACTATGTCCTCTTGTACCCCTGCCTTGTTCTGGGAGACTGTTTTCCCCTGGTGTTTGTCTGGCTCAGGCCCAGGTAATGAAGTCTCTTCCACAATATTTTCTGTTTTCAGATATCTCACAGGGTCTCCTGCATTCATTCTTTGGTTCCTTCCATGTTTTTTCCCTTTATTACTGTTCATGTCTTCTCCTGTTCCCTGTGGGGGTATCTCAGGGGGTTCCTTCATCTGAAACAACTGCAGTGCCTGGGCAGTAGTTACGTTCTAGGAGTGTAGCTTCACCCTCAAATGCAAGAAAACTCCATTTTCTAAAGTGAAGAGGTGGAATCCAGTTTGGAGCCAGCTGTTTCTGTAACTTGCTGCTGGAAGAGTTTGTTTTAGGTGTTTTACACTAAGAAATAATTCAGTGTGTTATACTTACTTGTCATCAATTCCATCTGGGAGGCTGGATGATTTGGGAAGATGGCTGCAACAACTCATGATAGGAACCATCTCAGAGGGAAGAGGGTTGGAGCAGTTTGTAAGGGTGTGGGAACTAGGATCCAGCTGTGCAGGATGGGCTTGTGATGTGTGGGGCCCTGTGGCTGCACCTTCCTCTTGATGCTGGAAGGTAAGGAGACCACTGGGAGTTGTGGAGGAGGAAGCTGATGAGGAAGTGGGAGGTTGGCCAGAACTTTTCATAGAGACAGGAGAAAAGGAGAAGGAGAAGCAAGCTGCTGGGATGGGTGGGCATGTGGCTGCTAGAGATCTTTGGCATGCAAAGCATGACATGGAAGGTTAGGATAGTTGCAGAATAGTTGTAGGTAGCAGCATGTTGTAAAAAAGCATTAATTTGTCTGAGAAAGGGCCAAGCTTGCAAGCAAGGAAGAAAGCACCTTGTGAGCTCACATTGCTTCCTGCAAGCAAAGGAAGCTACTACTTAGCCAGGGAGCCCAGGCAGTAGGAGACCGGGATAACAGTGGTTTTCCCCTCAAAGGCAAGGAAGCTTCTGATTTGTCTTTATAAAATGCAGAGCATGCGTTTTTCAAAAAGCATATTTCCTTTTGGATTCAGCTCAGAGTTTTTCTTTTCTGATGCCAGAATTCTGAATTCTTGGGTTGGGAAGAAAGAAAAACGTGGGGTGGGGAGGAACAGTATTTCTAATGGAAATCCTGACAGTCTGCACTGCTTTTGCTGTCTGGGGTATAGTGCTTCCTGTAACCTATATGGCCTAATGCCAGCACAACATCTAATATACACTTGGCCGCTGAAAGTTCAAGTGAAGGCAACTGCTGTGTTGGAATGTGCCAGGGACGGAAAATAGAGTTCAAGTGCTAAATTGCTGTTGTGCCTGAGGGGAGAGTATTAGTAACTTCAAAGAAATAAAGTGAAGATTTCAGTGTTCTGTTAGATTTGATGGTTGGCTTATCTCCTGTGCTACCAAGGTGGGCACATGGGAACCTGCAGACACACAGGAGACAGTAAATAGAATAGAAAAATAAGCAAGAAAAAAATCAGATTTTCAGTGGCAAAATTTGGCAGCTGTTTTTCTCGGCAAGCGTATATCTTTTCTAACAAACAGTGCTCAGTGTGAGACTCTTAACACTACCCACAGAGAAGTGCTTTATTGTGGCATATGTATACACTGAGATCCCTTAACCCTATTGGGGTGGCTGGGATGGCGAGAGCTTCTTGATACCCACTGCTCTGGTGATGCAGGGTAAGTGAGCCCCCCAAGAGTCCAGGGGGACAGTGGGAGGTTAATGAATCTCCATTTCCAGCAGATATTAGCTTCTGGGCATCAGAGCCAAGGTTGGTGCTGCTGTTTTTCTATAGGATGCAAACACTAGGAGAATACTTAAACTCAACAAGACTGTATTTTAACTCAGATGTAAGTTAAAAGAGGAAAGCAGCTCTTTCCAGACAGAAAAGTTTCTTCCTAGCTTCTTTCTAAGTTATGCTTAGCTTCTGTCTTTGGTGTGCCTGCTGTAGTGGTGAAGGAAATTGGTGGGTTTGAGTTTTGCTTTCTTCTCCAACTCAGATGACCTGCACTCTGCAGGTGTATGACCCATGAAGTCACCAAAAATTCACCCCTTCCTGTATTCCCCTTTGCCTGTTCCTTCTTCTTGAGCCTTAGCTCCTCTGGAGCTCCTCCCCTCTGCACCCCTGACTTTTTTGTGCTGCTGGGAAACATAACTAAGGAAACATACTGCCATGAAAAAAAGAGCCTGTAGCCCTTCTACCTTGGCTTAATCGAGGCAGTAGTTGCTTCAGCCTCCCTTACAGAGCTGTGGCTAACCTCAACAGCTCTGCTTCCAATTTAACCCAGATTCCCTCTGCTTGTGAGAAACTGCACTAAGTTAGATGTCCAGGTAGGCCTTTTTAAGCATTGATCTTCTTAGTGTTATGAATTTTAATTTTGCTTGTTTTGCAGCATTTCCAAATAGGCTGGAGACCATCTCCAAGGCACTAGATCTTGCAGTTTCCCCTTTCTTATCTGGAGAAAGATCTTGCCTCTGGTCAGCTGCTTGTGTTTGATGGGTCTGTCTGAATGGACAGCAGCCACAGAGTCAGGTCTGGGTCCCGGTGTTGTGGGTACCACAGAGTGCCCCTCAGTGTCTTGGCACTAGCCTCATCCCTTTCCTATAACCAATGTGGAGTGCTGAGACCACTATCAGCTGGCCTGAATCCACCTCATTAGTGTGCATGTTATTAAAACAGTATTACTGAATCTTTGCACAGGTCTGAAGGTGTCTGTTATTTAGCTGCTGTATAACAGACCGTCAGTTTGGTTCTCTGTCAGTGGATTAAGTGGTCAAAAGCATGCAGATGGTAATCTGGTAGTATTCCTTCTGGGTAGGGGTTTGTCAGGGGGAATTTACCTATATGAAAGCCTACTTGGGTTAAGCTGGTGTAGTACATACATACAAATATTTTACACATGAAATTGTTCAGGTGGCACATTGACACATTTGGAAATACGATCAACAAATTCGGGTTTATTTTGCCTGGCTAGTGCAATGAATTTGGACTTGAGTATTAACCTCCTGTGACTGCACAGAAGATGAGAGTGATCAGGATCACTGCAATTTGGTTGTGCTGGTGGCCTGGTGTTGTGCAAGGCTTAATTAATCCTTCTCCACTTTTACCCGTTTTCTTTTCCTCTCTTAAAATGTTGTTGCTCAGTTGTTGCAATGGAAATTGGCTTTGTTAGTGTATGCTGTTGTTTAATATGGCACCACAGCAGCTGCACAGGAGACTGTCAAAACTAAATAGCATGTTTTCACTTAGCTAAACAAGCATCTGCCTGTCTCGAGGGTTACTTCCAAGGATGGAATGAAAAACCATTTACTTGGATCTCACCCCAGCACAAAACGTGACATAGAAATGCCCATAACGATAGACCAATCTCTTGGTTTCCCATGATGTTAGCACGGTAGCACTACTCTACTGTATAAAAACCAGGCAGAGCACTTATTTGCTGCAGTTTCAGGTCCTTAAAAGGGGAAAGTTGCTGGTGCACAAATACAAAAGGATTATCCTACAGAAAAAGCATTACTGAGCTGTCTTCAGAAACGTGCACAGCGTTGCAGTCTGCTATATTTATATTGACATTACAGAGTATTCTGTAATGTTTTGCTTTTGTATTTTAGGAGAAAGAAGTTGCTTTTACATCATTTGAATATAGAAATACTTATGTTTAATAGGCTGATTGTGTTGTAATCAGGAAACACATTTTAGTATAATAATCCCAGTAAAATCTAAATCTTTTCTAAACTTGTATTTCTTAATTACTTGTTTTCAGAAAGGAGCCTTAGAGATTGATAATGAAATGTTTTGTGGGCAAAATTCCTTCAGTGAAAGATAGGAAAATGTTCTCCTCTGACAAACTTATACCAAAGAGTTTTAGGTGAGGTCTCTGGATAAAAAAAGTCTTTTAAATGATTTTCTGTTGTCGTTCCTAGGTATCTGGCAGCATTGAGTAGCGTTCTTTCAGACCTCTGTTTTAACAAATACTAAGAAAGAAAGGTAACTGAGTGCTGACAACTACTAACAACAAGTAATATGTAATTATGAAAAATTATTTAAATAAGTGGGATAGAGCTAATTAAGAAATAGGAACAAGAGTGTGTGTATAGCAGAAGCTGCACTCTTAGCAGTGCAGCTGTGCTCAGGGAGGTGTTAAGTCTAGAACAGAGCAAGCCTGTAGAGAAGCATAGTGGAAAATAGCTTTTTCAAAATGAATTTGTTCTTTCCAGCCAGGGGAACAAACAACAGTACATCCACAGATAGATTGGCTATGGATTAACACTATCATTTACTGTACTTCCGCACAAAGAGCTGAAAGGATTCATAGTGGAAACCTTTTCTTCAGACAGAGTACTTAATTTTAGCTTTCTATTCTTTCTCTTAAAAATTGGCTTCACTTCAGAGATGCTGAGACAAGAGCAAAAGTTGATATATTAAGAAAAAGAAATCTCTGCCACAGCTATTCTATGATTTATTTGAAAGCTGTTATTTACTGCCCTTCTGCCAGATACGTCTCAAGGCAAGCTGTCAACAGGAGGTAATTGTTGCTCGATCAGATTATGCTGATATAATCTGAGCTTTGTAGTCTTAAATCTAACAAAAGTTTAAGTGTTTTAATCTTAATTTACAGCATCAAATGGCTTAGAAGGCTGCACAATACCAAAGTAATATTTGAATAAGTCAAGTGTAAGAATAACTGAATCAAATTCAAGAAATCAGAGAATTACAATAGTTAATCAGTCCAGACAGCATCTTCTTTACACAAAGCTGTAGATTGGTCTTGGGTTCCTGTGCAATCTAAGTATAAATCAATGCTAGGGTAAAGAGCTTGGCTTGCCTTTCCAGGCCGCTGTATTTCATTTGCTGGCAAGATACTTTGCTCCTGTCTCCATATAGCCCATCTAATACTTTCCTCCACTTTCCCTCTGATGTTCTTCAGAAAAAATACCCAGGTGCCTCCCATGCTTTAGCCCATGGTTTGCTGTGTTGGTGGGGGATAAAGCATCTCCTGTCTGTTTAGTTTAAGCTGCAGGAGCTATTGTGAGGAGTTGTGTGTAACCTGTGACCATCTCTTCTGTAGTTATTGTGAAGCAGGAAGCAAAGGTCGTCTTGATCTTCTTATCTGAAGACTGCTTTTTAGGCAGGTAGGGAGAATTTGGAAAGAATCTCTGCATCCTGCGCAGCTCAGCCATTGCTCCAGGTAGCGGGACTTGGAGCCTAATATGTGATGGGGGTGTCTGTGCCTTTCCACTTGCTGTTAGCATGAAATTGGAGAAGTGCTGTTTCTGTCATGGGTATGTTGAGTTGGCTTAATTGAATTATCTTTATTCACTTTTCCTAGCAAGTAGGAACCAGCTATAAATGATATGAGAAATTATAAATATAAGTGACAGTGAGGTGCATATCCCAAGAAGCCCTCTATCTGCACTAAAATTGTAGTAGTAGAATATAGGTTCAGTAGTGAAAATGTTACTTTCATAGAATCATAGACTAGTTTGGGTTGGAAGGGACCTTAAAGATCATCCTGCTCCAACCCCCCTGCCATGGGCAGGCACATGTTCCCCTAGATCAGGCTGCCCAAGGCCCCATCCAACCTGGCCTTGAACACCTCCAGGGATGGGGCAGCCACAGCTTCCCTAGGAAACTTGTGCCAGGGCCTCACCTCTCATAGTGAAGAAATTCCTCCTTATGTCTAGTCTGAATCTGCCTCTCTCCAATTTATAGCCTTTTTTTTCCCACTTTTTTTGTTATGCTACGCAGTATAGGATTCACAAAGTTAGCTATCTGAAGGAAAAGTCAGATAAGACTCTGACCATATTCTAGTCCATAGTTGATTTTTCTCCAAATGTTGTTTTCAGCTGTGAGAAAACAGTTGTAGATTATCAGGCTATGGGCTGTAGTTGGTATATCTCCAGGAATTTTCTGTGCTTTTAAAATAAATCCTTAATTCAGTCAAGTCCTGAGCACCACACTGCACTGCTGCATCTTTGGGGAGGCCGAGTTTCAGTTAACAGTTTTTCAGCTTGGGTCATACACACCATGAACCATAGAATCATAGAATCATAGAACAACCAGGTTGGAAGGGACCCATCGGATCTTCTAGTCCAACCATTCCTATCAAACGCTAAACCAAGTCCCTCAAGACCTCATCCACCCGTGCCTTAAACATCTCCAGGGAAGGTGAATCAACCACCTCCCTGGGCAGACTGTTCCAATGCCCAATGACCCTCTGTGTGAAAAACATCCTCCTAATCTCCAGCCTAAGTAGCTTTCCGAAGTTGTTCAGTGCTCTAGTTTGGTTTAAAAGGGATGGATGAACCTTCCTAGTCCTGCTTGTGACTTGGTCATAAGCCACATTTGCTGTTAAACATGGGCTCTCTAGGTTTACAAGTGATGGAGTGGTAAACTTTAAAAACTTCCTGGTTGGCAGCAGCTATGTTTGCATTTAAGGTCTGGCTTCTTAATTTAGTGATGGTGATTCTTAACTATGAAAAGACTTGTGATTGTTAGAGAAAATGGCAACTGGCCCATGCCAGGATATGCTTAGGAAAACAGATAGTGTGGTCATGCCAGTTCCACAGACTAGGAAAACGGTGATGAACAGAGAAGAATGAACTGCTAGTGTTTAGTCTGAAAGAACTACAGGGCTCAGCATGATGAAAGCACAGCTTATCCAGGTCTGTCCAAGATAAAACCATACTTTTTACTTAATGTAGTTTGCCCAATCAGCCAGGAAACACTGCATAAAATTTGTCATTGGTTTTTAAATGTATACAGTGATGAAATCCCTTCACAGAGAATGGATATCATTCACTAATGGATTTTGCTGCCCCAAAGAATAATGCCATTGAGTTCATACATGCCCGTGGTGTTATGTCATCATTAGAAAAACACTGGAGGGAGGAATTTCTTTTGTGAAATGTCTGGCATTCATAGACATTAATTTTTAGACAGTTGGATGATGGGGTCTGCATTTTGTGTATATTAACTGCTTGCTAGCTAGGACCCAGCTTTCTCAGTGAGGAAGTTTTCTTGTGTCTGGCACTATTTCTTTAAACAAACAATTAAAGAAACTTGATGTACTGCAGAACAAGATAGTCTTAACTGCATTGAAGAAGATGCAAACAAGTCTTCACAGCTGTTCTTGGTAATTTCGCCACACAGGTTAAAAAAAAAGAGGACTGCTTTCTATTTTATTACTTGGTAGAAATTTTGGGATTAGATGAAATCTACTAGGTAAACCAGTACCATATACAGAAAGCATGACTTCCAGCCCACTTCTGGAAGGTGGCAGCATCCTGAGCAGCTGTTTTTGTGAAGGTACCAGGTTGAGTAAATGGCTTTACAGTGCAGTACAAATAAATCAGTAATATTTATGGAATGTGGAAGGCTTTATTAATTTTCTCGATAAGGTGGTTGTGTTTAGGCAAAAACTATCAATACAAGAGATGATCAGATGGGCAGAAAACCTAGTCTGAGCTTTTTTACTTCCAGCCTGAGGCACAGCAGGTTGTTTGGGCAGTTCAGCAATCTGAGGAGTTGAGGCTTTTGCTCCTTCATCAGTGGAAAAGTCTTTCCCTTCTGCAATAGTTGCTTGCCTGTTTAGAGGCAATCCCTGTGTGACCTTTGCATGGGCCCACAGGTACTTAGATCTGTTTTTCTGGGTCTTCCTCCAGAATCCCTTCATTACAAACATATCTCACATGGACTGGCTGTATTATTTGTGGCCTAATGTGGCCAAATATGCACATGCAGTGTGATATTTTATTTCTTTTTCCCAGGCAAGAAAATCAACGTAGGAAAAATACAGAGGACAAAGGCAAAATTGTTTATGCTGAACAGCTAAATAAAGCTGAATGAGAGCTAGCTACACTCAAAATCAGAAGTGGATGCAAACATTCCTAGGTATTTTAAAAGTGCAGATATGAACAGTAGGCAAAGATGTTCAAATGTTTTGCAAGCTCTGTGTACCTAGCAACAATGTGTGAAAACAAAGGATGTAGAGGGAACACAGAAATTAAAATTACGAATTAAGCCATTATGCAAAATGAGCCTTTTACAAGGAAAACCACAGGATTGCTTCAAGTTTTGATAAAACACTGCATGGTGTGTAGTAGGAAACAATAAGGAAGGATTGATATGGAAGTCTTAGGTACTTAGGAGTAGTGACCATGATAACCATAACTATATGTGGTACATTTCATGTAACACGGATTGTAACACTAATTTGTAAAACTTCTGTCTTTCTGTTTTTATTTCTAGGCCTCTTCCTTATCTTAGGCTTGATACTTTACCCTGCAGGTTGGGGATGCCAGAAAGCAATAAGCTATTGTGGACATTACGCTTCTGCTTACAAACTAGGAGACTGCTCCTTGGGCTGGGCTTTCTACACTGCTATTGGTGGCACTGTTCTGACGTTCATCTGTGCAGTCTTCTCGGCGCAAGCTGAAATAGCCACATCCAGTGACAAAGTGCAAGAAGAAATAGAAGAAGGAAAAAACCTCATCTGCCTCCTTTAACTCCAGTGGGGAAGGATACCAGTGGCTGGATCCTCATCTGTTTTTCCATTGACTGGATAAGCAGATCTGCCTACCTGTTCCTAGCATTTGTGTGATTGAGCCCCATGCATTCCAGCCCTGAACTACTGAAATGGTCTTTTTTTTTCCTTGCTGGGCAATGAGGATCAGAGGAGGATCCCAAGAAAGCAGAATGTAAATATTTGGGGATATTTTTAGTTTCAGTCTATGATCAGGAAACAGTAGAATATATTAATCTGACTGGGGATGTGAGGAATCACGTGTACATAGCAGGAATGTTATTACAACTGACAAATTCTGATCTATCGGATTGCCTTACCCACCATAATCACTCTGAATAATGTGGATTTAAATTAATAAAAGCCAGCACATTTTTTTCCTTATGCAAAACAGAAGCCTATTTTAATTAGGCTTTGTTTCCAAGGGCTCCCCTCACCTGTGACTATTTCACCACCCCCTGGTTTGGTACATTACTTTTCATTGAGGTGCTTTTTTATACTGAACTTCCTTAAAGTACAGTGCCTTCTCAGATAGTAAGTATATATTGGAGAGAGCAAAGCTCATGAAACGAAGTTTACACCAGTCATTAAGCTTTTAAAAATCTGAGTCCCTGCCAGGTTTCTTTGTCTTAAAAATTGCAGCGCAAGGTATGTGCCATTCATTACTCAGCAGGCAAATGATTTTGTTTCCGCTGACTAGAGAGAGAAGCTGTTGTTACAGTGGCTTTCAGCCAATTGTGATAAAATTGTTTGAATAGTCATTGTTAGAAATATTTATTAAAACTTCTGAAATCCCAAGCAGATGAGAACTCCCCACAGCATAGCTGGCAATTATCTTGTGAACGCCAACAGCCTGGCCTGGGCTGTAGCCTCTCCTATTCTTCCTTTAGCCAGTGAAAACTCATTCCTAGGCTACAGATCAGTCTGTCTCATGACCTAAAGCCACACAAGTCCTTAGGAAATTTAAAATTTTCAGGAATTCTTGCCAAAATCTACATGGCTTAAAAGAACTTTTCCCTTTTTCTTTAAATTGCATGTAGTTTGAATCCTTTTCCAGCTACATCAGCAGAAATAAAGCAGACCTTGCCACAAATGACATTCCTTTCTCAAGGGCAGTTGGTTATATTACTTGTGGTGTTGCATCACGTACTACAAGTACTTCTAAAACCAAATTTTAAAGGTATTTTAAAAAATGAAGGAATGATGCAACAGTGTCATGGGAGCACTGGGGATAATTCAGCTGAGAACTCATTCTAACAAAGTACTAAGTGAATTTTAGACTCCTCTTCTTACTTCTTGGTGATTTATCACCCAGTGACAGTGTTGCTGTCCATTACTTCACTGTTTAATGTGGAGCAGATTCTTGTGTCTGCCTAGTCAGTCCCTTATAGATATTAAAGTAATTGTTACTGTACAGGTAGATACATAATTTCAGTGCCCAGCTCAAGTCATTTGTAATTCAAGAGCTGTTCAACAGTCACGACTGCAAAGCCAGGGCAGGTGAGCACTAGCAGTCAGTGTCAGAGCAGCCCTGCAGCACAGGCTGTGCCGATGGATGGAGCAAACCTGGCCCCTCTCCCAGCCTGTGCATGTCTGTGCCCAGAGCACCTTCAGACCACATGTGGGATGGCTATGGAGGTATCTCTGATCCACTAGAAAGGGAATGTTTTAATCTGGCTTCTTGCATTCACCTCTTCCTGCAACCCATGTCCACTACATTCTAGTTTAAAATGGGCAATTCACTTTTCTTTTAAATCTTTAATTTAAAAAAAAAGCCACAAAAGTTATGGACTGAAACCACTTTTTCCAGCTGCCTGCACAAAGGTAGATTTTTAACAAATCGAAAAAACTAGCACATAGTAATACCTGAGGACAGAAGCCACCACATCCTGCCTACACCTGTTTTATTCTTGTTTTCTTCTCCCCATACACACACAAGGCACGCGCTTGGCCTGTGGCTCAGGTCCAGCACAGCCACTGGGTGACTCAAACCATCCTTCTGAGCTGCAGGGCTGGGGCCACCTGCTCGGCTGTGGTTTCCTGGGCTCTGCAATTAGAAAAGGGGACTAGGAAGAGTATCGTCTAAGTCAGTTAAAAATTAATTGCAGAACATATGTACTATTTTAGCTTTTCTTAAGTGGGTAGCAATCCAGTGTCCATGCTGCCACAGCTGACAAATCTTGACACTCTATTGGTGTAACCAGTGCGGCTTTGGCTTGAGCACTTGATTAGTCAGAATAAGGTCAGTTCTTCCTAAAGGTATAGAGCACAAATACTGCTTTAGCTTAGAAGTAAGCAATGACCAGCCTGCATTGACATTACTTGCTGACCTCAGAACGCTTTAAGAATATTAATAGTGCGGTTTTTAAGTTCAAAGAAAGCTTTTTCAGTGTCATGTGTTGCTTTTGTTTGTGTTTGGTTTAACCATGAAGAACCAAATTTTCTGCTTGTTGCTGGTATACTCTCCACTTGCTCTGCAACAACATAATCCACTAATTTGCAACAATTGCCGTGTTCATCACAGCACAGACAGAAGACAGGATAGTAGGAAATGTTGAAGAAGAAAAATCACCCAGAATTTCTTTTCTCAGGGTTCTGCTTTTCTAGTGAGTGATAAGATGGTGTATTGCAGATATTATTCTTCCTGGAAGAGGTTATTAATTATATCTTAACAGCTGTCAAATGCTGTTCCTGAAGTTCACCTCAAAGATATTGTGGGGAAAAAAGAAAAAAATCAGATTCAAGCTAATTTAATTAATTTTCTGAGGGGTCTGCAGAGTGTAACTGCTTCTTAATGTACATGCACTGCATACAATCTAGAAAAATTTGCTGTGGACTCTCTAAAACCTGTGTGCCAATTAGATCAATTTAACTTTGTTTTTGTGGTATTGAAGAATTCTTCAAACATCTGTGGTTTGATTGACTGCATAAACTTATACTCTGTAAAGTGCCATAGACCTTCTTTTTTCTAATTGTAGCATATTTAAAATACACACATATACATATACATATATATATATATATATACACAAACTTGTGTGAGATGTGCAATACCAGAAATGGGTTCTGTTATTGTTTTGTTGTGGTTTTTTTTTTTTTTTTTTTTTCTTCTTAGCTTTTTCTTTTAAACAAGATATTGGAAAAGGGACTTTCCAGGGAAGAAGTGGCTGGATTGTTGGTGGTGTGGACAAGCTAAAGCACAGCATACTGTAATAGAATCTTTGATTTTTGAAGACTAATTAAACAGCAGCAACAGCACCATGAAGATTTTTGTTAAATCTCTTCTAGATTGATTTGAAATACTCACATCTATGTAATGTAGACAGTCCACATGTGAAGCTGTGTCCACACCTGGCAATATACAACCTAAAAGCTGAAAAGGCTCGGCAAGGTTTCTTAATGTGCTTTATTTATAATGTGGCACTGCAAAAAAACATTGCTACTGACCGGTTTCTGGGTTACCTTTATCACCTTTGTATCTGTTTTACCCAATAAAGTTCCCTGGATTCTGAGACTTTTTTTTCAGCCACATCATTTCCATTTTGCATTGTTATCCCACAGCAGCGTATCTTGCATCCTAGTGTTAAACGGACAGGAACTCATGGCTTCCTTGAAGGCCGTGGGCGCTGGTGCCTGTCTCGAGGGAAGGACAGAGCCCAACAAGCAGAGCCTGGCAGCACTGCGTACACCACAGCTGCTTGGTATAGGAGGAGCAGCTGTGGCGGTTCAGCTAGAGTAGGTTTTGAGCCATGATGTATTTGTGGTACTGTTTCTCTGTTCTTGAGTCACCACTATGTACATTTGTTAGCATGAACAATGTACCTAACGTTATTTTTAATCTAAACTACAATTAAAATGTGAGTTTTCAAACTTTAACAGGAGTCTGACTACCTTAATTCAAACATATTGGACAAGTTGAGCCACAGCAAGGCAGCTTTAATTGTAGCTTTACTAGTATTTAAGATCCCAGCCCATTGATGCCACTGGCATTTCAGATTCCCACTTGATGTCAACTGGTACAACCTCTTACTGATCAAAGTAAGGCCTTCTTTGCCTCAGTCTTTAATTGTAAAGAAAGCTGTTCCCTCTGTGTAGAAACCCAGGAAACAGAGGAGCAATACGAGGCTCCCATGATACAAGAAGAGGTGATCAGAGCCTTGCTTGCCCAACTGGACACCCACAAGTCTATGGGGCCAGACGGGATTCACCCAAGGGTATTGAGGGAGCTGACGGGTGTATTGGCCAAACCCCTTTCCATCATCTTCCAGCAATCCTGGAAGACTGGGGAGGATCCACTGGACTGGAGGCTGGGGGATGTGGTGCCCATCTACAAGAAGGGTCGCAGGGAGGATCTGGGAAACTACAGGCCTGTCAGTCTGACCTCAGTGCCAGGGAAAGCCATGGAACAGGTGATCTTCACAGAATCACAGAACAACCAGGTTGGAAGGGACCCATCGGATCATCAAGTCCAACCATTCCTATCTAACACTAAACCAAGTCCCTCAAGACCTCATCCACCCGTGCCTTAAACACCTCCAGGGAAGGTGACTCAACCACCTCCCTCGGCAGCCTATTCCAATGCCCAATGACCCTCTGTGTGAAAAACCTCTTCCTAAACTCCAGCCTAAATCTCCCCTGGCAGAGCTTGAGGCCATTCCCTCTTGTCCTGTCCCCTGTCACTTGGGAGAAGAGGCCAGCTCCCTCCTCTCCACAACCTCCTTTCAGGAACTTGTAGAGAGTAATGAGGTCTCCTCTCAGCCTCCTCTTCTCCAGGCTAAACAACCCCAGCTCTCTCAGCCGCTCCTCATAGGGTCTGTTCTCCAGCCCCTTCACCAGCCTCGTTGCTCTTCTCTGGACTTGCTCCAGAGCCTCAACATCCTTCTTGTGGTGAGGGGCCCAGAACTGGACACAGGATTCAAGGAGCAGCCTCACCAGTGCTGAGTACAGAGGGAAAATCACCTCCCTGGACCTGCTGGTCACACTGTTTCTGATCCAAGCCAGGATGCCACTGGCCTTCTTGGCCATCTGGGCACACTGCTGGCTCATGTTCAGTCAGCTGTCCACCAACACCCCCAGGTCCCTCTCCTCCTGGCAGTCTTCCAGTCAGGCTTCTCCCAGTCTGTAGTTCTGCACAGGGTTGTTGTGCCCCAAGTGCAGGACCCGGCATTTGGCCGTGTTAAACCTCATGCCATTGGACACTGCCCAGCGGTCCAGCCTGTTTAGATCCCTTTGCAGAGCCTCCCTACCCTCCAGCAGATCTTGAGTGCTATCATGAAGCACATGCAAGAGAACCGGGTGATCAGGCCCAGTCAACATGGGTTCACAAAAGGCAGGTCTTGCCAAACTAACCTGATCACCTTCTATGACAAAGTGACTCGGCTGCCGGATGAGGGAAAGGCTGTGGATGTGGTCTTTCTGGACTTCAGCAAAGCCTTTGACAGAGTTTCTCACAGCATTCTGCTAAAGAAACTGTCAGCCTCTGGCCTGGACAGGTGCAGACTCTCCTGAGTGGAAAACTGGCTGGATGGCCAGGCCCAGAGTGTGGTAGTAAGTGGTGTTACCTCCAGCTGGAGGCCAGTGACAAGTGGTGTTCCCCAGGGCTCAGTGCTGGGTCCAGCCCTGTTCAATGTCTTCATCAATGACCTGGATGAAGGCATTGAGTGCTCCCTTAGCAAGTTTGCAGATGACACTAAGCTGTGTGGAACTGTCAATCTTCTGGAGGGTAGGGAGGCTCTGCAAGGGGATCTGAACAGGCTGGACTGCTGGGTAGAGCCCAATGGCTTGAGGTTTAACATGGCCGGGTCTTGCACTTGGGGCACAACAACCCTATGCAGAGCTACAGATTGGGAGAAGTCTGGCTGGAAAACTACCAGGAGGAGAGGGAGCTGGGGGTGTTTCTCAACAGCCAACTGACTGTGAGCCAGCAGTGTGCCCAGGTGGCCAAGAAGGCCAATGGCATCTTGGCTTGTATCAGAAACGGTGTGACCAGCAGGTCCAGGGAGGTTATTCTCCCTCTGTACTCAGCACTAGTGAGACTGCTCCTTGAATCCTGTGTTAAGTTCTGGGCCCCTCACCACAAGAAGGATGTTGAGGCTCTGGAGCGAGTCCAGAGAAGAACAATGAAGCTGGTAAAGGGGCTGGAGAATAAGTCTTATGAAAAGCAGCTGAGGGAGCTGGGGTTGTTTAGCCTGGACAAAAGGAGGCTAAGGGGAGACCTCATGGCTCTCTACAATTGCTTGAAAGGAGTTTGTGAAGAGGAGGATGTTGGCCTCTTCTCTCAGGTGACAGGACAAGGAGCAATGGCCTCAAGTTCTGCCAGGGGAGGTTCAAGCAGGACATCAGGGAAGAGTTTTTCAGGGAAAGGATCATTGGGCACTAGAACAGGATCATTGGGCACTGGAACAGGCTGCCCAGGGAGGTGGTTGACTCACCTTCCCTCGAGTTGTTTAATGGAACAGTGGATGATGCTCTGAGGGGCATGGTTTAGTGTTTGATGGGAATGGCTGGACTCAATGATCCTGTGAACCTCCTAAGGTTACAGCACAAGAAAATGGACTGCAAGTGTTCAAGAACTTTTCATCCTAACAGCCAAGCAGACTCATTCCAATACCCTAACGTATTATTGTGAGAGTGGATAATTTGCTTTCCCATTTCAGCAGATTTATTGTAACATGTTATATAGAAATATAAATATGAAGTGAGAGCAGCCACCCTGCAAATTATCCTGACTGTTAAAAGAAAAATCTCTATATTGGTCAAAACTATATAGAACAAACATCCAGGAAAAAAAGTCTTTTTTTATTCTATGACACTGTGTTAATACAATAAATATACAAAACTTATGAACTACTCAGACATGCAACGGAAGGACAGAAGTGCATTTGTACAGAACCATGACATTCACCAGGATGGCAGAGCATTGTTAGTAATTTACAAAATATACAAACATCCCTCAGATAAATAAAACCAACTCCTAAATTACAGATCAATGACTACTGACATTCCAGTGTTTAAACTTTGTACCTGGTACTCAAAATTTGCCACAATACTACAAAATGACAACTTCAGTGGGTGCCATACTCTGACTGTACAATCTAGTGTTTGTTAGGTAAAAAACATTTTAACAAATATCAACCTCCTGTTGTCAATGCTAAACTCAAGCTTCTCCCTTCCCTTTTGGGCTGCAAGGTGTCAGAGGTTTTTGGTTTAAACAATTCACATGTAACCAAACCTTGAATTTCACTGAGCTTTAAAACCATACATTCAACCCATGACATTACAAATCAACGCTCCCTATACATAAAACATTAAAGTATGTTTTGTAAAGAGACTTCAAACATTTGGGGGCCCTCCCCCTTCCAAACTCAAGTTATATTTGTAATTTTTTCCCCCTAATATATTCTTGTAATGTTTATTATTATGCACTCAATTTAATTTGCAAGGATGATGTCTCTGGGATTCCTATCCAAGAGATATCAGAGAATTGTGTAAATTTAGATTTACACCTAATCCCCAGTAAAGTTTCTAGAAAAAAGTGTCAAGTTAAAACATTTTGAAAAGAACAATCTTGATGCTAGAAGAATGATGCCTGTCCTCAACAGAAAATGGTGGCTTTTGTCTGGAAAGCTTTTAGTAACATTCTAGACAAATCTTAAGTGCAATGCTAGCATGTCCACTAGGATGAAATTTTAAAGCCCCTATTACACATAATATTTAAACTGCTTTTAACTTCATGATGCAGAAACCATCTAGAAGCAGGTATATTCATTAATATGAACTTCAGCTTTGGTGAAGCTACAGTGTTTATCCAAATTCAAGTTGGATTTAAAGAAAACAGAATAGGGATTTCACACTAAAGAGTACAATACCAATCTAGGGATTAAGTTAGGGGGTTTACTTTCTGTAATTCTTGTCTATTTTTATGATTACAGTGTAGTGAAAAGATCCCAGTGAGGCATGGAGAGGCCTCAGAATTTTATGCTGTTACTTAAGGTGATTCTCCTTAAGAGCCGAATTAATTTCAAGCTATAGTCTACACAGGTTGAAGGATGTGGTCCTTTCTGTTTTCATTTTTTAAATGACTCTGTTTAAATGACTGTAGTGTTATGCCTAAGATTCATGAGGCAATCCAAGAACAATGGAATGCTCTGGGGTGCAAGTAGTGTTTAGTTCCATTCCAACACTAATGAATGAAGAGCAAGAGATCAAAAAGAATCAGCTGATTAATACCTGGCTCTGAACCTGGGAGGAGGAGAAAAACTTTTGGTTCTTTTATCATGGACTGGCCCACACACCTGGAGTCTTCCTTAGAATAGATGGGGCACACTTGTCTCCTGGGGGTACTAGAGCCCTCACTAAAAATCTAGCAGGGTTCATAAATAGAACTTTAAATTAGATGTGAAGGGTGGGGAACGAAGCCAGGCAAGTCAGGAGTGAGCCTGGAAGTGGAACTCCGGTGCGTGAGAGATGGTGTGCAGGCAAGGACCACCAGTATGTCACCACCGAGTGAGTGGGGGCGAGTACATCTGGTGACAGAAAGGATGAAACTGGCACTGATGGGTTAGATATTCCAAGGACCAGTCAATTGGCAATGAACACTATCCCCTTTACAAGAGCTGAGGGTTCACCAGCTCAGTTGAAGTGTATTTACACCAATGCACACAGAACGGGCAATAAGCAGGAGGAACTGGAAGTTATTGTAGGGCAAGGAGACTACAACGTAGTTGCTGTAACAGAAATGTGGTGGGACAACTTGTATAACTGGCGTGCAGCTATGGTGGGGTATAAACTCTTCAGGCGGGACAGGAATTGCAGAGGAGGTGGTGGGGTCACCCTCTATGTTAGAGAGAACTTTGATACCCTTGAGCTTGATTATGGTGATGATGGGATTGAGTGCCTGTGGGTTAAAATCAGAGGAGTCCACAAGAAGGCAGGTATTGTGATGGGAGTTTGTTATAGACCACCTAGCCAAGAACATGAAGCTGATGAGCTCTTCTATAAACAACTGGGAGAAGTCTCAAGGTCACTAGCTCTTGTCCTTGTGGGAGACTTCAATCTTCTGGATGTCTGCTGGAAGTACAATACAGCAGAAAGGAAGCAGTCTAGGAGGTTCCTGGAGTGCGTGGAAGACTCACACAGATAGGACAAGAGGGAATGGCCTCAAGCTCCACAGGGACGTTCAGGCTGGACATCAGAAAAAAAAAATTAATGAAGTCACTGGGCACTGGAACAAGCTGCCCATGGAGGTGGTTGAGTCACCTTCCCTGGAGGTGTTTAAAAGATGGGTGGATGAGGTGCTGAGGGACGTGGTTTAGTGGCTGACAAGAATGGTTGGACTTGATCCTGTGGGTCTTTTCCAACCTAGTGAATCTGTGTTTCTGTAATATAACTAACTCTTCAAAGGAGATAAAAATGCCATTATAGTAAGACGTGATTACATTCTAGAAATTTATGATGGTGGGTACAGTTCTGGATTGTTCAGTTCTCTGGCAGAAATTTAACCTCTTAGGCCTCCAGTTCAATGACTTAAAATTTAACTTTTTTAAAGAGGAAGACTTCTCAACTCAAATTAATTTCAAAGCTCTTTTTCCCGAGCTTAAACCATATCACAGAGATGATACTAAAATAAATTCAAGTATCTGTTAAATGTCATTGCTTAAAAATCTTGGGTTTAGACAATGTTCCTGTTAGAAAATGAAATACTGTATCCTTAGGGTTTTGGACAAGCCGTAAACAGAGTAACTCTAGGCTACAGATTTAGTACCACTGTTAAACACAAATCTACATTTAAAAGAAAAACCAAAACAAAAAAACACCACAAAAATCCCAAGTACAACAAAAATACCACTGCACATAAAAGAGGGAAGGGTGCAAGAAAACTAGTGTTCTGAAATCAATACTGGTTTCTTTCCCAGCAAAATTATAACCCCAAGACTTGAATACTGAAATTAAAAATAGCAAATATATAATCATTTAGGTCTGTGATTGAAACCATCATTAACTTCCTTAAACTGTACACTGCATTACACATTCTATTACAAAGAATGTTTATGCACCATTGACATTTCTCACAGGTAGAGAATATTCCATGAAAATAGATATAAACAAATGCTGTAATTATGAAGTGACACAGGTAAATTCTGGACCAAAACACTATTTAAACAAGATCAGATAATTCAACAGCATTCATGCAAACTTACAGGTTTATATCAAAAGAGTTATCCTAAAAAAAAAAACCCAAGAAAAACAAACCAAAAAAGAATTTATACCTACTTTTATTTGTCCTCCAGCAGCTGTTGAAATGGCAAAAGCAGCAGCCAAGCCTAACTTTCTACATTTCTAAGTCTACCCCACTTCCTGTAGTAGAAATAGGGAAAACAGTTCCTACAATGAAACATAATTGATCCAAAGTGCTTTCCTGAAGTTACAAAAACCCATCAGATTGAATGACTAAAAAAAATTCTGAACTCTCAATACATTTATTTGATCATTACACACCACAATTCACACTCAAGCCAATTGTTGAAATAATTTATTCCCCATAAAATATGTAAGGCTTTATATTCAAGAATACAGCGTCTTAAAGGGGGGTAAAGAATGGCTAGCTTTTTAAATAAATAAATTTATAACAAAATAAACCAAACATTTCCCATTTTACCCATGCACAGCTGCAGAAGAGACAAACATGCTGTGTGAATTTTGATCTAGGCTTTTAGGGAATATAGTAAGTGACTGGAAAACAAAAGCAAAATTGAAGAGAACCGTGATGACTTTTCAAGTTTCCCTACAGCCGGTTACCCTTGAATGCGTTTTGAGCTGCACTGGTTGCTGCTGTTGATGCGGCATTGGCTGCAGCAGTTTGTACAGTTTTGTTGGACATCACTCCTGTTGCAAATTCCTGCTGCGCTTTCTCAAAACTAGCACCAGTCGTGCGGTAGAGACCGTGCACCTACAGAGGTAGAAAAGCAAGAAAAAAAGGGTGTTGAGCATTGCATTTCTTGGCAGAATAATCACAAAGTCTCACACGTGAAGCAGAGCTGTGCGGCGGGAAAATCTGGTTTGCTCACACATTCTGGATCATAAAGATCCAGAAATGAGTAAACAGACTTTTTTCTACAAGTCCCACAACTTTTGATTGCTCTGATGTGCACATAGTTTGACTATAAGAATATCTGCAACTTTTTGCAAGTTCAGAGGGGTTTCATAGGTCTTTACTAAAATCTGTGTGGTATCCACTTTCTGAAACAACATACTTAAAAACACAAACAGGCTGCACCCCTAGCATAATGCACAGCTTGCAAAAAGATCTCCTGTCTCAATTTGTGTATAACTTGCAGTACTCATTAAAAGACTTCGTGAGTGTGCATGTTCAAAAAAATCAGCAGGATATAAACCCAAAGAAGCATTTCTAAATACACTGTGTCGATAATATTTTGGTGAACTTTCTTCCACATCAATTTTTAGTTTCTCTAATTGCTATAGTTACAGGAACATGCTAAGCTATGAAGGAACATTAAAAAATATATATGTCCAAATAATGCAGATGTCTGCTAAACCAGTGTGATGAAAAACAACTCCATGTAGTAATAGGCAGAGGTTTTAAACAACATGACTTATGAACACTCTAAACAATATGGTGTATAATCACTAGTAAAATTAAAAAACCCAGATCCTTGGAAACTTTCAGGTACTGCAGCATTTACTTAAAATGCTACTTCTGGCTTACATGCAATCAAGTCACAACAAAGTTGTCAAATAATATTGAAAAAACCATTTTCTTTCAGGTGTAGCAGGAAAATTAATGCTGTAACTTTCTGCTTTGTTATAAACATGATTATTTCTTATCCATAAAAATATATGAGAATGGATAACTGAGTATGCAGGTTTTTGAAAAGAATCCTGATGCATACAGTAGGGAAAATTATAAAAAAATCCTCCACCACACATTTTTCTTGCTTATTTCTTTCTCCTGTACCCAAGTATTTATGCAGGAAACAAATAAGGAGAAGAGACATCTCCATTAAATGCTTAAAATTTCTAGCTTATTGTAAAGACATCAGAAACATTTGTATATGTGAAAATCTTTAAGTGTAACTGTAATTAAGGTTGAATTATTAGAACTGCCAGAACAGTTTATCAGTTATATTCTACCTAAACTACAAAAACTTACTAGCACATTAGTATCTATACTTTGGTCTTTTGGACAGAAATCCACAAAAAATGGAACCGGGGAAAAAGCATCTTTGAGTGTTCATCCTATGCAATCATTAATTATCAACAAAATGATAAAATAATACAAGCAGAGAAATAAACATCCTTTTCTGAGGTGCCAGGCATTCCCCTCTTCTACTGATTTTAACAGGAATGATTTTTGATAAGAGCAGAAATGTATGAGTCATGTAAGTCGCACTTCACTAAGCCTGATTAATCACCACAGATCTGAAAATGACATCCTGGTATCAAAAGGTACAATCACAGTGTCCAGAGCTTCTCACCTACCTTGTCATTCTGGGCTTACCTCCCAACTTCCTATATTCAGAGCTATCCTTACCCATTTTTGGTTGAAGAAAAGAAGTGTGTTGTACAAAGAGCATTTCATTAATTTCATAACAGCATAAGCAAAAAAGTACAGTTGTTAATCAGTAAGGAAGACTCTCTAGAATATAGTTTTATGGGCATTACTTTGTGAGAGAGTACCTCAAACAGGAAAAAAAAATCCAGATCAAATATAGGAAATATTAGAAGGGAATGATACGCAACTCACCTTTTTAAACATAACTAGCGAGATAACAGCAGATGCTGTAAAAAGTGCTGCTATGATTATCATCATAATGCCAACAGGAATACTCTTGTTAAGACCAGTAAGAGCTGAAATCCACCCACTGAAGGAAAAAGAAAGGACAAACTTTACTGGCACAGCACTTGAACCACTTAGTCAGAGATAGCCATGTCAAAGGAGGCTTTATAACCTCCTGGTTCTGATCAACTTTGAATATTTTTGAAGTAAAAATCAAGGAAACTTTTACATCCATTTTGGTTCCATAATAAGCTTTTAGAGCTTGGTTTCCCTTTTTTTCCCAATGCATGAAATGAAACTATATGGAAAATTGCAGTAAAGAACCTTGAGCAAAATTCAGAAGAAATTAAATGAGCTGCTCATTAACTTTTTGGGTGATTTTTTTAATCATACTGGCATTTCAGATTATTTAACAGAAGAGAAAATGTCCCTAAAAAGATAGCTTCTAATTGCTTTAATTATAGACAAAAACCATGCCAGACACACACCTCTACATGGGAAGACTCATTTGATTCTATCAACACAGTGCTGCCCTTTTATTCAAAGTTAATGTATTTTTTTTAAAGTAGATTTCATCAGATCAAGTAATAGAAGAGATTGTTATGTCAATATCTACATTTCCACATTCTTAAAAATTAGAACACCAATAGGAAAATACAATATCAAAACTGAAACCACAAAAACAAGATTGCCTTAAGAAAAATAAGATGTTAAGATGGAAAAGATTCTTCCACAGAAAAAAAGCAAAAAAATTCTGTAAACCCAAATGACCTTAAGACTTTCCTTTGTGTGTTTTACACTGCCTTGATAACCCCTATGTCCAACTGGACTCTTAGCACTAACAAAACTCCAAAATCCAAACTGTAATTGGAATATTCTGATTATCTGGTTACTTTTCATGCCCCTCTCTCAAGTATTCTTTAAAAGCACATTCACAGAATTGGAGAGCTGGTCCTCTAAAATACCTTTCCATTTTGTTAATGTACATCAACTTATCTATGAAAAAGCAAAAGATTGGATTTGAGAGGAAAATAATGAACCACAATATTTCCTTACACTACAGTTTTAAAACAACGTGGTTTTGTCTGCTTATGTGTGTCCAGAGGTTAGCAGCAAAAAGCACTGGTACAGAGAAGTGTCATTACCCAGCAACAGTACTGCTAGTCACAGCTCTCCATGCTAGCAGCTGGTCACTACAACCATGCTTTTAGTTATTTCAATTTATCTGGGTTTTTTTCCCAGATGTAGTGATCAATTCCCATTTGCTATTCCTTGTAAAAATCTAAATATTAGAACTCAAAGACTCAAATAAAAGACATTATAGATTAAAAAAATCCAAGTAAACACTAATACAAGCATCAAAAAGGAAAATCAACTACTACAGAATAAGAACCTGACTTGAACAAATGAACTTTTGAAATAATATCAAAGAGATACTACCAAGAGACATTCATCAAATAAACTGCTGACTCATTCTTTCAATTTTAGCAATAAATTCACTAAGTATTAAGTATATTAACATAATTAGAAATAACTAATGATACAAAACATGCAACCAGTATACCATTATTTTCTAAATTATTTTCATTTGCTCTAAGTTTTCCTTATGTCTTTATCTTCAATACAGAGTAAATAACATTTCTACACACCACCAAAATACAGGAAGAAATGTATAAAAGAATAGTTAGTAGTAGTTTATGCTGAAAGATAAAGTTTTGACCAGCCTAATAGCAGAATTACCTCACACTTGAGATACGTTTCACGCACTTTTCCTAGTTAAGGAAAACACTTTTTGGCAGAGCTAAATGTAACAATTCCAGTGAACACAAAATTCTTATTTTTTTTTTTCATTCTGAAAGAGCACACAGATGGTATTGCAGTTGCTACATCAAATATGAGTGTTTGTCTTACAGAGAGTATGATACTACAGCAAACAGAATACTCACCAGTTTCCCCATCTTTGAAATCCTGCAGCTTGAAGTACATGCACAGCAAACTGACAGATATATACAAAGAAGAACACAAAGAACCTGAATGAACTGTCACTCCTGGAAGAGGGGGGGAAAAATATTAAAGCAGCCAGGAAATCAATAACTTTTTGCAAATACTGTAGTACCAATATAAAGTTTACTCCATTAACTAAAAGACAAGTCCTGTCACTTTTTGACAATGACGTGAAATATCAGAAATTCTGTGGTTTTGCTGACTATTTATAAGAACTGCTTCTTCTTTAATATAGTATTTTTGCCACTTGCTCCTCTAACAGAGGTTAAGAATAACAGCAAGATACTATTCCTTAGTGTTCTGTTCAGCACACACCAAGGCCTCTTAAGACTAAACACAGAAGTTTAGCTACAATGCATGAAGAACAGAACTCTGTTCTGCTTGCAGACTGAAGTTCACAGTGCTGGCAGGATAGGAAGAAAATTATTTACTTGCAGAAGGAAATAAAATCCGGTATGCAATTACTGAAATATAATGTAGACCAAAATACTGAAACAGCTGTTGCATAAAACGAGAACATGAGGAATAAGTTAGTTTAAATTACTAAACTGCCAGCCTTACAATGACTGGCTCAATATAAAAGTACAGGCAAAATCTGATAGAACTCAGTGT
The DNA here is from genome assembly GCA_033558105.1 of Coccyzus lansbergi. Taxonomy (NCBI): domain Eukaryota; kingdom Metazoa; phylum Chordata; class Aves; order Cuculiformes; family Coccyzidae; genus Coccyzus; species Coccyzus lansbergi. The sequence goes on from JAUMJK010000362.1 coordinate 871,199, forward strand.
ATTATTATCAAAACTAATGATCATAGAGTATGCTTGCTACCACAGCTCTAAAGAAAGAAGAAATCACTTAGTTAAGTGACAGAAATTAACGACTTTTCCTGCAGAAGCAAGGTTGTCAATTTCTCCTTATTAAATCATTTCACCTCAATAACTATTTCATGTTCAGCAGAGCAACTGAAGGAAAGCTGAATACACAAGTAGTAGTTTTCAAAAAAATCAATATTCACTAAGAAAAAACATGGATTTAATAGAGAGCAAATGCAAGTTAAACTAAATAATTCTTCAAAAATCTGTGGGTACATGGGTACAGCAATACCTCCTTGTTTAGCAAAAAGAAACATCTCACCAAGTTATGCTTAACTATAAATTCTGGCCATCAATCTGTCTCTAAAAGAATTACTGCATTTTAACTGAGAATATTCTGAAACTCTTTGATATAAAAAAACCCCAAACAAACAAAAAAAAAAAACCCAAACAAAAACCCCACCAAACAAAACCTCAAGGAAAACCGTTTAAAATACAGGATTTAGAATCTCTACATAATGATTTTCACATCAAAGAAGTACACCTTTGCCTGCAAAGCAATCTTATTAAACACAAAGCTACCACACCTCATGCTTGTGAGGTCTGTAAAGGTCGTTAAAAGCTAAGAAAAATACTAAAGTCTGGTTACTATAAACTTTCTTTACTCATTTTAAGAATCTCATTCTACTTTAGTTACAGATGCTGTGGGTCACTTAATGATGTTAAGATTTTAAGCATACTGTTTTATGAAGTTCATTCAGAAAGCCAAAAATTTAAGACACTCTTAACTATTAACCTACTCAAATTCTTGGTGTAAGGAGACAGATATTAATGAGAACTTTCCTTAAAACTGTTATCAGCCCAATGCAAAGCTAAATATTTCCTACAAATATTTTATCAATGGTAGAAGCTACAAATACTTTAAAAGATTATTCCATGACATTCCTAACTATTGCCATCTTTGTTTCCAATACAACATCCATATCAATGGCAAATATGCTATTTGTTTCTAATGAAAGCATATAAAAGGATTATAATAATTATAATCAGGCAAATTCTGGAGTATTAATGCATTTTGACAAGTTTTTAAATATCCCAAGTCAAACTGAAGTTGTTACCTGAAAGCTCCATAAAGTGGTCTGTACCAGCAGACAAAAGAACAAGGGGTAAAAAGCAAGAACCAGAGAATACTCAATCCAAAATCAACCCCTCGCGTAGCATCAACGTAAAACCAGGCCAAACATCCAAAGATATTAAGAAACAGTGTCAGTGTATCGACTGTAGAAGCAAAAGCAAAACAGTCTTAATTAAATTATGTCTATACAATATATTATTACAACTGTTAAAGTCATACCCAAGCTAAACATTTTTAAACAAAACATCAGCATGCTGACAATAAATCAATACCCTCTCAATACCCTCAGCAATGAGCTGATTTTTATAGTTTTCTAACTTTTAGGTAAACCTAGTATCCACAAATGAAAGCAGTGAACATGAAAGAACTATTAGCTAATGGTGAAGTTAAAAATCTTATCACAAAAATATGGTATTTTCAAACTTAAAATAATGAAAAAAGAGGCTTCTGCAGCTGTAACTATTAATACTTCTTCTACAGTATACAGACTACTGAATATTTTTTGAGAGCAAGTTTATAAATTACGTGAAGTGCTCCACAAATTTAGCACTGTACACATTCTAATTTGAAAATAAAAACTTCCAAAACAATCTTTGACTGAAAAGCTTATTGTCTTCCATGTAAGAAAGCAAACAATACCCACTTAGTAAAAATGTTTCTCACTCTAAACAAGGTATATGAGAACGAGTTTTAGAGCCTCTAATACATACTGCATATTCAAACAGTTCTTATTATACTGTCCTTAAGCATTTGCCTTTTTGGTGCTCCATTCTTAGCTCAATACTAGCATTTTTTCATTGGCAGATCTTGTTAGAAATTACTGAAATTCTACTAAGGAAATGCATTGGCATTGTGACTTCACAGTAAATTTCAAATATATTTAGTTCCTAGAACAGAAAAAGATATAGCAGTACGAAACACTGAAACTACTACCTTCATGCTATCTGGCACAGAAGTTGGTTTTGCCAGACTTACAAGTTGTACATGAATTTCTGTCCTCATTCAGCAATAACCAGGGATTGAGGAGTGATTTTGCCACCTCAGAGGACAGTTTCTGTCCTTGTAAACCAGGACAGAGTATTTATAATTGAGAGTGCACAAGCTTTTTACTTTAAGTTCAAAGAAACACTAGCCATTCTACTTGACAGTAAGGTTAACAGAAGAACTGGTAATATAACAAAGATTTTGAATAGCAGACTCCTCAAACTCACTGCTGCCCTCTTAACCACTAATTGAATAAGCCCTAAATCAACTTAATGGGAAAAAATCTTAAAGTAAAATGCCCACTTCATTGCAGGAAAGGCTGAGGAAACTCAAAGCACTGCCCTTGGACAAATAGCATCTTCCTCTTAGACTTGCCAGAAACAGAAAACTTTATACTTTTAAATACAAAGCATTTAATGCATCTACGTATCTTAGCACCATTCTCACAGGTCATCAAAGCATGTTTGCTTCAGAATTTGTGTATGCCTCACAAAGCACAACAAAGGATACAAATCCAAATTCCTTCCTTTCTTTGATAAATATCAGACAGCTTACTATAGGATATTCTTTTGTTTTCTAGTCAATAGTGGAAAACAGGGAGACCCTTCCTAATGTACTAGAAACATTCACATTCTGTTGGAGTTTGAGTTTTCCAAAATTACTACTTCTTTTTGTAATTGCGATTACAATTAGAGACAAGTGTTAAAACAATACCATCAATGCAAAAGAACATTGAAATGTCACAACCACTACTGACACTTACTAGCACAATAAAACCAGCAACATATACATCTATTTCCCTGCTCTCAGCTCTAAAACTGTGTATTAGAGCAAGCTACAGATGAAGACACGAGACTTCACTGACAATTTTGCCTTTGCTCCACCCACCCTTCTCTCTGCCTGCTGCAAGTTACAGAAGGCATTTGTTCTTTGAGCCAACAGCTTCACTAAGTCACCTTGATAGGCTCTGCCACTCTATGAACAGACAGGTAGTTTTATGTTCAGGGTAATGCTACTTCCACCTACTTGCTTCTTCAAATGAAATCACGATACAAGTTACTAGAAGACAATGAAGCTCAAATGATCTAAGGCTTTGGAGGAAGTCTGGAACATGCGGTGTCTATATGGTAGTAACTTCACAGCTGTACAAGTGTAGTACTCAGCTTGACATGATCTGTGAAAGCTTTCTCCTACTTTAGCTATGGATGTAGTCGAGGTTGAAAAAAAAAATCAAAGGGATATTCTGCCACAAGACTGAACAATGGGAAATTTTATTAGTTCAATAGATATTGAGACTCAATTTCATTTCTACTAGTATAAATCTTACTTGGTTACACATTCCCTGTCTTAATTAAGTACACATTATCATCCATTAATATCTGAAAGTTAACTGTAGAAAAAGACCAAAAACTGCACTGATGCTATCTGACATCTACATTACTGAGATTGTTATTTTGCAGCCCCACCTGGGACTGTATAAAAATATATTTTTGTAGTAAGTTTTGTTTCAGTAATGTTTCATTGATGGTACTCTTAGAAAACCAAAGTTCTTGCTAGGACACTTAGCAAATAATGCACTTCATTCCAGGAACTAGCTGGACTGACATCTGTAATGCACTGCCTCAAGGGGAATGGCATGCCTACAAATATAAGAGTTTTGAAGCTACAAGGCAACTGACAAGTGAGGACAAAGTTGCTGAAGTTTGATTATATACAGCTTTGGAGCACAGAGTGGCTTTGAATGAAGATTAACACTTTTGTTCCTCCTTGGTTCCGGTCTTCCTGTAGATGGGACGGTAAGGCACGTGCAAACATACTTTGCAAATGACAGGATTATTTTCCATAGGAAACACTATATTCTAAACCAGGCTTAGATCAGAACATAAGCATATGCTATCAAAAAGGTGAAGGTGTTTTCTTTTCTACATATTACATCAGATTTTCCGCAAAAGTATTGGACACAGTCCACACTGTAAAATTCTTGATGCTACAAACTTCAAAACACCCATAATAATCTGGAGTAGAACAAGGAGGGAACCTGTATGACAGCAACCAAACAATCAGACCTCTAGAAAACACAACCTACAAAGAAAGGCTGAGTAGACTATGTTAATTTAGTCAAAAGGAGAAGACTAATGAGGATAAATGTGTTCTCTGTAACAGCAGACAGAACAAGGAAGATCAATCCCAGGAGGGGAGAATTAAACTATATACTTGGAAACTTCTTCTAATTATAAAAGAAAGCAACACATTAGAACAGGCTTGGAGGGAGTTTGTGAAGTGTCCATCCTTGGAGATTCTCAGGAACAGGCAGAACAAACATCAACACAGACATGTACTATTGATCATATCCTCAGAAGGGTGGATGACGTGAAACTCTCCTGAACAGAAAAGATACTGTAAAAGATGGCATTTGGAGGAATTATTTTTCTAGCAAACTCCACAGTTTAAGTCACTGGTCTTTGAAAACCTTTAAGACTATTTGTCATACAAAATGGAAATATTCACAACCTATATAAAGTAAGAAACTCAAATGCCACAAAAGCTTTCCATGAGGTTAAGCAGCTGTTTGATTCATACCTTCATATAAAAAATATTCTTTTTAAATCAGTACTGCTAATTTTGTACTTGCTATCTCTTTGTGGAAAAAGTAGCTGGAAAACACCAGCTTTTGAGCCAAAAAAATTTTGGTATTAGATACCTGTCAAGTGACATGGGACATTTCACTAGTAACAACACAGGAAGATCTAAAAAGTTGTGTTTAGTGCTAAAGAGCCAGGAAAAATGTCTGCAAGCCACTAAACATCAATGGTAACAAAAATAGAACAGAAAAGCTCCAATGGTAGCTGACATGAGGTATTGCTAAATGATTGATGTAGTTCACACAAACATGGGAACATTTTTGTCAGTAAACAAAAAACTCTCAAAAAATTGCAAAACACTGACTTGTCATAGAGAAAAGACTGATAAACTGATGGAACATGGGAAATAAGGATAAAAATAGACTTGTTTTCTCCTGAGACAAAGAGCATATAGACTTGAAACTGGAAAGAGTTTCTTCAGATACATAAGACTGAGAATAAGGGCTTCAAGATTGCTATTAAACATGGAAACACAAAGAAAACTGAAAAAGAAAGGTTTGACTCCTAAAAAGGAAGAGGAAAACTAAGCTACTTTACAAAGTGCTGAGCATGGAGTACTATACGTCTCCAAATGTGATTATGTTCACAGAACCCCACGGTCTTACAAAACCTAGGGAATTCTGGAAGAGGAAATAAAATGTTGGGTAGAACTGCATGTAGGAGGAGGCTGGTTTGCTATGGTAATAAGTGCCTCCACTAAGGAAACATAGCCACTCTTATGAAAGAGCCAAGCTACGTAGGTACGATCCTGGGAAAGAAAAGTCACAAGGACCGATTCAACAGCCAGCCCTAAAGCACAGAATTCTGTACACAATCTTTTCTATGCCAAAAATAGATTTTGTCTTTCTTTTCCTTTATTATGCCCTTTTCCTATCTAAATCAGATAATATGAGAGCTAATGAAATAAAATAGCAAGAGGACTCAGTTAAACTCAGTCTACCTGCAAGAAACTGTTGTATTAATACGAAAGTATAACTCCTTTATATTTTGTAATACTGTAACACTGCTGCTTCCTTTATTTATTGCCATAGGAAGAAAAAAGAAAACAGCATTCCAAGTGACTATTCCAATTCTCACTTTCTAAGTCAACCTTGTCTTTGAAATACACAGTGCTTTCAGAACTCAGTCCTGCTAATGGCCACAAGTGGTAACTATCCTAAAATTTTGGAGTTCTTGATCTTAGACTTTATGTAGATCTTAAATGTCCGTCAGATTTACAGGAGTGACTAGTCACACATTCAACAGTGGATTTAGTTGCTTATTTGAAGATTAGCAACCCAGTGGTGAATACAGAAAGCTGTGCATTATGACGAATTGGAATTCACTTGATTAAATGCTGATTACTCATTTTCTGTGGATCAATTACGTGGTTCAGACACAGTCGTAAGATTACCAAATTAACAGGCAAAATTATAGAGATTTACTAACAAAACCTGAAGCACTGATACAAACACAGAAAATTCTGAAATATTCATCCCCTTAATGTGCTAAAAATATATTAAAGGCATTAAAGCACCTAAATCTTTGGAATTTCCCCAGTCTTTGAGTAATTATTAGGTTCTCATCACACTGGACAGAAGAAACAAATCTTATGGCATTTGCACATTTTGTATATCCAGCATTTCTCCAGTTAAAACACAGCACGGGCATGAGAGCACCCTTCATAGAGTCACCAGGTTGGAAAAGATCTCTAGGATCATCTAGTTCTACTATTCCTATCAACCACTAAACCATGTCTGTCAGCACTTCATCCACCCTTCTTTTAAATACTTCCAGGGATGGTGACTCACTACCTCCTTGGACAGTCTCTACTTTAAAACCAGAAAACTGCAACATACTATATGCAAACTGCCTTTGCATAATCCTTCTCCTTTTTTTCTGTGGAAGTTTCTATGAAATAATTCAAGAATTTTAAAATTGAAACTAACAAAAAAGATGTCACTTCAGTATTTGAGTGCTGGATTTTGAAAAACTTCTCATTACAGATGTTGCAAGACCCAAAGTAGCACATGTGTCATCAAGTCTGAATAAAGACTTTTTTTTAAAAAAAAGACCTACTTACACATCCACAAATAGTACATAATCTTCACTGTCTTCTGGAATTCTACAGGAATGTCCACAGAGAAGTCCTGGTAGAAACAAGGACCTACTGGAAAATTCTCGGGAAGAGGTGGCCAGTTATTTTTTCTACCTGCAAAACAGAAAAAAAAAAGAGCTTTATAATACAGTTTTAATCTCTATATAGTAGGAAGATATATGAATTTGGACTTTTTCAATTTGCATTGATAGTCTGGGGTGCCAAAACCCAAGAGTTTCATCAGTTATCCTCACACAACACCAAAAATAAACTTCAGAAATAAGATACAATGAAGTGCAGATGGATGAAGGGAAGTACAGTATTTTATACATGTTAAGCACCAACCAGGCATCTGACGGTACCTACAAAATAATGAGAAAAGAGATATCTTCACAAAATGGACAGATATGGACAGAAAAGCAATTTCTCAGAGTTCTCTGACTTCTAAATACACATTTCCCTGAAGTCCCACCACACTCACACACTTTGTTGAATACAAAAACTGGGAAGCTAAAAGCACTCTTTATTCTTGGAGTTCCAATGTTTTTAATATGCAGCTACCTCAAATACTTTAAACTAGTTCGCAATATAGTTTACAGTCAAAGCTTTACCTAAACGTCTACAAACCTCAAGAAAGGCAGCTACTAAAAAGGTCTAAACTTCTTTCTTGTTACAAGAAGATGTCCTGTAGCATCATTTATTTTGAGAGAGTTGTGTGACAGAGTGAGGACACCACAGAGGATGCACTATCAGACACCTGGATTTTCTGTACGCTAATTTGTTCACAGGAAAGAGTATACATTCTGCAGAACTCAAGTCATACCAAGCACAGACTTAAGAGATTCAACTGAGATCATAACTGCAACAAACCTTTCCCACAGCATTTCAGATTCTGGATACAAGAGATACATTAGTCGCTGGGTTCCAAGAGTGGAGCTGAAATAGAGACTAACCCAAAGGCATCTTTATTTCAGATTCTGACAAATTTTTACTAGCAATTTTTATCTTGAATCACATTTTTATCTTTACTAGGAGTTCATCCCGCTGGCACCTCAGACAAGATGAAGCTGTCCTTTCTGCCCAAACAGTTCCAAAGCAGTGAGTATCAAGTTTTCTGCTTCTTCTGAATATTTTTTACAAAGCCTTTCCAAAGAGGTGACTAGCAGAGGGAGCATACAGAAGGTAACAAAGTAACTTTCCCATGCATATTAAAAAACTACTTTGGGATTTCCAATGTGAAAAGTATCCAATAATTTGGACCTTCAGTCCACAGTAAATGGTTATTTCTCTCAGAACTGACAGTTTCAAGACAGAGATATGGAAAGATTCAGGTATCTTGTAATATTTTTTTATTTAAGAATGTATTTCTTCCTGCTGTTGCACAAGTTTCAAAATTTTCAACTAAGACACTAATACAATTTGGTGACATCATTTGAGATCAAAAAACCTCTTTTTAAATAGACTTTTGACAGTCACATTCCAATATTATATCCTGACAAGCAAAGTGCTAGTTCAACAGTTACTTCATTTGACTCAAGTTACCATCTCAAGGCCTATTAACTTCAGCAGCATGTTTATACTATGAATGCAGACACCCCCAAATCAGCTTCATGCAGGAACAGAAAGGGATTTTCAGGCATGCCAAAATGAACTAGCAGAAACAGGAAGCAACGAATTTTAGTTAGCTCAAACGCAATACTCCACAGAACCTGAGCAGAGAAGATCAAAGGCACTGAGCTGAGCTGACCTACCAGCTAGAACAATTTTCTCTGTACTCAATTGTGTATGAAGACAGCATGTGCAGCCAGTGTCTTAGATCGAATGCAAATATGCAGGGCATTGCCAAGGACCTTGTTCTCCAATGAATACAACTCTACGGTATTTCCAAAGGAGTTCAAGTAAGTGCATTAAAGAAAAAATATCAAAAGGAAAAGTACATTGTTCTCAGTAACAACATATAGTTCCTAACTTGCAGTATCTTTTAACAGTCACTTGGTAAAGAACTAGTATCTTTAAAGCTTTAACAGCTCCTCTATTCAGCCTTCTCAAAGAATCCTTTAGAACCTTCAGGGATTCTTTAGGCAATTTGATGAGAACAACTGCAACCTAATAACAAATACTCATTTCAGAAATATCCTGAAACATGCACAGGGCATCTGAATTAGGTTCCTTAAGGCACAGATGAACAAAATTGTCCCTAAAGTACAGAAAAGTAATCAATCCAGACCACCAATGTGAATTAAAAGTGAGATTAGATGAAGGGCACTATAAGGAGAAGGAAAAACAAGCAAAAAAAATCATTATCTGGGGGAAGAACTACAGAGATTTAATAAAGAGATTGAAAAGAACAAATAATGAGAAAATAAAAAATGGTTTAGTGAAGGGACAATATCACCACTATTCTTCTCCCTAGCAGAACAGCAATTCCCTATTCCCAGAATTTAGCATGACTGGCATGTAAATGGTCCATACAGCTTTCTGAGAAGGAGAAATGAAGAGGGCAGTGCTGGTCTCTTCTCTCCGGACATTCCCATTTGTCCTATCTCTCTGTGATAGGACACATGGGAATTGTTCAAAGTTGTGCCAGAGGAAGTTTAGACTGGACACTGGAAAGCACTTCCTTACAGAGAGGCAGTTCAAATCCTGGAAAAGGCGAGGCAGTTCAAACCCTGGAAAAGGTTTCCGAGAGAGCTGGATGATGGGCCAAGCCTGCCAGTGTGTAAGAGGCTCTCACTAACCATGCTCTCAATAAAATGCATTGACTTTTGGCCAGCCCTGAAGTGGTCAGGCAGTTGGACTACATTATCATCATAGATCCCTTCCACCTACATATTCTATCATGTTCCATTCTACTCCGTTACATACTATAAAATTTGAATCACTACACAGTTATGCAATCTGGAATTGCACCCCTGGGTATTCAAAAAACCCAGCACAAGCGGAATTAGACAGAATTGCGGCTACACATCAAGACTGCACAAAGTCAACCTTGCACACAGTCACCGTTCTTTTCCTAACTTCAGTAACATCTTCCTTTGGAAAATGAATAATATTCCCACAGACTTAGTTCTAGTAAAGCATTTTCAGGTAAGAGGATGTAAATTATCTAATTTTTTTAACTGCTGTACAAACCTGATGTTTTTTTGCAGCACATTCACAGTTTGTGGCAAAATGAGACAGTGATCTTGACTATGAGTTCCAAAATGTCAGATGGAAAACTAATAAAAGATTAATAATACATATTTTTGCTATTTGCATAGAATAATACTTCTGCAACATAGCAAAAGATAATAAAGTGTTTCAAAACAGTAAAGTTCTCCAACAGATATAAATACTGACAGAGGAGAAACCAAAGAGTTGTTACTTATTAAGTTACTTTCACTTCTTCTCAAAATTATTCAGTTCAACTGTATTACCTGGATATTAAACCAGAATAAAAACAGCCGACCGCAGGAAGTAACATGTAACAGAGACTACACTTAAAATTTTTATAGCGAAAATCTGCACTGGCCAGACCAGTTTCTATTCACTATACACATCTCAAATAAGATAAAGCTTCTTTCTTCCTCTGTGATCTGTTTCAGAATGTCATTGTAAAAGTACAACAATTTCTAAGGAAAAAATTATATTTCTGTAATTTAAAAAAGTTTTTTTTTCATGCATACCCCCCTGCTGATTGAGACTCTGCATCTCCCTTTCTCTGCGATCTAGTTCAGCTGCTTTTCTCTCCAGTTCTTCTTGACGCTTTAGCAGTTCTGCCTGGGCCAAGGCATGCTCCTGAACAAAATATGCATTGTTAGATATTGATGAAAAATATGAACAAAAATGTTCCAAGTCTGTTTTCTATAAGCAAGCATCTCAAATTACGTATGAAGACTAACCTAACATTGCATGTGTTAACCAGTTACTTAAAGGCAGTTTTTAATTATCATAAAACATTGAGAAAGTAATGCTTATTTATAAAAGACACTACTTCTGAAAGGTATTTAAATAATTATAATTAAAAGGAACGTGGTGCTCGAAAGCTATAGACAAACCTTTGCAATCTGTGTGTAAGCAGCTGGTTCTTCTGTTGGTTTCATTATTGCTGGCTGGGTACTGGGTACATTAGGCATTTTCACATTTCCTGGAGGAGGCTAAGAAAACAAGACACAATTATAGTGAAAAGTCTCCTATTCTAACAAATATCTTCTCATTAACTCTGCAAGAACGATCTAGTTGCTTTAAAAGAATTCTTATTGATAAACAGAAAATCTGATACGCTGCCTGCAATATTTATAACCTTTGGAAAAAAGAATACATTCTGTGCTGCAGCATTCTGCTTATCTGGTTTTACACAGCACTACTTTCCATCAACATACATGGAATTTTAGGAATTAGTAGAAAGAAAATAGAATTTTAATTTTATTCTGACATGAATATGAGCAAGGACAGTTACTGTTCAAAAGTACTGCAGGATTCAACAGAGATCTAATTCATATGCTGAAACATGATAACATTAATTAGTAATGTCTTCCACAGCTTTCTGCTTTAAAAAGGCTTTTATCAGCTGGCTAATAGAGAAGCACTGCACTGTATTACATGTTTCTATTCAGATCTGTAATATATTGCCTAACTATTCCTCCAGTATATATCACAGCATCAAGTTTTAAGTACCACTGGCAATTCACTCACTTCATAATTACCTGTAAGAACATAGCTTACAGCTTTTTAAAAATCTCATTCTCTTTTATCATCTTCTCTGACTCTCCACATCTATCATGTGGGATGTTAAGCAGTAGCTATCAAAACAAGGAAAAAACTAGTGCCTAGATTGAATTTCTCAACTGAACTTTACCACAACATGGTATTTGACAATACCATGAAGTTATTTTATTCTTAAATACGCTTTGGGGAAACCACAATTCTTACTTTGTTCTGTGATCTTGTAATACAGAGAACCACTTGTCCCAAATAATAATCAAATCAAGAACAAAAATACTGGCAAGTATGGTATTTTCAAAACAAAAGCACCTTAAAACAAAGCAGGAATCAACTAAATGCCTCTATTTGACAAATTATGACTTGGTCCACACTAAGTGGATCTTTGCTAACCACGTTTTGAAAGGTACAAATGCAATACACAAAGGAAAAAATATCATGCTGAATGAATGCCACCTCTGTGTGTGACAGTGCAGTGTATAAGCAACATCAGCTTACTCCAGCATTTCAAAATTATCTTTCCTCCTTATTAACCAGCCCCTGACAGAATACTGAGGTATTAGATAATTCTCAATTCTCAGAAATTCTTAGTGATTTAAGCTTTTCATCCTAAGAAAGATTACTCAGTGTTGTAGAATGAAGCCAACAGAAAGCTGGGTGCCAAGTCCCACACTTAGATCACAAGTCCCTGCAACACTACAAGCTTGAGACAAATGACTGGAAGAAAGTCTGGAGGAAAAGAACCTAGCAGAGTTGTTGTTAGGCAGCTGTCTGAATGCGAGCCAGCAGTGTGCCCATGCAGCCAAGAGCACCAACATTATCTTGGCCTGTATCAGGAATACTGCAGCCAGTAGGAATAGGGAAGTGATGATGCCACTGCACTCAGCGCTCGTGAGGTTGCACATCAAATACTGTGTACAGCTTTGCATCATTCAGCACAAGAAAGACATTGAGGTGCTGGAGCATGTCCGGAGAAAGATAACAAATCTGCCAAAGGGGCTGGAGTCTTATGAGGGAACTGGGGTTGTTTAGTCTGGAGAAAAGAAGGCTGAGGGGAGATCTTACTGCCTTCCACAAGTACCTGAAAGGACATTCTAGTGAGGTTGGCACTGGTCTCCAAAGTAACAAGTGATAGGATGAGAGAAGATGGCCTCAAGTTGCACCAGGGGAGGTTTAGATTAGTAATCAGGAAAAATTACTTTGTTGAAAGGGTTGTCAGGCTCTGGAACAGACTGCCAAGGAAAAGGGTTGAGTTACCACCCCTGGAGGTACTTAAAAGACAGGTACATGTGGCACTTAGGGACATAGTTTAGGGGTGGACTTGGTGGCACTCAATGATATTAAGGGTGCTTCTCAACCTAAATAATTCTATTATTCTATGAAGCTAGTTAAAGACAGTACTGCTCTTTCTTACGGTGGAGCATTCTGCGATAAGGAAAAAAAAATGTATAGGGACCCCTACAAAAACTGAACAACCCTCAAGAGTCTTTATCTTCTGCTTCAAACATGAGATACAAAACCTGCATCAGAGTAACAAAAGCTACTGAACAAACCCCCTTATGTATTATATATTGTACTCCAAAGCAATGCCACAAAAGCCAAATTAAAAAAAAAAATAAAGTCTAATTATTGTAACTCTGTGGCTCAAGTAACAATAGCTTTCAAAGCATAACTCGTAAGAAGCTGCTTGCTAGAATAATGAGTAAGACTGCTCATTATCTCCAGCAAGGACCTCAGCAGCCCTCCTATAATACTGTAAAAAGTAACAGTAATAGTAGTATTACCTGTAATAGTGTAACAAACTGGATTGTCAGACTAGAAAATATTTGAACAATGAATTAAAAATACTCATCTTTAAAAGACATTTTGTGTAAACTGCCTGCAGTGCTGATAATGACTGCCACAGGCATATATGCTTAAGAGTAGAAGAATCAATCAGAAAGCTCACTAGTGCTACATAAGGATGCCACAAAGAAGGATGTTGAGGCTCTGGAAGGTGTCCAGAGAAAAGTGACATGCCAACGGAACATGAGCCAGCAGTGTGGTCAGGTGGCCACAAAGGCCAATGGCATCCTGGCTTGGATCAGAAAGGCTGTGACCAGCAGGTCCAAGGAGTTTATTCTCCCTCTGTGCTTGGCACTGGTGAGACTGCACCTCGAATACTGTGTTCAGTTCTGGGTCCCTCACCACAAGAAGGATGTTGAGGCTCTGGAGCGAGTCCAGAGAAGAGCAATGAAGCTGGTGAAGGGGTTGGAGAACAAGTCTTATGAGGAGTGACTGAGAGAGCTGGGGTTGTTTAGGCTGGAGAAGAGGAGGCTGAGAGGAGACCTCATTGCTCTCTACGACTACCTGAGGGGAGGTTGTGGAGGAGAGGGTGCTGACCTCTTCCCCCTAGTGACGGGGGACAGGACAAGAGGGAATAGCCTCAAGCTCCACCAGGGGAGGGTCAGGCTTGATATCAGGAAAAAAAATTACAAATAGGGTCACTGGGCACTGGAATGGCCTGCCCAGGGAGGTGGTTGACTTGCCTTCCCTGGAGTTGTTTAAGGTGTGGGTGGATGAGGTACTGAGGGGCATGGTTTAGAGATTGGTGGGAACGGTTGGACTCAATGATTTGGTGAGTCTCTTCCAACCTGGTGATTCTATGATAATTGGAGATATAGGGCAAGAGCATATGCATTATATGGCACTCATATAAGGTACTAATTACATACAAGGTTCTCCCACTTCTCTCCTACTTTGCTTAGGTTGCACTATATGCTAGGTGGCCACCTATACAGTGTTACACCTGCTATCTGATATGGGCAGTAGGGCCTCAGCATGTCTGATATACCTGTCTGGATCTGGAGTTCTCCTACTTGGTATACAGGTTTCATCCTTGAGTTTCACTACAAGATTCACACACTCACACACTCATGTCACAAGCAACCCCCACAGTTGCAGCTCAGGCTCTCAGATATCCAAGCCTGACAGAGTTTAAGTTCTTACATTTTCTTTGAAGACAGCTTAATTTTTTCTAAAGGTTGTCTTACCCCAGTCACACACTTGACAAAAGTAGCAAAAGACCAGCACAGTTAATCACCTCTTATGGTAAATCTAAAGCAGCCATTTTTGAGCTACAGTAAGTGTGTCTACACCATCCATGAATTTGTTACACACCATGTTACTTACTGGAACACAGCAAACTAATTAGATACCATGGAGAAATAAAAAATAAAACCTCTGTAAGAACTGGCAACATTGCCCAGTGAGGTTGCAGGACCTCCATCCTCGTATACAGTCAAACCTCCCCAGGACAAGATGCTGAGCAATGCGATTTGGAGACCAGCTTTGAATAGGGTGAACTGAAAAAGATGACCTCCAGAGGTCTGTTGCAAAGTATGACTTGGCACTTATTTTGTCATACCTGTTTGTCCATGTACTTTGATGGCTTAGATGTTTGGGTATGGAAGAGTGATACAGACTGACTTACAGCCTGCATAGGATAGACAAGGCATTCACAATAAGACAGTCAGTCATCAATTCAGCTTTACAAGGGTGTAACTCGATCACTAATTATTCAAACTGTTATTCTGAGGACTTAACTAACCTCCAGCCATCAACTGATATCATTATTGTATCATTATTATATCATTATCATATCGTGATATTTTGGACAGGTCAACTAGGTCAACTGCTTTTTTTGGAGACTTTACTCCAGTGAACCTCACTGACACATTACAATAAAGTACTCACATCTGGAAATTCAACCAACCTCACTCTACAAAACCCCTTTTTGTTCATACTCCAAATGGTACTTCTGGGATAGATATTATTTCATGCCTTGTTCTCACAGCTGCACTTAGGGAAGCAGCAAATTATTAAGACCTTTTTTGAAGAAAAGAGGTTGGTTGGATAAAAGTGTTCAAGAAGTCCTCTTTTGAACAGATTTCCCCATGTGTGTAAAGTAGTTTGTTTACTGTGGGCAGGGAAAAGACTTCCAGAAGAAACCAGATGTGGATAATAAGTCTGGTCTCCCATAAACACCTCGCTGTGTTCAGATGCAAGACAGGAAGAGCTGCCTGGGAATTTACTGAAAAATAATTCCATTAAAATATGTACCTTGACATGGTTGATTAAGCCTGGCTGGATGCCAGGTGCCCGCCAAAACCACTCTATCACTTCCCTTCCTCAGCTGGAAAGGGGAAAGAAAATATAACAAAATGCTTGTCGATCAAGATAAAGAGAGGGAGATCACTCAGTGATTACCACAATGGGCAAAACAGACTCAACTTGGGGAAATGAATTTATTTATTAATTTATTAAATTTAATTAATTATCAATCAAATCAGAACAGGGTCATGAGAAATAAAACAAGATCCTGAAACGCCTTTCCCCACCACTCCCTTCCTCTCAGGCTCAACTTTACTCCTCAATTCTCTATCTCCTCCTCCCATGACTGGCACCAGGGGGCAGGGAACTGGGGTTACAATCACAGAATCACACATTGTTTCTGCCACTCCTTCTTCCTCCTTGGGGTGAAGACTTCTCACAGCCTTCCCATGCTCCACCGTGGAGTCCCTCACCTTGGAGACATTACCCTGGAAACTTCTCCAACATGCGTCCTCCCTACAGGCAGCAGTTATTCATGAACTTCTCCAGCAGGGGTCTCTTCCATAGGGTGCAGGAACAGAAAGCTTCAGTGCAGGTCTTCCACAGGGTCGGGTCACAAATCCCGCCAGAAAACCTGCTCCAGTGTGGGTTTCCCACGGTGGTCACACCCTCCTTCAGCATCCACCTGCTCTAGCTCTGTCCTTCACACACTGCAGGTGGATATCTGCTCCACTCTGGTGCTCCATGGACTGCAGGAGACAGCCTGCCTCACCATGGTCTTCGCCATGGGCTGCAAGTGAACTTCCACTCTGGTACCTGCTGCAGACACTAAGGTCAGTGAAGAATTTTGTCTCGCATGTTCTCATTCCTCTCTCCCAGTTGCTGTTCTGCAGCAGGTTTTTTCCCCTTCTTAAATATGTTATCCCAGAGTCACTATCGCTGTCACTGACAGGCTCAGCCTTGGACAGACACAGGTTAGTTGTGGAGTCAGCTAGCACTGGCTCCATCAAACACAGGAAACTTCTGGCATCTTCTAACAAATGCCACCCCTGTAGACTTCCTACTACCAAAACCTTGCCATGCAAATCAAACACACTTATAAACAAAAACCCTCCAACTCTAAGGATGTTTTTCCACATTTTAATGCAACAATTTGAAAGTGACAGCTATTTGCACTACTATTTCTAGACATGTTATACATACATACACAGTGCTCAGAGGAGTTTTAACGAGCATAAGCAAAATTTGCAGAAGCAGGAAGAGATTGACAGCTGTCATTAACAGTAGTTTCAATGAATGATGAAGCAGAAATGCTAATTGTCTAATCTCATCTGTTCCTTGTTGATTTCACAACTATTACAAAAGACACAAAGTGATCTCCATGGTAACTGCTAGAGTTGGAGACAAAACCACTGAAGATGCACACAATGATTTTTTAATATGACATTTATACCATACACTGTAAAAACAGTTTCATTTAACAACTGAAAACAAGACAAATTTCAAAATTTGATAAGGAGCAAAAAAAACCCATTCCAGATTTCTCATGTTAGATAGAAAGGCAGTGACAGTTGAGACCTAACTCCTTCTATGTCGATTCTCATGCCCATTCTGTGCTCATCATGTCTTTTTCCTCATCATGTTATTTTCTTACAGGATCTCCCATTGCAGATGTGAAGGATATAAGTTGACTAAGAAAAGGTGAATCCATTGAAATACTAAAAAACTCCCAACAGAACAAGGAACACTGAGAAAAAGTAGAAGTTACTCTGTGTTCTTCTGTTCTAGCCTGATAACCAAGAAAGAACTGAAAAGAAGCATCTCCGTTGGCAAAAGGAGAACAAAACCAAGCTAAAAAATCAAACGTTAGTATTCAGAGTTTTGAAGTCACTTTCTCACAGAAGAAACACCCCTGTCTGGATTTGCAATGAAGAGTATTTCTTGCCATCCAGCATGCTTTATTAACTTTGGATGAAGAGGGAAAGAAGGTTAATGCTGTGTTAATGCTACAGACTGCAAGACATCACCTTAACCACTACCACTAGAAATTTGGACTTTTAACTGAAGTATAGATTCTCAACTTCCTTAAAAGTTAAAACAAAACAGTGTTACTTTTAGTGAAACAAACATCATTTTAAGCCTGACAGACAACCAACTTTCAAACTACAGAGCATAAAAATCCCCAGGATATACTTTGCTACCACCAGCATGGTTTTCTGATGTTAGAAGTGGGACTACCTGCACAAAACTGTTCAAGATGACTCATCTCTCCAATAAAGGCAAATTTCCCAGAAACTGGTTGGACATTTTTGCTCTGATCAGCACACAGAATGCAAAGCAATTTCTATTCCTACTGTGAAGAACACTGTAGTCCCCCAAATCTAAAATCTGCAGACCCTGCTTCTACCTCTGTTCATCTGTTCTTGAAGGTATTAACTTTCACTGTCCCTTCCCTTACTCATGTCACATACAATTGCTTGTACATGCATAGTACGCCCTTCTCTTGCATATAAAGCTAGTAGGAAAAGAAAGGTAAACACAGGGAATTATGAGTGTATCTTCAGACACCTAAGCACATTCCACAGAATTTATTATACATGCAAAGCTGACTGTTCAAAGCTAGACAACCTTAGCCATATGCTTCAGTCTTCCCACAGAGCTGCACATTAGAATAAGTACACAAGTAGTAAAAAAAGTCAGAACAGCTCTAGAATTTCTTTTCTGGACAAGACCTATTGTCTTTATAACTTCAGAAAGATAAATTGATAATTTTAGTAATACTGTGAAACATGAGGAAAAAAATTGGAGATATATTTAATAAGTTTGCTCATTCTAAATTCTCTGCCTTAAACACAGTCTAGGCTTTTAACATGGTATGAAACCTTACTTCTGCTTTTTAAAGACTCAAGTGCCATTATTCCAAATCAGTACTACATTTTCCATGAGAAATAAGCGTACACTTGAAAAGTATAGTACTTCAACGTTAATAAATTATACTGACAGAGAGTAGTAATCTACAAATGTTGATAATCTTGCACAAGACCCTCACTATCAAAAGTACCCACTGAAAAATGCTGTTACAATATGAATTTCCTACCTCATTCACTGTATTTCCCCCCTATGGCTGAAAATAAGTACAAGGCAAATTAAAACTGTATAAATTTGAGGTAAACCTCATTGCCTGTGGACTGTATTCAAATGCAATGTTTTTCTTATTCTGAGCAGTACTTTCATTAAGTGAAAATGAAGTCAATAGCAAGACACTGAGGAAGCATGCCACACTCACAAGCATTAAAGCAAGTAAAATTCAGAAGAGCACAAGGACAGGCTACCAGAATTTGTACTGAACAGAGGAAAAACTCAGTTCTGTTTTGATGCTTTTTCTGAGAGCCATTCTTCCTTAAGAGATCAAAGCTCACTTCGGTAAATTACCTACTGAATACTCCAAATAAATACTTCATGGAACTATCCTTAAACATTTTCCATTACCTCTAGCTAGCCCATCACACATTTTAAAACATCAGTCCCAAACTCTGAAAACAATCCCACCTAGATCTCACAAATCATACCTATAGAAATTAACAGCATAATTACAGAAGGAAAAAATCAAAACAGTGCTTACTGTTCTTGTATCAGAAAAAGGATTGTACTCATCTAGCCCTGGAGGAACATTTCTTGTCACTTGTGTAACAGAAGGATCCTAGAAAAGAAAACAGTTCTGTAAACATACGCGCAAGTATTTAAGCAACAAGTCAACATTTAGGTCACTGCATCATACATAATACTCAGCTTTTGTCTCAACCCAAAAAAGGTTTTCACTAAAAAAGCCTGTAAGCGTCCACCTTTTTCTCCATCTCCAAAATGACAATTCCATTATGAGCTTCTTATAAACCTAGATTAACAGAGTCTAAGAGAAAATCCATCTGTCATACCTTTGATTTACGATGAAAAAAAGTCTCAATAGCAAAGGGAAGAAAACTGTCCTGGTATGTGGACCACTAGAGTCAGAACTATGCACACAAAAAGTACAACAGAAAAAAGCTTTCTGTAATTCTTGGTTTTCCCTACCCAGGACTGTCTTCAACACTTTCATAAACAGGAAAAGCATTTCAGGAAAATGAAGCTGAGGAATCACAGTTGCACGATTTCAAAAACACCTCTTGGTTCAGCTTATATCTGAATTGGTAAAATTAGGAAAAAAAGCCCCAATGAACTATATAGTTTAAAAAAAACACTGCTTGAGGTTTAGCTTGAGGAATCTATTTCAGGAATGAAAACTTTCTCTGTGCTGGAGACAGGCAAGGCTTGGTTCTGCAAGACCAGAATTGCCCACTACGGCAGACCACACCAACTTTGTATGAAGAAAAACTGTAGTCATTCCATGTGACACCTGGCTTCACTCCACTGTTTCTCTGCCTTAATTTAAGGGAACTGAATCTTCAGAATGTACAATGGATGAAAGGAAGGTTTTCTTCAAAATCAATAAACTCACTTACTCAATATGGTTAGTTATATTTGTATTAACACGAACACACAAAACAAGTACACAATATTTTACAGGTACATCAAATATACAAAACAGCTGTATTTTCTTAATTTCAACAGTCTTGTTCAACATTAGAGAACCAAATGGAGTTGATAAAAACTGAGTAGTACTTATAATGATAACACTGACATTGATATTTCCTTTAAAGACTTCTACATTTAAAATCTCTACATGAAATATTTGCCTAATTTAGTAAGAAGTGACTTAATCTACACTTAAGTAAATATGCAAACTATTAAGCTACTGAAAAATAAAATCTAGATGCTTTGAATCACCATCTATTACAGCATTAGCATAGTCTTAGCTTAATCTCCAGATGCAAAACCAGTATTTTCTTAATGGCTGCAGTTAACTAAATTACAGCTAGAAAAAAACCGGGTAGAATATCTAGCAACTCCAAAATCTCGAAGGACACAGCAAATGATAAATCTGTTTTTTCCATTAGCTATAGTCACAAATTTATTATTACGAGGCAATTAAAGATTTAACATTAAAAAAAATTAAGACAAAGAAATCATTTATTCAAAGATTAAAAAATATATGCTGTATAAGCATACACAAGAACTACCTTCCTGGTCATGTAAAATGCTGCCACTGTTAGCTAAAGCATATATTTAGCTGCAAAAAAGTATTTTAATGACAATGAAATAACAATCACCCTTTCCACAAACTAACACAAAACAGTGTTACATGCAATTCGAAATCAGCTTTCCTACATGATTTATTAGTAATTTTAATAGAATCACCATGGTGATGGTCTCTTCCCCAAGTTCACCATATTTTTTAGTTCCTATCCTAGATCTGCATCACCAGGTTGGAACAGAATCACTAGGCTGGAAGAGACCCACCGGACCATCAAGTCCAACCATTCCCACCAACCTCTAAACCATGCCCCTCAGTATCTCATCCACATGCACTTTAAACAGCTCCAAGGAAGGCAATTCAAGAAACTCCCTGGGCAGACTGTTCCATTGCCCAATGACCCTTTCTGTGAAGAATTTTTTCCTTATGTCAAGCCTGCCTCCCCTGGTGGAGCTTGAGGCCATTCCCTCTTGTCCTGTCCCCTGTCACTTGGGAGAAGAGGCCAGCACCCTCCCCTCCACAACCTCCCCTCAGGTAGTCGTAGAGAGCAGTGAGGTCTCCCCTCAGCCTCCTCTTCTCCAGCCTAAACAACCCCAGCTTTCTCAGTCACTCCTCATAAGACTTGTTCTCCAACCCCTTCACCAGCTTCATTGTTCTTCTCTGGACTCGCTCCAGAGCCTCAACACCCTTCTTGTGGTGAGGGGACCAGAACTGAACACAGTATTCGAGATGCAGTCTCACCAGTGCCAAGCACAGAGGGAGAATAAACTCCCTGGACCTGCTGGTCACAGCCTTTCTGATACAAGCCAGGATGCCACTGGTCTTCTTGGCCACCTGGGCACACTGCCGGCTCACGTTCCACTGGCATGTGAATGCACTTTTACAACTAAAATCTCATTAGATCTTGTATACTTATGGACTACTCCCTTGTAACATGACCTTTAATTAAATGAGTGGCACAAAATGTTGCAGATGAACAACAACAACAAGGGAAATATGTATGTGTGGAGAATGTTGTCAAAATTCAATTAGGAGTCATTGAGACATTGACAAAAAAAAAATCACAAAAAATATGAGAATTAAATCTGACATTTGAAATAGGCATTAGTTCAGTAGACTTGTCAGTACAAGATAAAAATGATGAATTTAAAGTGAATACAGATAAGTTAATATCATAATTCAATATACAGGATAGTAGAAGTTGTATAGTTGAAAACTTACTCTGGTGGGTCCACCTTAGCCTGCTAAGCCCCACCTAGTCACTTGTTCACAATCCTCCCCAGAGGAATTGTGGAAAGCATCGAAGGGCAAAAGCAAGTAAAACTTATGAGTGCCAAGAAAAAGATAGTTTAATAAGGGAGCAGGAAGGGTAGAGGCATTTTATTTTTTAAACTGATACTCTGAAATAGCAATTACTATACTTCTACCAAATATTGCTACTATTTTCAAAAGTTGCAGCAGCTCTGGAAAAACAATTAATTACTCAAAGGCGATGCAGTATCAGCTCTATATAAGAAAAGTTTTGTTACCGAGTAAAAAATAAAAAAATACAGTTGGATTGAAATACAAAAATTTAACCTCACAGTGGCAAACAGGACTCAAATTCTACTCTTAGAAAATTCCAGTTACACAGTCTGGACTTCAATAGAAATTCATGGCATGATCTCTTCTCACAAGCAGAAAACTCAAGAGGTAAACCACAGAGCACAGGAAAAAAGGGAGGAATAAGCTCACAATTAAAGGGGGCAAGCACTACTAGAGTGGAGATCTGTATCTCTCCCATACTTATTCACTCCAAGCCTCTCTAATGCTAGAACAATCCTCAGCATGGAAAGAAACAAGCTCTTCAGTATCTGCATATTCAGCTGCAGGCTGCTAGACTTCAAGTTGTCCTTAAGTACACTGAACAACTGATGAGAGAGGAGCTGCACCTCACACTTCAAAACACTATGTCCTAGTTTTAGATGAGAGAGTTAGTTTTCTTCCTGGTAGCTGGCATACTGCTGTGTTTTTGATTTAGGATGAGAATAATGTTGGCAACAACAACTAAAACCACACATGTGTTAAGTAGTGCATACACTAAGCCAAGGATTTCTCAGCTTCCCATGCCTTGCTAGCAAGGAGGTGCAAAAGAAGCTTGGAGGTGACACAGCCAGGACAGTTGACCCAAACTGGCCAAAGGGACATTCCATACTATATGATGTCTGCTCCATTTATAAGCTGGGGGGCAACTGCTGCTCAGTAACAGGCTGAACATTGGTTAGGAGCTGGTGAGCAATAACACCGTGCATCACTTGTTTGGAACAGCCTTTTTTAATTATTATTATTACATCTTCCTTTGCTGTCCTATTAAACTGTCTTTATCTTAAGTCACTGCTCTTACTCTTCATGTTCCCCCATCTCCTCCTCCATCTCACCAGGGAGCGGTGTAATCAGTGAGCGAGCAGCTGCATGGTGCTTAACTGCCAGCTGAGATCAAACCACAAAACACTACTTACAATATTTTATAAGAGATTAAACCTGACATCCTAAGGAACAACAAGAATGACTTTGAATCATTTACCTTACAGGAATGGCATCCTTTAAAGAATGAGGCAAAAGCCAACTCATTTAAATACAGTGAGAAAAACTGTGAAGCACTCATATTAGAATCATAGAACAACCAGGTTGGAAGGGACCCATTGGATCATCGAGTCCAACCATTCCTACCAAACACTAAACCAAGTCCCTCAAGACCTCATCTACCCGTGCCTTAAACACCTCCAGGGAAGGTGAATCAACCACCTCCCTGGGCAGACTATTCCAATGCCCAATGACCCTTTCTGTGAAATACCTCCTCCTAATGTTTAGCCTAAATCTCCCCTGGCGGAGCTTGAGGCCATTCCTTCTTGTCCTGTCCCCTAGCACTTGGGAGAAGAGGCCAGCTCCCTCCTCTCTACAACCTCCTTTCAGGAACTTGTAGAGAGCAATGAGGTCTCCTCTCAGCCTCCTCTTCTCCAGGCTAAACAACCCCAGCTCTCTCAGCCGTTCCTCATAAGGCCTGTTCTCCAGCCCCTTCACCAGCTTCACTGCTCTTCTCTGGACTTGCTCCAGAGCCTCAACATCCTTCTTGTGCTGAGGGGACCACAACTGAACACAGTATTCAAGGAGCGGCCTCACCAGAGCTGAGTACAGAGGGAGAATAACCTCCCTGGACCTGCTGGTCACACCATTTCTGATTCAAGCCAGGATGCCATTGGCCTTCTTGACCACCTGGGCACACTGCTGCCTCATGTTCAGTCGGCTGTCCACCAACACCCCCAGGTCCCTCTCCTCCAGGCAGCTTTCCAGCCAGGCTTCTCCTAGTCTGTAGTTCTGCATAGGGTTCTTGTGCCCCAAGTGCAGGACCCGGCATTTGGCCGTGTTAAACCTCATGCCATTGGACACTGCCCAGAGGTCCAGCCTGTTTAGGTCCCTTTGCAGAGCCTCCCTACCCTCCAGCAGATCGACACTTCCACACAGCTTTGTGTCATCTGCAAACTTGCTAAGGGTACACTCAATGCCTTCATCCAGGTCGTTGATGAAGACATTGAACAGGGCTAGACCCAGCACTGAGACCTGGGGAACACCACTTGTCACTGGCCTCCAGCTGGATTTAACACCATTTACCGCCACTCTCTGGGCCCAGGCAGCTAGCCAGTTTTCTACCCAGGAGAGTGTGCGCCTGTCCAGGCCAGAGGCTGACAGTTTCCTAAGCAGAATACTGTGTCAAAGGCTTTGCTGAAGTCCAGAAAGACCACATCCACAGCCTTTCCCTCATCCAGTAGTCGAGTCACTTTGTCATAGAAGGCGATCAGGTTGGTTTGGCAAGACCTGCCTTTTGTGAACTCATGTTGACTGGGCCTGATCACCCTGTTCTCTTGTAAGTGCTTCATGATAGCACTCAAGATCACCTGTTCCATGACTTTCCCTGGCACTGAGGTCAGAATGACTGGCCTGTAGTTCCCCGGATCCTCCCTGCGACCCTTCTTGTAAATGGGCACAACATCAGCCAGCCTCCAGTCCAGAGGTACCTCCCCAGTCTTCCAGGACTGCTGGAAGATGATGGAAAGGGGTTTGGCCAATACATCCGCCAGCTCCTTCAATACCCTAGGATGAATCCCATCTGACCCCATAGACTTGTGGGTGTCTAGTTGGGCAAGCAAGGCTCTGACCACCTCCTCTTGGACCATGGGAGCCTCGTATTGCTCCTCTATTTCCAGGGTTTCTACACAGAGGGAACAGCTTTCTTTACAATTAAAGACCAAAGCAAAGAAGGCATTACGTACCTCGGCCTTCTCCTCATCCCCTGTCACCGTTGTTCCCTCTGTGTCCAAAAGGGACTGTATGGTCTCCCTTGTCCTCCTTTTATTACTTATATATTTACAGAAAGATTTTTTTGTTATCTTTTACAGACTTAGCCAATCTGATTTCTAGTTGAGCCTTAGCCCCTCTGATTTTTTCCCTACACAGCCTCACTTCCCTCCTGTAGTCCACCCAAGAGGCCTGTCCCCTCTTCCAGAGCCTATAAATATTCCTTTTTTTCCTAATGTCACTCAAGATTTCTCTACTCAACCAAGCTGGATTTTTCCCTGCCGGCCTTTTTTCCAGAACACAGGGATGGCTTTTTCCTGAGCTGCTAGGATCTCCTTTTTGACGAGCTCCCAGCCCTCATGGGCTCCCTTGCCCTCAAGTACTGTCTCCCAGGAGACTTTGCCAACCAGCCTTCTAAATAGTTCAGTCTGTCCTCTGGAAATTTAATGCTACTGTCCTGCTTATGACCCTCTTCACCTAGAACAGAAAACCCTATCATCTCGTGATCACTAAGTCCTAGGTGTCCCCCTACTGCCATATCCCCCACAAGGCCCTCTCTGTTGACAAAGAGCAAGTCCAGGAGGGCACCTTCCCTCGTTGGTTCATTCATCAGCTGTGCAAGGAAGTTGTCTTCCACACACTCCATATTCACTGCTGCAGAGTAATAAAATAAAAAATTTTGTAAATTAATCTGGTCTGAATATCAAACACAAACAATACATCTTATGCAGGACCACATACTCAAAAAACAAGTGACATTTACGCGAATGTTATCAAACTT
Source organism: Coccyzus lansbergi (assembly GCA_033558105.1). Taxonomy (NCBI): domain Eukaryota; kingdom Metazoa; phylum Chordata; class Aves; order Cuculiformes; family Coccyzidae; genus Coccyzus; species Coccyzus lansbergi. Next base: position 897,095 of record JAUMJK010000362.1, read on the forward strand.
CTGTGTTGCATGTTGTATATTCTCATGGTTAAAACCAGTAAAAACTTAAATCTTATACAGGATTAACCATATCTAGGCTGGCATAACTTATTTTTCCATATTTGATATTTCACCCAGACAGTATAGTTAAAATGCCTTAATTATTTGTTATTTTGAGGTTTTAATACTAAGAAATGGGGAAAAAAGCCACAAAGACAAGTTCAAATATGTGATAACATATGGACAACACCACAAAGCAGCAGTATGACTGGAGTCATCAAATATCCAGACACCTCAACTTCCTGCACAATTTATATAATTAAAAAATGGGGTTACCTTCTGCCAATAGAGAAGGCTGGAGATTGCTGGCAGAGATTTCAAATATCTGATTTCAACCACTGAATGCAACAACTATGACATGCCTGGTCCAGTCTCAGACTAAGAAAGTTATGTGCCGGTGGACCAGCACTTCTGGCCAAATGGGACCCTTGCACTAACTCTTCACTACAACCTGTTCTTCCTCTGTCACTCAGCCAGTCCCAGTCTCTGCTCCTTTCAGTGCTGATGCCTGTAACTCGCATCTCATTCACATCCTTGTACCTTCCTTTCACTTCCAATTTCACTCTCCAACCCTATCTCACCCAAACACCAGCCAGTTCAGCCCTGAGTTTCTGATCTTTCTACTTAACTATTAGTTAAGAAGAACAGAGTTTAAGAACAAGACATTTTTCAAACCCAGTTACTGTAGCTACTGGTCTGTTTAAGTCACACATGGGGATTTCAGATTATGTTATGAAGACCTGAATTAGTTCAGGAGACTACAGTTTTAAGAAACTGGCACAACCTAATCAACTGTTTTCCATCTAACCCTTCATTTTACCTGTTTCTTGTAGTCTCTCCCCTATAATGTGAGTTTTAAAAGCAAAAATTAGTATCACACTCTTTGAATCACTAAAAGGCAGATGCAAGAAGCACCTCACATTTACATTAAGAAGTAATTTAAGAAAAAATTAAGAAGTAATTCAAGAAAAAAATACCAAAAGCACAAACAAACAAAACCAGAAAATACAACACATTTATATCTCACATTGGAAAGAACACCTATAGAACTACTAAAAATGCCTCCTTAATAAATTACACTCACATCACTGAGACACAGATGAAAATAACTTAATACCCATTTATCACAAAGGGTGTACAAACAAAATTAAAGTGAGAATATTTAAAATGGAGTAGAATAATCCATTCTACACAAGTTTTTTACCACTTTTTAAAAATCAAACTAAAAAAAATAGAGACCTCTGTTGTCTAGGAAACCAAAATTAGTCATCAGCTACCAGGCTTCATTAATACAGGAGAGAATAGTAAATGAAAGGTTGAAGTAGTAAGCACATCTATGATTCAATGTTCACTGGGAATGGATCCAACGTTGTTCCAAGTGAAGTAAGATGCTCAGATAGAATACATAACCCCATTACGTTCTGAAGAAGACTGTCAACTAAGTTTACACTGTTAATTGCGATTTTTATTTCTTTTAAGTGCAGAGAAAGTAGTAAAATAAGAATTGTCCTCTCTAAATTGTCCTTCAGGTTGTCATGTTTTCACCCATTCTTCTACCAAAAAGGCCAAAGCATTTATCTTATGCAGAAATAATTTAATGTTGCACGACAGAGAAAAAAATAAAACGGGCTAAAAATATAACAGCAATAACATGTCCTTGTGTTGCCTTTTGCTCCCTTCATGAAACCAAGTAAGTGATATCAATGGTCTACACAGACCATTTAATTTACTTCAGTATTTTTCTGTTTGCTTCCAAGTACTAGCCAAAGAAATAAAAGCAACATCTTACTAGCAAATGTCAAGAACCAGGGGTTTTAAACACCCATTCTGAACAGTCTGGCAAAAAGGAATGGAGGAAAATGCTTAAGATAACACTTAAAAGGAAAGGAAGAGGAGGAATAAAGATAACTAGTAAGAAAATGAGATAATACGATTAAATTTTAACACCAATTGACCGGACAAGTAAGCAAGACAACTACCTTCCAAGACCTGGACAGCAGTAGTATTGCAGATCAAAAGAATACAATAATTATGTTGTTTGGAAAAAAACCCACAAAACTGAAATGCCACATTTAACAGTGATAGGAGTTTTCATTTAGTTCCTTTTCTTCTTTACACAGAATTCACAGGACACCAAATAGAAAACAGACAGAAGTACATCTGGTTAGTCCTACAAAAAAAAGAGCAAGGAGAAATAATATATTATGAACAAAAAATAATCCAAAACTTTTAAAAGAGGTGGGTTAATTATTTTTATGGAACGAAATTAGAAAAAGAAAATAGAGAAAACACTGATTTTATCAGTGACATGGGGCTGTGACCCAGCTCCTTGAATACAGTCAAAAGAGGAATAAGATAATGAAGTTGACTGTAGACATCTCAATTTTTGACCTTAATCTTATGCTAAACTCAAGTGTGAAGAATGATTTTGCAACACCTGGAGCAGTTGCAATCCAAGCTGAGAAAACAGTTCTCCTCATCACAAAAACTCTTTGAAGATGAAGTCTCTTTACTTTATCAATAAGTCATTGTAGCAATCCTACCACCTCCCTCATAAGTCACTAGCTACCCTTCAGTCCTGCCACCATACAGTTTTTCTCTCAAAGATCCCCACAAACAGGTTTATCCAGCTTAGCTGCTTTACCAGTCACTGATATCAAACAGTCTTTGCTTTATCAACTTCTTTGGCATTTACTGTTCCATAGCCAGCTTCACCTAGGTATGCCTTCCCCTGTTGCTTTATGTGCTTGGAAGAAAGTTTACAGAAAGCAGAAGAGACACAATCCAATCTTATCCTGCAAGCTACTTAACATTCTCAGCAAAGATGTTATTTCCCAAAAAAATTCTCACTGCAAACAGAACACAGCCTAAGCCAGAGGTCTACCAGGTCTGCTCAACCGACTCTGGGAAAATTAAAAGCTTAGATCCATAAACCTAGCAAAGTCCACCTTGACTATCTAGAATTCCTCATCCATACCGTTGATACTAAAAGGCTTTGTCCAGCTACATGAAAAGGATAAGCTCTTTTCATCTCAAGTTAAGCCCGCCACTGATTACCATAACTTTTTTCTACACCCAATTTCTATCAGTATTTTCTGAATGTGACCAATACTAATTGTATACTTACCAGTAAGAATTAATCCTGAGGTCTGGTTTTTAGTTTACTGGGTTTGGGGTTTGATTTTTTTATTTCAACACTAACAGTTGTACTTACTGCTCTCTGTTGAGGACTTCAAGAAACACCGGTTCAGAAAATTAAGCAAAAAATGCAATGAAAAATGCCTGAAACTATGCTTGTTGGTCTGAGTTTTTTGATTTCCTGATCAAAGAGAAAACTATTCATCCCATTTTTCCATAAATGAGTTCTGGACAGCAATCAAAGCTACTGCTGCTCCAGTTGAAACTCTCCATTTCACTTGCAGAATGTCCTCATGAGCATTTTTGTGGAGAGATTTCTGACAAAGCTTAGCTTGTAAAAACAAAAATGGGAGGATAAAAAAAGTACATCAATACCAATGGATATTGAAGCTTTTTCTTTCCCCCTCCTCTGTTCACTGCTGAATTTCAGCTTTTAAACTAGGACCTGACAATTAAAGAAGATAGCCTGCACACGAAGGATGCATTTTCCAGTCCTGTAACACTCTACACTGAGTTAGATTAAGCCCCTGAAATTGTAATTTGCACATGATTGATAAATAATTGATATAAATCAAACAGCAAAACTCCCCACATACTTTCTCCCTGTTTATGCCACAATAACGGAATAAGGAAAAGTTACATAGAGCGAAAAGTTACATAGAGTTGGACTAGAAGATCTGATGGGTCCCTTCCAACCTGGTTGTTCTGTGATTCTATGATTCTATGAAAAGAAAGTTTCAAGAAGCGACTAATTTTTTTTTTTTTTTGCACTGTCAAATGTCAGTGCTTTATGCTTGCTTGCTTTCTTCATCATCCTAGGCCCAAGACCAAGTAAAGGTATAGAAACATCATAAAGGGCAACTAAATTGAGATTTCACATCTCACTATCTTAATAGTATGCTAGCAGTGTAAACAATTTACATTTAAACAATGGAAAGGAAACAACCACTTACAAGGAAGACTTGTCCTGAAAGGTTAAAAATGTAACACCTGGAGGAATTAATGACTCAGAGGCAAAATAAAGACTATTTATTGTTATAAGTACAAACAAAAAAGAAAGGTGAGAAACCACTACAACAGCTCCTCCATAATTTCAGGTTCGACATCTCACTCGCTCATCATCCATTTCCCACACCCCTCATAGACTGGTATATAAAAGATTTTCTCTCTAGCACTGCTGAAATACAATTATTAAATAAGACTGCACAAAAGCCACCATCTGGGGTTTCTTATGCTTGGCTCTGAAGTAGTTCCAGCTAATACACATTACCACACAGAAGCAGAGCAACAGAGAGGCCTGAACTACTACTGAGCAAGCCAAGTTCTCCACTGCTAAAACCAAAAAGAACTTCAGAGGCTCACAAGGCCATATTGGTCCTGAACCTTGCACGAGTCACGTCTTGCAAGGAATTATTAGACACCTAACAATGCATCACCTTCATCTCAAAGATACTCTCAACCATCTCTCCTTCTCTGAAACATATTTTGATCCTCTTTGTAGCATTAAAACTCAATATATAGTTAAATAATAATAGTAATGCAAAATGTGCTAATGCTTTATTGAAAATCTGGGAAAAAAAATGCAGCTGTAACTGATACCAAATATCTATTAAATTACTTCACAGTTTTAGCAGATTACAGTGCAGTTACAGCACTGATGAAGTGTACTCATGAAAGCTAACTACTATGTAGGACACCCAAAGGACACTTCCAATACCATGATGTTCAGCCTTAAATTAGTCAAGATTTGAAGGAATTTATAAATTTTGAAAGCAAAAACAGGTAATAGAGTCAGAAGAAATATTTATATGTTATGTCCTTTGCTAATATGAAAGACAAATAAATTAATTTGGTATATTTATATAGTTGTATAAAGGAATTAAAACCCAGTTAGAGATATAGACACAGAAATACCCTCTTGATTTCTAAAGCATAAATACTGCAGTAACATTAAAAGTAACTAAGGTTCTGATCTTTCAAAAATAATTAAGATTTCTCTTTCTTCCTGTAGGTTTCTACCACTTTAGCTTAAGTTGAGAAATTGGGGTTTAAACTGTACAGATTCTGGTGCCACATGAGGCAGCACCCACATACACTACTCAGCATCAAAACTTCAGCTTGTACCTCCTGCCAATCTACACAGAAGATAAATCTGTACTCATGTGAGTCAGATTAAATTTAATATCCAAATTATAACTGGAATTACATCTGTAGCAAATTTAATCCTTAATAAATACATCTAGTGATTCAAGTTATCTTCTGACCTCAGTCGGAATGATTCAGGTGTCTAATGCCATTTTTACATATCTTGGAGCACCTCCAACACCCACACAATGGCAGGCATGACAGAACTACAAATTACATCTTTTTGGAGCTGTTGGCTGACCTTGGTTACTTTCAGTGGACTCCATCCAGACCCTGACTTGACTTTCTAATTCAGGTTGAGATCTGGCTCCTCTCTATGGTCTTGCCTAGCACCCTCAACTTGTGGGCGAACACAGTAACCATCACCCGATCTGTTCTACTCACCTTGTTTGGGTGCTGTGGGACTGTATCGTTCACATGCAAGAACTTTACCAAGTGTGAGTTCATACTCATAAGCTATGACATAAGTTTCTCAGTGAAAGAAATTAAAAAGTTGTCATTATTAGTCTGTTTTCATCCATGACACTTAAGGTCAAATCAAACATGTATTTCTTCACAACGCTGCTACATCAAATTATAGCAGGATTATCACATCTACATTGGTGAAGTAATGGGTGCATTTTATACACGACCTTAATGTGATTAAAAGCTTTGTAATGCTAGTGTGCTACTTATCTGTTTTTTAAATTACCTCTTGCCTTTCAAACCAAAATATACCTTGGTTTTGTTGGTACAGTATCTGGCGGACAGCTATTTACAGAGGAATACTATGACTTCAAAAGAATATCAATCTTTGCATTCAGTTCGGGTAATTTTTTTTCTCCAAGAATAAAAAAAAACCCCAGATGCTCAGTAGCCACTGTCTCAAATTCAATGTTTAATGATCAATCCAAATAAGCTATTACTTGAAACACGAAACTCTAATTTAGAAACTAAATTCCATTCCTTCTAGTAGATACTGAAACAGAAACATTATTTAATTTTGGGTATCCAAAAGAATTAACTATACAAAATACTGAGTAAGCTAGATATTTCTGCTTTATCTTTACCTCCACGGAGAACAGACTCTTTTGACTCAACATCAAGAAAGAATCTGAAATCTTTTTATTAAAAGACTTAAGAGCAGTCACAGGAAACCTCACAAGTAGATGACAGACAACTAGCAAACCAAATTATTTAAGAAAAAGAAGGATCTATTTTCAGACTCTTCCTGATGATGTCCCCCACCCCACTTGCTCTGCCTTACTAGTTTGTAGTTTTACTTTAGCGCAGGAAGAGGCTTCAGGACTACGGAAAGCAACTAAACACTTCATACATAAAATTAGCAAACAAAAACAAATAAAATTCTGAGTATATTTGAATGTGCTCAGACAACATGATTTAGGTTGTCAGGGTCCATCTGGAAATACTGGTCCTATGTGTAAAGTATTTTAACACAGTCACACAAAACTAAAATGCAGACATGCATTAATATCCACTAATTTCAAAGCTGTTATGCCAATGAGACAGTAATCAAGGCTTGGTTCATTTACAAGGCCTTCCTCCCCTTCAAGTTAATTGTGTGGATAACTAAAGGCATGCAAGATTAGCTTTTGTGGGCAGTGGAATGTGATGGAAATTAGTGAAAACTGAAGTTAAAAAAGCCTCTGAAAGCAGAGAAGTATACAGCCTTCCTAAAAAAACTTCTGCAAAAAGAAGAAATCCAGAACTGTGTTTAGCAGTGAGCTTCAAGTCACAGAAAAGTTGTTATGGAATCCTTTTACCATGATGCTTTGCAGATGAGTAGAGTGTGCGTTCTGCCTGACAGCTCAGCAGAAGTCTTTCACTGAAGAGAAAATGGAATGAACTATTGCACTTTAAGCAATGCCTTCAAACTAGAAGTATGGCTAGGTAGGTCCCTACCTTGGGTTTCAGAAACATTATATAGGACAAGTTACCTGTGCTGACAAGCAGCACAGGCAACTACAGTGTTTCAAATACACTATAAATATGGTATCTATACACAATAAATATTTCTGTAACAGTTGCAACAAAGTGAGCAAAGGCATCACATATTTTTATTGCTGAAGATGCATTCTAGAACAATGACACCTTTTCAGTGCTCAGTACTGAAAATTATTTTTAAAAACCACGCTCACTGCCACTGCTGTAGTCCAAACTATTTCTGGCAGCAACCTAAACACCGGGGCTGCTATTCACCTGGAAGTTCACTGCAGAGTGTGAATTTCAAGTAAAAACAGTGTTTAGCCTAAAGAATACTACTTCCCAAATTTTACGACTGTATAAACTAATGATTCAGACAGACTCCAGTGAGTAAGTGTCAGTAATGTTATGCTTCCAGCAGCTACCTGCACAGAAGTATGCTTGAAATGTCACAGCTCAGTTTTTAAAAGGCTTAATTATTTCAACCAAAATCCTAAACTCACTGACACATATTGTATTTGTGCTTTGAAGCGTCAGCCTGAAATCAAATGCAGGAAAAAAAGTATTCTCAGATTATTAAAGATTCAAATAACAAAGAAAGAAAACATGAGGAATGGAAGCATCCAAGGAGGTCAGCTCATTTTGACAGCAGAGGCCAAGAAAATAGGTGAAGAAAAAAATTGTCAGCTATATGATAAGTCAATAGTGCAAAACCTAAAAGCTTTAGAATACATTACAACACAGAATTCTGAAATGCCAGGCAGAACTTATGCCTAGGTATCAGTACCCTGCATGCTTCAGAAATAGCGTAGAGAAGTAAGAAAGCTTCGTGGAAGCTGGGAGGAGGCTAGAGAGGAAAAAGGGAGTTAAATTCACCACCTGCGTCAGCCAAACAGAAGAAAAAAAGACTGTAGTAATATTATGCACACTCAAAGTTACTTGTGTTTTTCTCTTAAAATAACGCACCTGAAACGCCATTTATGCGTGTTATTTTATCAGCAGAAAGGCAACATGAAAACCCGAATGTGCGAAGCGGCTGCGGCCGTTTCCACGGCTTAAAAACTCGCCACTCACCCCAGGAACCCTTCCAGAGCTCAGGCCTCGGCAGGGCAGCTCTCCCTTCCCCCAGTGTCGCTGCCAGGGCACTCTGGCTTCGGACACGCCATCCCTCGCCAGGGCAGTACCCCCTCACTCGCCCCTCAGCGAGGGCAGCTGCCCCAAATTCTCCCTCCCCCCAGCGCTAACCCGCGGCCCTACATGGTCCCCGCACCCAGCGGGAGAAGGGCCGGGCCTCTTCTTCCCTCCTTACCCGCCCCGGCCTCACCTTGAAGGGGTTGTTGAGGTCGGGGTCGGCGAAGGGGTTGCTGTCGAAGTCCGCCATGTCGGGGCCGCTCTGTCCCCTGCGGCACCCACGGCGCTGCGGCCCGGGCCGAGCCCGCCCCCAACGCCCCGCTCAGCGGCGCCCAAGATGGCGCCCCGGAAGTGAGGGGCGGGGCGCCGGTCGCGAAGGGGAAAGGCCTTGGGGAGGGTTGCGTCCGTGCGCGTGTTTGGTGGGACGGGTTGCGAGGGCTGGCGGTGTTCGTCTTGGGGAAGGGAGAGCTCCAGGGGCACCTTACAGCGACCTTCCAGTACCCGAAAGGAGCCTGCATGAGAGCTGGGGAGGGACTGTTCACGAAGGCTTGTAGTGACAAGACGAGGGGTAATGGGTATAAACTGGAACGAGGAAGATTTAGAAAGACATTAGGAATAAACTGTTCACTATGGGGGTGGTGAGACGCTGGCACAGGTGGCCCAGGGAAATTTTGGATGCCCCATCCCTGTAAAGTATTCGAGGCTAGGTTGGGTGGGGATTTGAGCAGCCTGGTCTGGTGGGAGGTTCACAGAATCACAGAACAAGCAGGTTGGAAGGGACCCATCGGATCTTCTAGTCCAACCATTCCTATCTAACACTAGAACTAGATGATGGCCAGTTCTGGGCCCCTCACCACAAGAAAGATGTTGAGGCTCTGGAGCGAGTCCAGAGAAGAGCAGTGAAGATGGTGACGGGTTCAGAGAACAAGTCTTATGAGGAGCAGCTGAGAGAGCTGGGATTGTTTAGACTTGAGAAAGCTGAGGAGAGACCTTATTGCTTTCTACAACTACCTGAAAGGAAGTTGTAGAGAGGAGGGAGCTGGCCACTTCTCATGAGTGACAGGGGACAGGACAAGAGGGAATGGCCTCAAGCTCCGCCAGGGGAGGTCCAGACTGGACATCAGGAAAAAGTTTTTAACAGAAAGGGTCGTTGGGCACTGGAACAGGCTGACCAGGTTGGTGGATGAGTCATGATCCCTGGAGGTGTTTAAGGCACGGGTAGACGAGGTGCTGAGGGACATGGTTTAGTAGCAGATAGGAATGGTTGGACTCAACAAGAGGTCTTTTTCAACCTAGTGATTCTATGGTCTTTAAGGTTCCTTCCAACCCAAACTTTTATATGATTCTATGATAACTGAAATTCCCTCTGTTGTTCCATTCTAGCTTGATGAGTGTGTGCCTCCTCGGACATCTTGCACAAAGGTGCAGCAATGGCTGTAGGCAGGGCATGGCTTTGAACCACAGTTGCGAAATCCTGCTTCCATGAGTGATGTCTTACAAGGGCTTCTCAGAAGTGTTCAGCCATTTGAACTGGTTAGAAGACTTCTCAAATACTTCCTCAGAAATGTATGGCATTTTGAAGAACCTGGTCCAAATGATGCAAATAAAAGGGAGCAGCTGCTGGAAACACTGAAGTACTTTTGGTTCAAAGCTAAAGTTGCAATCTGAAATTCTGTACAGTCAATATCAAACAGTCTGCACTGATGCAATGCTTTCAAAAATGATGAATCCTGAATTTCTTGACATTCTTTCTGAAGAAATTATTTAAGAGTTAATTGTAGAAGTAGAAAAAGAGAGATTTGAGGCAGGCCAGATGAAAAGAAATTGCTGTGAGGGTTAAACTGACCTTCTAACTTTCTGGTATCCAAGTGTGATTTTTCCCAAGTAATAATCATAGACTGTGGGTCACACTTGGCAGGGTTTTTTGAAGGCTGACTCAGAATGTTAACACTTCAGTGTATGTGAATGGTTCTCCATATATCATTATGCTGACCCTGACACTGGCAGTTATTACAATAGAGTTGTTCAACAAGTCAGGAAAAATCCTACATGTACACAAGTTTTGATTTTGCATGGATCAGTAAAGAAGGCAATAATTGCTTCAAGTCTTGTCTTAATTGATGCAGAAGTTTCTCAGTTATCTGTGGAGTTTTTTCTACACCATACTTTCCAAATAGTAGAATTGAATATTCTTCTTTTGTAAGAATTGCCTACTTGTAGATAATTGTTTCTAAGTCTGGTACAAAGTACAGTGCATAAATGCATTAGTCTGATTTTTATTATGCTACTAGGTTTATTGAAAAATAGGTTCTAGTAGAGTAGGGGTGATATTATTTAGATTAAAATACTCTCTCAACTAAAAAATGCCTTATTCTTCTGGAACTGGTGGCTTTCTATAGTTCTGAAAGAGTTGCCTGCTTAACAAACCAAATTATCTTAATCTGAGTTAGCCATTTTCTCAGATGGAAGAGTTTAAACTTCAGCAAATGGTAGATTTTAACTGCTTGTGTGAATAACTTGCTTGTATAATGTATTTAAAGATTCTTGTGTAAGGAACCAACTTGATGTTATTCCTTCAAATCCTGGTCTCCCAATTTTCTATCACTTGTGGAATTTATAGTGTTTCTGCTAACCACAGATGGTGGTGAGAAGTGCTCAGGTCAACTGAGAAGACAATTCATCAGGGTTTTTTTTCAATCCAAAATGTTCAAATGCTGAGCAGACAACCAACTGATCTTGATCAGCTCTATGTTCCAATAAAGTAGATCACAGTTTTGTAGAAGATGGACCTTCAAAAAAATAAAGACAAGTTGTAACAAGTAAGACCTAATAACCCTTGCAAAGAAGTATTTCCTTTCATAAAACAGAAAAGTCTGTGCACCATCAAATGCAAACATAATTATTTAAATCAAGCAAGCTACATGAGCACTTAGCTATGGCTTTGCTACAGAAGTTGGGTGAAATGGGTGGCACAGTAGACTGAAGGTCTGTTCAAAATTTGTGATAGGAAAAAGTGAAAGAACTCTATTGTAGTGTAAGTGCAAGTTACAGCTTCAGATTAGGTCATGGACAGACAGGAACTTTAATGTCTTGCTGAAGGTAAAGACAGATGACAGTCTGTTAGGTAATTTTTTTTTGTAAGAGTTGTTCAATAACAGCTCTTGGAATGATTTAAAATAGCAAGAACTTTTTTTCTAGGTTTCAGAGCAGAGAGATTTACTTGAAAATTTTTGAAAAGATTTTAATTTAGGGCAAGGTAGAGAAGTGTGATAAACAGGCATTTCAGTATCATACAGTAAGGTCATTAGGTACCATGTTCCCCAAAGTCTTTTGCCTCAATTTAAAAGAAACATGTGAGGAGAAGGTAGGGGAAAGGGCAGAAATCACAGCAGCATTTAAAACTCAAAACCGCTGTTACACACAGGCTCCCATTTAACCTGTTTCTTACAGTCAGTGAAACTGTCGTTTCACAAAATAATAAACCCAGTTTTAGTGTGCCAATTGCTGAATCAAAATCTCCGTGTTTCTGTCTTGCAAAGCTTTGAACTAAAATAAGCTTATTTTAAATAGTCTGAAGAGCTTTAGTCTTTTTCTAGTAGTGGGGCAGCTTTTCCAGTTCTTCTGTCAGAAGGTGCACCCTTTTCTGAGTAGGACCAGCTTAGCCATCTTACAGGAGGCGGTGTCATGACCAAAGCAAACCTCTGGGATCACCTAACAAGTGTAACTGAATTCTCAGTGAGTGTCATGTCCTTTTCATGAGAACACTGACTGCTTTCTAAAGCCTCACATTTAGATTTTCCAATTGTGTTCCAGAACTGTAGCAGGGTATTTGGAATTATTCACGTTGAACAGCTCTGCCTGTTTATGTGTAAGTATTCCCAGGACAACAGTTGAATTGCATCAGGGAATGGGTAACTGATGCATAGCCAGGTTGTGATCATTTTGCCAAAGGTCAGTCTAGTACTGCCAGTAGTCTTGTACCCTGCATGCTTGTGCTATCCGCAGTCTCCTGCTGTGATGGACCCTGCCCTGTAAGCTCTACTCCAAACTCACATTGACATAAGGACATGCTCCTTGGGGGACCAGAACTGAACTTTATTTCACAGAGGGAAACAGTATATTTGCTGCTCACAGTAGCTTAGTCCCCAGTGTCTAGGTGCTCTAGAGGCATGCTGTATAATAACAAAACTAACTGATTCTTTGCTTAAGCAAAGAATGTTTTGCTGACCTAGAATGACATTGTTCAATGTCATGTCATTTGAAGCAAAGTTTAGATATAAAAAGTAAAACTGTCCCTACTGGAGCCATTATTCTCTGCCATTTCCCTTAGTCCTGTTCTGCTATATCTTTTCTGGGACTCTACAAAGAGTAGATCATCAGCAAATCATTTTTCCCTCTGTTTCTTCTCTCTGTACACCAGTTGCTGGTCTTCATCCAAGGAGCAGAGCCCTTCTGCCACAGCAAGGGATGCCTATGTTTTAGCAATATGCGGGCACAACATAGCTACCACCAGCAAGGTGTCTTCATTTTTCTCCCAGACTGAACTTGTCTGCCTTTTTCCCTTCCCACAGACAGCAAAGCATACTTACAGAGCCCAGCAATCATTAGCACCAGCCAATGTAGCAGGATGTAATAATGTAAGAAGGGTTATCCTGCTCCCTGTATGTACCCATCTAACTGAGGACAGAACAGAAGCAATTTCCTAGCACTTGCCTAAAGGGTTGTGACACCTGTGGATGAAGCCACACATTGCCACAAAAGATACCTTTAAGAGAATGGCTAACCTACTGTGGAAGCCAGTGTGTGGGAGCACTAAATAGTAAGATGCATTTATATAGGAAGATATGGCAAAGTGAACACATGCTATTTGGGAGCGTGGGGAGCATTCCAGGCAGCTGTGAATTGAAGCCAAGCCGCACTGACAGTCTGTGCTAGATACGTTCCTGTATCAACGCAAGAGTGGAAGGATAAGCAGAAGCTAAGGCAGTTGATAAAAGAGCTGGTTCAGGCACTGAGCAGACCACAGTCTCACCTGTCTTCTCCTCTCACTCTGTTATCTCTTGCTGTATTACACTGGAGATGCCTGGCTTCTGCAGACCTTCCCTCACACCTCACCAACCTGTTCTCGTATCTCTATCCCTGAAGAGTATCTACACTGGTAGACTTCAGTGCAAATTGTCTAGACAGAAGTAGGACTTCTGTTATGACCCCCTCCAGCCAAATGATTCTGGCAAAGAACTTTTCAGCATGTCTCTCATCCATCTCAATTTAAGCCTGTGCATAAATAGGTGAACATAAATATTAGTCTGCATTTTGAATACCTTATGTTTTGCATTGCTTTTTAAGCATTCCTATCTTCTTCATTGCATTATTTTGAAGTTGTAATTATTAATTTCAATAAGAAAGCAGTTGAATTGCAATACTGGGATCTGGAAGACAATTTGGGGAGTAGTCTGTCTACATGTAAGAAGTGATTCAAAATTGTGGCCCTCAAATGTCTGTTCTGTTCTGCAATAAATAAGACAAGGAAAAAGGATTGAGAACAAAAGGTGTGGAGAATGATGGTTTACTGGGTTCAATTCAACTAAACACAGCTTTGCAGAACAAATGTGGGATAGCTCAAAAAAATAGCTCAGAAGACAATCTTCACAGTTTGACTCTCCTCATTCTGATTTTCAGGTTCAAGTAGTTACTAATCTTCACACAAAGCCCAACAATGTGTGGATAATTTGGGGGCTGAGGCAGTCTGCCCTGATGTTATCCCATCTTTGCACGTACCTGTTTTCCCTGTAACCATTAGTGGGTAAGAAGGCTCCTGCCTGGCACAGAGGCTGTCAGTACAGCTGCACCAGGACATATAAAGCTGTCATCAGGCAGGAAACCGCTCATATGCTGTTGCAGTCACTGCTCAATCAAAAGCAAAATTTATATATTGGTTCTGTAGTGCTGAATGGTGTCCTGGCAGTGAAGAGGTACTTAAGGGACAGCAGTGCCTGGCCAGTAATGTAGGAGTAGTCTGATACTATAAACAGAAGGCTAGCTCTTCCAAAGAGGCCAGCCTACAGGGAGCCCCACAGAGAAGGAGGATGGACAAGTAACAGCCATGTGTGTAGCAGTTAGAGCATCACGCTTCTCACCATCAAAAAACTTCTACCATTGGCTCTTGCTAATGGTGTTTGAAAAGTGCCCTTGTGTCCAAACTTACTCAATCTTGTACTTGAAGGTAATATTACAACACACAACCACAAACATGGAAGGTGGACAAAAAGGAAAACTTAGGGTGGTCAGCTACAGTCTGAAGCTAAATCTTGGATATGAAAAAAAAGATTAAATCTAATGATCAGTTGATGAAATTAGCAGATTTCCTCACCACTGGGGAGATACAAAGATATTCTGAAGATTGCAGTAGTAGACTTGAAGTGAAGCTGACAGAAAGATTCAAATCTATACATTTTAAAAATTAAATAGGAAAGACATAGTGTTGAAGGAAAATAAGACAGATTTTGGTTTACTTTGGATAGGCATGATTCTTATGTGTCGATACCTGCTTGTTATGTGAAGAGGAAAAACGAGTGTATCCCATAAATGTCAGCAACTAGAAGGGGCAGAGATGACAGTAAATCACGAGTTAGTTGTTTTTCTTTGCTCTAATTTTATTCCTGAGAGTGTGTATTTCTCCCGTGTCATTCTGCAGAACACATACATAAGCAGAGTACCCCGCTGATTTGACTAACAGAAAAACTGTGATGGTTTTTTGCATAATCAAATGTTCTGTTCATAAGTGAGAATAAAAATAAATGTACTACAGAAAATGTTTTTGAATTTGAGATTGTCTTCAATGTGTTCTTCAATCACCTAAAGAGATTTCAGTTTTCAGGGGTGAAGTGCTGTGTGAAAGTAAGTTTTCTTTGGACCTTTTTTATTAAGCTGTATAGTAGTTCTATGTCAGTTTTATAGTTCCTAACTTTAGAGCTGTTTTCAGAAAAGGTATTGCTGTTGAACTTCTTCAGCCTCTTATCCTAAGGCTGTCATATTTGTGCAATGAATGTGGTTGACTCACAGCTGAATTGTATATAAGGCTTCTCATTGGTGTTCACTGTGTTGCCTGGCTTTGGGACTGAACCAAACCGCTGCTGGTTTGGTAGAAGGCAGGGAGAGGGCAGGATGTTGGGGAACATGTCCATTAAGTGTAGGAAGTGGAGGAAGACTTAGCAGGGAAAGACATGATAGGATGTTTGTGTGCAGCAGAAGAGAGGGAGAGATGGATGATTTATTACCTGTGTTACATGGAGAGGTTAACTGGGGAGAGAGAGTAAATTATTACAGTCTATAAAGGCTGTCCCTTCATTGAATCTATGGTTTCTACTATCTGCCAAAGATATTAATTCACTATGCTGTTTTATCCATTGAAGATGACTTTTAGAACTCCCTTGAGGATGAGAAGAAGAGGTCAGAGGTGAATGAAATGGATATGTGAGAATTGACTCCCTTGGGTACCAGGTTCTGCTCAGTTTTGTGGCTTACATATAAATTCATTCATTGGGCACAATAATACTGGTTTGGTTTGTTATTATTCTTTTTTTTCACACACATGCCTTTGGGAATACATATGGCATACTGGACGAAGTATACTGCATTTTGGGAAGTACTTATATAGGATTTGGTGATAGCATCAATTCTGTTTAGAGGCTTGATGGTTGGGAAGTTGTATTTGTTTCTCAGGCTTGGTTTAATTTTATTAATTGCACGATGGTGAGCAAATAGTTTGTTTCCAGCAGTCACCTTAGTGAGGCTGGGAGCTGTTTGAAGGTTATGTAGAGTTTTGAGGACAGGACAAGTTCAGGAGGGAAATGTCCCTCCGGTGTGTCAAGCCCGCTATTCAACTTCACATCAGCTACAAACTTCCTGAGGGTGCACCCGAGCCCACTCTTATTGCTGAAGATATTGAACAGTACCAGTCTAATACAGACCCTGAAGGGACACCATTTTCCGCTTATCTCCATCTGGATGTGAAACTGTTTACCACTACGCTCTGGATGCAACCATCCAGCCAAATCTGTATCCACCAAGCAGTCAATCTGCCAAATCTATGACTCTCCAATTAACAGTGGAGGATGTTATAGGGGACTGTGTAGTCTTCCATTAACAAACAGTAAGCCTAGGAGGGCATCTTTCCGAAGTGGCTTCATGAGTGTTTATAATAAAAAGGTATTTTCCACATCATTCAAGACTTTCCTCAACATACCTGTCACAGCAGTACAGTGAGCCTAGTTAGCATAAGGGAAGATGAAACCTAAAAGGACAAGGATAATTAGAACTACTACTAACTCTGGGAACTGTCCAAACTTTCCAAACAAAGGCATTTTCAACCACTGCACCTACAGTAGCATGTAGGGAACACCAGATCCCTTAAACCTCTCCCTCCTCAAGATGACCTGGGGAGGCTGTTGGGGTCATGGTGGAACACAAGTAGCCCCAACATTCCCTCCTAGGAGACACCCAAACAGAAAGCCCGGAGACGATAACCCTGAGAGGGGGTTAGAGAGACCGTAGCAACCACCAGACCCAAGAGACCTGCAGCTGCTACTGCACAGACTCGAGATGGCCTGGGCGATTCTCCCTTCTCTGTGTCCCCAAACTGCTGATTTGCTAAGCCACGGGGTAGAGAGGGGCCAGGCAGAGGTCTGCTAGCCAGTCCAAGTCAGTGTCCTTAACAAAGCCCATCTGTGCAGCCACGGTAAGTAAGGGAGAATCAACAGTTATGTCTCTGCCACTCGTTTGCCTGTCAGGATGACTAAACTGGCCCATAGTCACCCCCTATACACCCCCCCACCCCCCAACACTGGTATGTGGAGGTACATCATAACTACAGAACAAAACCAAGGACTCAGTGGTGATCCTCAAAACAAAAGTATTAATAAGATTTGTAAATAGTAATACTATGAGGTTTTGTGATGGAAACTGTTGATCTGTGACCCTGGAGTTTTCTGGATTCCTACACTCTGGTGGGGGTTGCACTGCAATCCTTTGTCCCCCTACCATCTGGCCACTGACATAAAGGAGATGGACTAAAATACTTCTTCCCTATTACTTCTATTAATAAAAAGGAATCAATGACACAATGTAAATACTGCTTGAAACTTAACAGTATCAGAGAGTACAGTTACTCATGACTTCTAACCACTAATTGCTTAGTTTGCAGAGAGCAAGAAATAACCCATGAAATAGCCCCAACCCATGTAGAAAATCTTTGGATTTAGTGCAGCACAGGTGAATGCCTGTGATGTACACGCTCCAGCTCCCACAAAATCAGCTTCACTGTGTGTTTACTCTGGGCTTATAAGCGTGTAAGTGCATAATCCAGCTATTGTCATAAAAGACAATAAAAACATTTCTCTAAATATATTAACAACAAAAACAGGGCTAAAGAAAATCTCCATCCTTATTGGATGTGAGGGGAGACAGTGACAAAGGATGAGGCTAAGGCTGACGTACTTAATGACTTCTTTGCTGCAGTCTGTAATAGCAAGACTGGTTGTTTTCTGAGTATGCAGTCCTCTGAGCTGGTAAATAGGGACAGAGAACTGAATGAAGCCCCCATAATCCAAGGGGAAATGGTGAGTGACCTGCTACACCACCTAGGCACATACAGCTCTTTAGGACTGGATGAGATCCACACAAGGGTACTGAAGGAATAGACAGAAGTATTCACCAAGCCACTTTCCATCATTTATCAACAGTCCTCGCTAAATGGTGAAGTCCCAGTGAACTGGAAGTTAGCAAATGTGATGCCTATCAACAAGAAGGGCTGGAAGGAGGATCCAGAGAACTGCAGGCCTGTCAAGTCTTACCTTGGTACCACGAAAGGTTATTGGGCAGATCATCTTGAGCGTCACCATGCAACACATACAGGACAAACAGGTGACCAGGCCCAGTCAGCATGAGTTTACAAAAGACAGGTCCTGTTTGACTAACCTCTTTCTATGACAAGGTGATCCACCTAGTGGATGAAGGAAAGGTTATGGATATTATCGATCTAGACTTTAGTAAAGCCTTTGACACCATTTCCCATAGCATTCTCCTGGAGAAACTGTCTGCTTATGGCTTGGACAGGTATACATTTTGCTGGGTAAGAAACTGGCTGGATGTCTGGGCCTAAAGAGTTGCGTTGAATGGAGTTAAATCCAGCTGGCAGCCAGTCACAATTGGGGTTGCCCAGGGCTCAGTGTTGGGGCCAGTTCTGTTTAATATCTTTACGAATAAACTGAACAAGGGGATCAAGTGTACTTTCAGTAAGCTTGTAGATGGCACCACATTGGGTGGGAGTGTTGAAGGTAGGAAGGCTCTATAGAAGGTCCTGGTCAGCCTGAATCAATGGGCCAAGGTCAACTGTATGGGATTCAACAGTGTTGGATCCTGCTCTTTGGCCACAACAACCCCATGCAATTCTAGAGGTTTAGGGGCAAATAGCTGAAAACCTGCTTGAGGTGTTTGTGGACAGCTTGCTGAATGTGAATGAGCAGTGTGCCCCGGTGGCCAAAAAGGTCAACAGCACCCTGACTTATATCAGAGACAATGTGGCCAGCAGGACCAGGGAAGTGATTGTGATCCTGTTTTCAGTGTTGGTGAGGCTGCACCTCAAACACTGTGTTCAGTTTGGGGCCCCTCACTGCAAGACAAACATTGAGGTGCTGGAGTGTGTCGAGAGAAGGGCGATGAATATGGTGAATGGTCTGGAGCACAAGTGTTATGAGGAGCAGCTGAGAGAACTGGGGTCATTTAGTATGGAGAAGGCTAAGGGTATACCTTACCACTCTTTACAACTACTTGAAAGGGTGTTGTAAAGGATGGGCGTTGGTCTTCTCCCAAGTAAGAAGTAACAGGATGAGAGCAAATGCCCACAAGTTGCACCAGAAGAGATTTATATTAGACATTAGGAAAAAAATCTTCACTGAAAGACTTGTCAAGCATTAGATCAGGCTGCCAAGGGAAGTGGTGGAGTCATCATCCCTGGAAATATTTAAAAGACACATAGCTGTGGTGCTTAGTGGTGAACTTAGCAGTGTAAGTTTTAGTGTTGGACCTAATAGTCGTTTCCAACTTAAATTGTTCTATGATTCTATAATAATATTTTGTCTGGAAAACAAAATATTAAAAAGACACTGCATCCTTTCTGAAGTCCTGGGCAAATGTAAATAACCCTCAGTAATCCCTTATAAGTCAATTCATGGGTAGGCCTGTTCTCCACCCTACATCTTTAAAATTAACCTTGATTTTTGTAACTGTATTCTTACATGAGACATAGATGATGAAACATCTTGATCATCTCTTGGTGTGTAATAGGGAGTTCAGTAATGTTGAGACTCACTGGAAGTTTCATGTGAGAATATCTACCTCTTGTGCTCAAAGTTGGAACTGCCACAGGCAGGACTAATTTTCATTAACCAATACAGAATAAACCAGAATTTATATTCATTCTCCGTGATTCTGATCCATGCTAATAATCATAGAATCATAGAATGGTTTGGGTTGGAAGGGACCTTAAAGATCATCTAATTCGACTTCCTCTGCCATGGGCAGGGACATGTCCCGCCCCACTAGGCTACTCACAGAATCACAGAACAACCAGGTTGGAAGGGACCCATCGGATCATCAAGTCCAACCATTCCTATCTAACACTAAACCAAGTCCCTCAATACCTCATCCACCGTGTCTTAAACACCTCCAGGGAAGGTGACTCAACCACCTCCCTGGGCAGCCCATTCCAATGCCCAATGACCCTCTGCGTGAAAAACCTCCTCCTAATCTCCAGCCTAAATCTCCCCTGGCGGAGCTTGAGGCCATTCCCTCTCGTCCTGTCCCCTGTCACTTGGGAGAAGAGCCTAGCTCCCTCCTCTCCACAACCACCTTTCAGGTACTTGTAGAGAGTAATGAGGTCTCCTCTCAGCCTCCTCTTCTCCAGGCTAAACAACCCCAGCTCTCTCAGACGCTCCTCATAGGGTCTGTTCTCCAGCCCCTTCACCAGCCTCGTTGCTCTTCTCTGCACTTGCTCCAGAGCCTCAACATCCTTCTTGTGGTGAGGGGCCCAGAACTGGACACAATATTCAAGGAGCGGCCTCACCAGTGCTGAATACAGAGGGAGAATCACCTCCCTGGACCTGCTGGTCACACCATTTCTGATACAAGCCAGGATGCCACTGGCCTTCTTGGCCACCTCAAAGGCCTGTTCAGCCTGGTCTTGAACACTTCCAGAAGGGGTCATCCACAACTTCCCTGGGCAACCTACTCCAGTGTCTCACCACCCTCATCGTGAAGAATTTCTTCCTAATGTTGAAGTACAGCTGTTTAAACTAAAGAGAATGTGGATCTTTGGAGAGCCCTTTTCTGTCTATGGATTTACAAATCAGAGTGCAGTGAGGATCAGGGGCCCCAAGGGAACAATGACCAGGTAATAAGGGCATGTAAAACAAGTTTCAAAAACTCTGACTTCTACTGCAAGTAAGGTAAATTAGATTATGTGCCAAAAATAAGTTTACTTAAATAATCTCAAAGTAACTTCAAGTAGGGGGGAAAAAAGTCCCTAATGAATATATTTTTTATTTTGTTGCTTGGAGGCTAGTGAGTAAATGATATAAAAATCTTTAGAGAGTCAGATTTGATGTCTTTAACCTATACGTTGTGGAGATAATAAAAAAGGTTTTCTCTTCTGTGTTCCTCCAACCCTTATTCTGAACCTGTGTTTTCTAAGTAGATTTCTGATTTCCCATTTTTCTGTTCCATGCAGCTGTCATACTACTTTTTGCCCTTACTCTTGTAGAAGATATTTTCATGTGCTACTACCATGTCACAATCTCAATTACAAGAACATAGGAAATGCCATAGTGGGTCAGAACAAGAGGCCACTTCTTAGTCTCCTTTCTCCAAATGCGAGTAGAAGATATATAGTACTTTCTCTAAAGGAGAGGGCAAAAAAACCCATAATACTTTTGAAAGCTTCTCAAGATTTTCTCAACATTTGGTACCAAGTTTTTTCTGCATTTCTGTAATACAGGAAACTGATTGCCCCTCACAGAGACTGGAAAAGAGTGGGCAATGTACAGAAAGAAATTAAAAGCATTATTGATGGAAGTCCCAAGTATAGGAGAAGGGAAGTCCTGAGGCAGACAAACAGTTCGTAGATAAAGCTTAAACCTATTGCTGTTTCAGGAAGCCTGAAAGTTTGTATGCATTTACTAGGCATTTTGCTAGTGTACTCTGTTCCCACGTTTCTAACTGCCTACCACTTCAAATAAGAGTGCCTGAATTTATACACTCTAATTCATCAGCAAAGGCTTGGGTAAAAGTGGTCTGCTTTTAGAAGTACTGATTCTGCTTAAATTAATTTTTGGTGAGAAAGATGTAAGCCCTCATCTTTTTTGAAAGCCAAGTACTTAAGCCACTAGACTGGTAAAATCCAGATAAGAGTCTGAAAGCTGTCAGCAATCAGAAGAAACAAATGTGAATGGGAGCCTGAATAGAGAAAGGACTTTTAGGCCCCCAGAATTGCTGAAAGAGTGGCTTGGAAACTGTTAAAACTACTATTTAATCTTTTTCTCTCTCTTTCCATGGAATAGGACATTGTATACAAAGTTACATCAAAGAAATGAAAATGCTTTACTCAAAGCAGAAAGAAGGCTGTTGTCAAGAGTGACATCTATCGTCACTTTATGTTCCCCAGTTGCCCCAGCTCCACATCTATGTGGACATGCGCATGGGCAGGTTAGTGCTCTCAAGTGCTCAGCGTTATCTTTTACTCCAAAAGCAAAGGGCAATTCATGAAGCTCTGCTGAGAAGAACCAGATGCAGATCACTGTAGCTGTTGCATAGGTGTGGTATTCCCTGTTGTCCCAACTACATTCTTTATCCCACTCCCACACTCCCACTATCCGGTCTACTGTGCCAGGTTCTTCTATGCTGCATACTCAGTTTTGCCATTTCAGGATAGTTTACACTCCCATTGACTCCCTGTAGAGCTTCTCCTTTCATACAACACCAGCCATTACTTTGAATTTGCTTATCCCTTCAATTTCTTCTTCTAAAAATATGAGCATGAAAAGACTTGATTATGGGGCAGCAACTCAGACCAGTATCAAACAACTACCTTTCCCTGATGAAAAACCAGTAAGAGGGGGTAATGGAAATGCAGCTGTCTTATTTCACTAGCATTTCATGACTCAGTCACTAACGATAAAAAGAAGGAAGAAATGCAGACATTAAAGGCCGTAGAAGCAGCATTTTCTGGTGAGAATTCTGTCAGAAGATTTGCATGACGTACTGGCAAATCTTTAAACACTTTATCAAAGTTTGAAAGGAAGTGCACTATGTCTAGGAACTCTGCTGCTCTCAGTTGCTAGTTGCTTGTCTGAAGTTTGAGTAATATTCCTGTCTCCAAACGTACTATTTAATTTCCAATGAACTTCTGTGAGAAAGCTTTTTTCTTTTGACTTCAATTCTGGAACAAAGAGATATAGAAGGCAAAATAGATTTTAAATCTTCAGCAGCAGCATCTTAATTTACACTTCTTTCATAGGAAAATGAATGACTGAAGTAGCTTGGAATCTAGAAACAAAAACCTAGATTGTAGCTTACTGTTACAGAAAAAAAAAGAATTTCTGTGAAAGTCATATTGTCTGTTTTGACTAAAGTGATTAGAAGGAGTGAACTGCTTCGTAGAGCACTGGATCTTATAACTGCACACAAAAACATTACAATTGAAGGACTAGACAACCAACAAGCTGGGACTTGGTGCTCCTGAGAGCAGAATAGATTGGCCATCCTTGATAAATCATTTCGAGTACATTTTAGATAGCCATAATAGCCCTATAAACATTCAGCATTTTCAAAGACTGATCACAGTGGTTTGGCAGGAGTGAATACAAATTTTCTTTCACAACTTCAAAGCCAGAACTAACAAAGAAAACCTGAGGGGATAAATAAAACTGAAAACAAAGGATGTATCTGGTTTTGTCTCAAATTAAACAGGAAGTCTCAGTGTTGTTTCAGCTTTTGTGATCAGACTTACCTTGTTTGTGGCATTCTTCAGCTACAGATGAGGTAGGTTGGTATGTTCCCATTTCTTAGAAGAGAAAACAGGGACAGAAAGGTAGCATGATTTACCTCCCCTTCTATGGACGACATGTCTTGGGTAGAAGAACTATGCCATTAGATAATGCATGTACTAATTTCTTTCATTATTATTCTTGTTTCTTTCATATTGCATTGGCATTCCTAGCTACAGTGTATGGGCTGTTGGTGCTCCACAGAGCACTCCTAGTGGTTTGTACAACTTGGCTTACCACTCACAGTTTCTCATTTTCCGCTGCTGAATTGTGTTATAGAGCAGTGGCATAGCCACACATTTATGTAGCTGCAATAGGAATAGTCAACTACAATACATCACATAAGTACAGTTGCACCTGCAAAAGTCCGTCTAGGTCCCAAATACTTATATTTGAGTATGACAAGTACTGATTGATTTTAGGGTAAAGAATCAGAACAAGAAGAGTATGTAATGGTATTTCTCTGTGATAAACTTGTGGTTCAGGAACATCCTGCTACAGAGATGTTATCTTTGGATCAGTAACCTTTTCTTCCATGATTTAGTCTTCTTTTTCTTTGAGCTCATAAAAACTTCTGTCATCAACAGCATCCCACAGCATCTATCAAAATCCACATTTCAGTTGTACTGTAAGAAAAAGAGTTGCTTTATTTTGGACCTACAATCTGCCAGTCTCATTTGATGCCTCCTAGCACATGTGAAAATGAGTCATGTTGTCCATGAGATTCATGACTTTATAGATCTCTATCACAGAACAGATAGATCTTTGTCAAATGTCTCTTTTCTAGGCTGCAGAGTTCAAGCCCATTTAGTTCTTTTTTTCTCATATGTAAGTAACTGTTTATAATGATCTTTCTGTATCATTTCAGGTCTTTTCAAGTACATCATGAGATGTGCTGACCAGGACTGACTACAAATATTCTTTATTTAAATAAGCACTATACTATAGGAAATGGTTGAGAAATCAAATGTAAAATAACTTTATTAATAAAAGTTTCTAAATATGCACTATATTTTGATTTTTCTTTTTAAAATAATAAACGAGAGATATTTGCTTTGCTTCAAATAACTTTTAAGGAAGTTCCTTCTTAGAAATATGAAAAAAATATGTACTTCACAGTGATTCAAATAAAGTCAAATAAAATGCCTAATCAGTAAAAAGAACAAGCATCAGGGACACAGTCTGGTATTTTCACAAAACCCTTCCACATAAAATTGTTTTAAACATTTTAAAAATTAGTAAAAAAAAAAAATCACTCAGAAACTCTTCTCTCATTCAAAGGCAAGCCAGGGATATTGTTCAACAAGAACTCATGTTTACATGGCCTTTGGAATTCCAGGTAAGGACTAGTCACCATTTAGATGTGACTGCAAGGTGAATCTCTGACATAAAAAGACTGGGTTTCTTTTTCCTTTGTCTGAAATTATCTTCTGCTTATCCAGTTATTTCAAAGATAAATCTCTCAACTTTCTCATTCTTGATCTGCCAAGAAAAAAATTTATTGGCCTTTTCACCTCTTTCATATACAAGTGCACTTCAGTGCAGCAATTACTTAGAGACCTGATTCGCAGCCACTTTGTTATGTTGTTTCAAGAAACCATTTATAAATTATCATACATTAAAAAAAAGTCCAGTGGGATAAGTAATGTAAGCGCTTCACTCTTAGGAAAATATGAGGAGTAACCATTTCTTGGCATTATGCCTTTATTTTATCACTTTGTTACTCTTCCAGTAAAAGAGAGAAGAGTTCCTCCCCAAATCCTATTACATCTCCTGGAAAGTTTTATCTTCTGTGATCATTATCACCTGGAAGAGTCATTGTGTTTTTCTGAGCCTGCATTTCTCAGTTTAGCTCATTCTCATTTCTAAAAAGGGGTTCCTCCTTTCATCTATTATTTAATTTCAAGCATCACTTTATATTTTATTTGTCTGCTACTGTTACAGTTTGATTAGTTTTTGTCCTTAAATTGCAAAAAGGTGCTAGAAAAAAAGTTACATTTCCTTAGATGGGGACTTTGTAGTTATATACTCTTTTCTCATCCCATGGGACATTAGAGATACTGAAAACTGCAGAAGAAGAAGGTGGTATGTTTTAAGGACACTGTGCTCCAGCTACAGAGAGTATTTGGTTGCCCTTTTCATTCATATTGGTAAAACCTGTTCCCATACCGCTGTAATCTACACCAAGACTGATGCATAGTTGACCTTGTGCCAAGGAAATCACAATGTGTGTATGTAGAGTCCTCCCTGCTTATGGACCAATTGCTCAAAATAGCATTATTTCTCTTCGTATTGCTCTATGAATTGTACTTGCTGTTTGCTCAGCAGTAAACTGATCTGAAAACACAAGAACTGAATGGAAGTTTCTTAGGACAAATGTGTATTTCTGCAAGCTGACTAAAAGATACAGAC
The DNA here is from genome assembly GCA_033558105.1 of Coccyzus lansbergi. Lineage (NCBI taxonomy): Eukaryota > Metazoa > Chordata > Aves > Cuculiformes > Coccyzidae > Coccyzus > Coccyzus lansbergi. Next base: position 922,981 of record JAUMJK010000362.1, read on the forward strand.
ACACTCAGACAAGATCTAATCACCCTGACATTCTTTCTATGAATATTTGTCCCTTTATTTCTGCCAAACAACTTAGTTGCAGTACCAGCATAAAGCAAACACCAACACAAATGTGTATTATCTTTTTGCGTACAGTTTGATGTTAGAACATGGAGGATGTGCAGATACACAAGAAACATGAAGGTTGAAATGCTTAGTAAGTGCAATTTATTTTTCTTTCAAAACTCAGGAACCAGGTATGATATATGTGTTTCTCCTTAATGCAAACTAAGTTAAAACAAAAAAAAAAAAGTTTAAATAAATATCCTAGCTTACAAAGTTTAGCAATTTGTGAAATACTAACACAGGTAGAAAAACCTCTGGTTTAGCCTGTCAGTTAAGGCAAATCCCTGAAGAAGTCTGAAGGTGACCTGAACTCAGTAACCTTATCCAGCCAGACATGTTTATGTTACAGTATAAATTGTTTATACAGTCACAAATTTTTGAAAATTATATAAATGCATTTCTTAAAACAGTTAAATATTTTGTTCTCACTTCGGTAAGCCCTGTGCTTGTCTAGTCTAAGAAAAGGAGGATATAACTTGGAAAACCCATGCTCACATTTGCTCTGCCAATAGATCTAAAGGGAAACCTAAATTTTACGTGAACAAGGTAGGTTACGAGTGAATCTGTAACTTGTCACTGCATTAGAAATGTAGCTGTGGCTAGCTGGAGTATTTGAGAGAGCCCATCACTCCATGAATTTCTTCTCCTAGCTAAGATAAATCTTGAGAGATACAAGAATGTTCTTGTTCTGTAAGAGTATGAATTTTTCTAAATTAGGATACAGTGAACATTGTTTTGAACATTTTAGACACATTACTTGAGTTCTGTGAGCATTATTTATGACTAGGAATTTCTTGCAAGTTAATTTGTTTCCAACTTTAATATGATATCTGATGGTATGATATTCAAATACCTGGGAAGATTAAATAATGAAGAATTACCAATTAATCTTTTAAATTATACTGAAAGTTTTGAAGACTAATTCACTTTTACTCTTACAAAGCTTTTGATTATCATCAAACCCATCTGGTATGACATCAGTACAAGAGTGTAAGAGTCCTTGTTCCACTGGCTTTATTTATATTTGGAGATTTTTATAGTTCTGTAATAGTTCTGAATATAATCTTAATCTTTTTATTTCCAAGACAGGCTCTATATAAAAGTAAAATCTAATTTGACATGTACATGAAAGTTATAATTCTAATAATACCTATTTTGCATGTTTATGCTGACACAAAGCTGTGTGGAAGTGTCGATCTGCTGGAGGGTAGGGAGGCTCTGCAAAGGGACCTAAATAGGCTGGACCTCTGGGCAGTGTCCAATGGCATGAGGTTTAACATGGTCAAATGCCGGGTCCTGCACTTAGGGCACAACAACCCTATGCAGAGCTACAGACTAGGAGAAGCCTGGCTGGAAAACTGCCAGGACAAGAGGGAGCTGGGCGTGTTGCTCGACAGTCGACTGAACATGAGCCAGCAGTGTGCCCAGGTGGTCAAGAAGGCCAATGGCATCCTGGCTTGGATCAGAAATGGTGTGACCATCAGGTCCAAGGAGGTGATTCTCCCTCTGTACTCAGCTCTGGTGAGGCCGCTCCTTGAATACTGTGTTCAGTTCTGGACCCCTCACCACAAGAAGGATGTTGAGGCTCTGGAGCAAGTCCAGAGAAGAGCGACGAAGCTGGTGAAGGGGTTGGAGAACAGACCCTATGAGGAGCAGCTGAGAGAGCTGGGGTTGTTTAGGCTGGAGAAGAGGAGGCTGAGAGGAGACCTCATTGCTCTCTACAACTACGTGAAGGGAGGTTGTGGAGAGCAGGGAGCTGGTCTCTTCCCCCAGGTGCCAGGGGACAGGACAATAGGGAATGGCCTCAAGCTCCATCAGGGGAAATTTAGGCTAGAGATTAGGAGGAAGTTTTTCACAGAAAGGGTCATTGGGCATTGGAATGGGCTGCCCAGGGAGGTGGTTGATTCACCTTCCCTGGAGGTGTTTAAGGCACGGGTGGATGAGGTCTTGAGGGACTTGGTTTAATGTTTGATAGGAATGGTTGGACTAGAGGATCTGATGGGTCCCTTCCAACCTGGTTGTTCTATGATTCTATAGAACTGAAGAACTGTTTTATTTTTCAAACTTTTGTGTTCTACATTTTTGCTTTTTTCTTCCTACTTTTTGTGTTCATCATTTAACCAAAATTTTCGTTACCATTCACAGGAAAATTAATTGATGAAGCCAGAAGACACAACTTATGTAATTTTAGATTTTAAGTAAGAGATGTAGGAACAAAAGAGAACTTAGAGTCTCCCAGTTTCAACAGGACATATATAAGCAGCTCATGTGGATAATATGGTAGCCAAGTAGCTAAGAAGGAAGGGAGAAAATATACTTTTGAAAGGACACTGCTTTGCTTTTTATACAGTCCCAAATACAGATTCAACTGAAGAGAGGCATATAAAGGGTTTTTTTCAGACTCATGGGTTTTCTCATTCACAGAAGAGTTTTCCTGAACTAGTTAGGAATTCTAGCACCTGAGTGTGTGCCTTAGACTAAAATCCCATTATTGCAGGTTAGCAGACGGATCTTCTATGCTTAACTTTAAAGTAACTGATTGTACATCAGAAGATAAATCATTATGTATCTACAAATTGTCTAAATAAATGTAATATATATATGTAAAAATCATTACTGAATGAAAAAATGCAATATTCAGAAGTTTGTATCGTATCATTTACAAAAAAAGAAGTCAAAACTCTTACACATTTTTTCATGATCTGCAATACAAGCACATTTTAGTTATATCAGAAATTATAAGCAATAGAGAGAGTATGAGCAAAGCATTTAAGGTCTCAACATTTCTGTTATACAGAGCCTTAATTCATTTAAAAATCAGTTTCTTTACCAACACATCTATGTCTAAATGACAAACAGCATATTAATAATCTGAACCACAAGAGGGCACCAAACAAGGCCAGCTCAGCTTTAAAATACACAAAATGGACACAACTTTGTCAAAAATATCGCAAAATATCTTCTGTAAAATGCTTCAGAAAGCTGAGCAGTGTTAATGTTTGTTTGAATTACAAAATTACAGTTTGCTGAGTCACATGAATACTTTTCCCCCTTAATTACATATGTATATAAAATATATGAGTTTTGATGAAAATGCATATGAATTTATCCATATAAATACACTTTCCCTTCCAGAGAGCCTTGGGAGCTATTGCTCAGTGCAATTACTTTTTAAAAGCTATGTACATACAGCATATATTATTTAATCGCTTACATCTATCAATGGAAGAGTCAGAACTTCTAACAGACACTACTGAAGCAGAAGTTGTGAAGGTCGTATGAATCACAGAGGTAAAATGGTTTCCAAAAGGAATGTGATTAAGTGGAAAAATGAGAAGAAAGGCCTTCAGTGTTGCATTTTAAGTCTTGATTTTTACTTTTCTTATGCTGACAAGACCTTGAAATGTACTGTAATCAAGAAATGGAAGTGGAGAACTTAGATTTGATAGTATTTCGTATTTCCTAATTCAGTAATGTTGACATCATTTTATACAGGTATAAATCCAATGTGTAAATAATTATTGCTGCTTGGTGATTTTGAAGAGGTAATATAGCCAGGAAAAGGCTATTCATTTAACAGTTGTGGCATATTCGGGACTAACACTGGTTAGCAAGAACTGATATCTAGAGCTTTTATCTAGCTTCCCTGATGGGACAGTTAAATGATACCTAATAAATCTTCATATAATATTTGCTTTCTGTTCTCAGTTTCAGTTTCAAGGCCATTCCAAGCTCTGCTTTACTGCTACTATCGGCTCTTCTTCTCATACCACAGTCCCATGATCACCCACCTCAATAGTCCATTTGTCTGCTTTTCCCCATGTTTACATTCACGCAAATCTCTCTGAAATATTCTATGAGTCTGCTGTTCTCTTTCTCTGTTATTCCTTCCTCTAAGATTACTTTTTAAATGTTATACTTAATAATAAAAGAATTAGTCTGTTGTACTTAATGCATTTCTTATTGCTAAACACTTATTTAATAGATTTATACAAAAAAGTTTAAACCTCTTGCTTCAGAGAAAAGGCAGGCAGTCATCAAAAAGCTATAATAGATTTACCTGACAAACTATGGCATTGGCCTTCCTACACTGCCTGTGCCTTATACACAAATAGAAGAGGTAAGGTAGGGGCCCCTTCATGTAAACATAACCTTACACGGGACCAAAGTTCAAGTGCTCTCACCATTACATTTTGAAATTAATGCATGGTTTGAAAAGCAGAGAGACAATTGTTACAGACTGGTGATAAGAGTTCTCAAATCTCCCTGTAGGTCAGAGTAAGTGTTAAACTTTTACGAGAGAATTAAGCATCCATTTTTATCTGGTTCAGACCCAATTCTCCAGCAGTCTACTTTGAGTTTTGTTCCTTTAAAACTCAGGATGTAGGATGCTGCCTGACTTGGTATGATGTAGAGATTAAGGCACGAACCCTGTTGATGAGGCAACAAGCAAGATCACCTTTATTGAGTGGATGCAAACGTTATATAGTATTTCTGTATCCAGTCAGCAGCTATCCCAGTGAATTTCCACCTGTGAGAAACCTGTAGTTACAATGATAGATTGCAACCCACTATGTACCACAGATGTAGCCCTTATCTTCATGTTTTCTATCTAATGCATTCTTTCCTTATTAACTCACAGGTCTTAGTAAAGATTACAAGGTTTCAACAATCAAGCAAGCATGAGAACACTGGCTGTTTGCTCTGTGCTTGCTGCTAATATCACGGCTATGCCAAGGCATCGGCCACTTGCCCCAGCACACATGCCACAGTGACATCTTTAATCCCTGCAGTATGATTGAGAAATGTTTGCCTTAAGTCACATTATTGGAAGAGTACGAACATCTACTGTGACTGTTTAAGGTAGTTATAACAAGATATTTCCTTTTGCAGGGGAAGAAAACAGTGATGGCTGTCACTGCAAATAGTGAGAAGGAAAGGACAAAAATGGAAGTCCAACAGGTAAAATAGTGATGGTCAAGAGTATTCTCACCAAGACTTTTACAATCTAAGCCATGACATTCAAGAGACAGTGCTACTGATGCTGTGAAAAAGCCAAGCTCGGTTATTCCTTTAATAAACATCACCAGGGTACACGTGGAGTAATCCACCTAATGTGTCCCACTACTGAGACTGGTTACATGACTTTTATACTGGTTAAACATACATATTCATATGGATTCTGGGAAATACTGGTTAAACATACATACCACCTAGATTCCCAGAATATGTTATGTCTGTTGTTTTTCAGAGAACTTAATTATGACAGTTTATTACACACTGCTGTATGCATATCACAGTTTCTTCATGTCTTCAGAAGTCTCTGATAGTCTTTATGTTATCTCCTTCCTCAATATCTCTTCTTGGTGAGCTCAAGTGTCCTTTGTTCTTGCTGCAGGATTGTCCTTTCAATACTTGATTTGTTCCTTGTTTCAACTAGTTAACAAGCTGAACTCCTGCTACAATCAAATTCTTCCTAACTGCAAGCTGGTCAAGATTTGTGATTATTCCTTCCTTCACTACAAAGAAAAAAGCTGTGAGAGATCATAAAACACAACTGGAATCCAGGGAAATCAACTATGGAGAATAACCATCCTCGCATCAGCCCCACATTCCTAATAAATCCTACATTCATTAACTTAATTTATCATGTCTGTTTTCCTGGCAATGGCTCAGTTTCTATCAGGAACTTCCAAGTCACTGAAAGACAAGCAAGTCAACAAGCTGTTTCAGAAAATATATAATGAAAACCCATCATAGAATCATAGAACCATAGAATCATAGAAGAGTTTGGGTTGGAAGGGACCTTAAAGATCATCCAGTTCCAACCTCCCTGCCACAGGCAGGGACACCTCCCACCAGACCAGGCTGCCTAAGGCCCCATCCAACCTGGTCTTTAAACACCTCTAGGGATGGGGCAGCCACAGCTTCCCTGGGCAACCTCTGCCAGTGCCTCACTGCTCTCATAGAGAAGAAATTCCTCCTTATGTCTAGTCTACATCTGCTCCTCTCCAGTTTATACCCATTGCCACTAGTCCTATCACTACAAGCCTTTGTGAACAGCCCCTCCCCAGCTTTCTTGTAGCCCCTTCAGGTACTGGAAGGTCGCTAGAAGTTCTCCTTGGAGCCTTCTCTTCTCCAGGCTGAATACACCAAACTCTCTCAGCCTGTTCTCATATGGAAAGTGCTCCAGCCCTCTGATCATCCTTGTAGCCCTCTGCTGGACCCATTCCAACAGCTCCATATCCTTCTTCTGTTGAGGATTCCCGAACTGGACACGGTGCTCCAGAGGAGGTATCACAAGAGAGGAACAGAGGGGCAGATTCACCTCCCTCTGCTGGCCACGCTTCTTTTGATGCAGCTCAGGACACAGGTGGCCTTCCGGGCTGCAAGTGCACACTGCTGGGCTCACATTGAGCTTCTCATTCCTCCCTTCCTCTTTTCTTTCTCTTCAAGGTAAAATGCATCACTTGTGAGCTGCAACCGTTTGGAAAAAAAAAAGAAAAAAATGCTGGTGAAGGGGCTGGAGAACAGGCCCTATGAGGTGTTAGGACGTTTTTTTTTTATCTTAGGTAATTTTCAAGGAGAGATAGGATTCTTCTGTTAGAGTGTTTTTTGTTTATCTTTCAAAGATGGGCTGCTGGCCTGGTATGGGTCTGGAGATAAGACCCATCTATAAACAAAAGGCCTTCTCTGGAATGGGCCAACATCACGATGTTGTTATCTAGGTCGCATGTCTTTTGTAGTCTTTGTTTAACTGAAAGCCTGGCCTCTATAAGAAGCCCTCGAATTCTCATTTTGGGGTTCACTCCAAATTGGCCATGGGGTGACCGCTGATCAATCGGCTATGAAATCTTATGCGCATTTATTTTTAAAATTGGTAATAAACATTTTTGTTGCTAGTAACTCTGCCTCATCGTCTTAGCAAAATGTTTTGGACCCTAACATGAGGAACGTCTGAGAGAGCTGGGGTTGTTTAGCCTGGAGAAGAGGAGGCTGAGAGGAGACCTCGTTACTCTCTACAACTACCTGAAAGGAGGTTGTGGAGTGGAGGGAGCTGGCCTCTTCTCCCAAGTGACAGGGGGACAGGACAAGAGGGAATGGCCTCAAGCTCCGTCAGGGGAGATTTAGCCTAGAGATTAGGAGGAAGTTTTTCCAACAGAAAGGGTCATTGGGCATTGGAACAGGCTGCCCGAGGAGGTGGTTGATTCACCTTCCCTGGAGGTGTTTAAGGCACGGGTAGACCGAGGTCCTGAGGGACATGATTTAGTGTTTGATAGGAATGGTTGGAGTCGATGATCCGGTGGGTCTCTTCCAACCTGGTGATTCTATGATTCTATGAAAGGAATTCATTTCTCAGGATGAAAAGGTTCATCGAATCATAGGACGGTTTGGGTTGGAAGGGGCCCTAAAGGCCATCCAGTTTCAATGCCCCAGCGATGGGCAGAGGCACGTCCCAGCCGGTCAGGCTGGGCAGTGCTGCACTAATCTGTAGTGGCAGGAGGCGGCCCGGACGGTGCTTTGCTGCCCCTCCCGCCCCCGCGCCCGGCGCGACGGCCCCACCCCCCGCCACGTGACACGCCCTGCCGCGCGCTCGCCGCTTCCGGGAGGCAGGGCCGGGACGAGAGTTCAGCCGAGCGGGCGGCAGTGGCTTCGTCACCGTCATCATCATCATCATCATCATCGCCATCGCCATGTCCGGCAACGGGCTCAGCTACAGCGAGCAGGGCGGGGAGGCCGCCCCCGAGGTGGCGCAGGAGGCGGCGACCGCCGCCAACCCTTCGACTCCCGCGGCCTTCGGGCTCTTCAGCAGCGACACCAAAAAGTACGGGGGTGCCGGGGTCGGGGGTGCCGGGGGGCGATCCCGGGGCACGAGGGACCCTGCCTGCCGCCCCGGGGCTTCTCCCGCCAGGGGCCACGGCTCCCTGGAAAAGTTGGCTTTCAGGTGTTCGTGGCGGAGTGGGCGGTCTGTAAAGTTGTTTGCCTTGAAAAAAAAAAAAAAAAACAAAAAACCCTGCCTATCACTTCTACTTTCTCATTTTCCCTTCGATAGCTGACCGCGCTGGTGTTGGTTGGGTTTTGCATTCAAAAGTGCGTATGAAAAAAAACCCAAACCCACAAAGCACAGAAGTATTTGTGGGAGTTGCAGTTGTTACTGTGAATGAGCTCGGCGAGGTGACCGGCTGGAAGTGGGTGTTGCCAAGTGTTGCGTCTCGGTCAGAAGGTGTAATGAGGAAATTGAGGAGAGAAAAAAAAAAAAAAAAACCAAACCGAAATGCACAGGCACAGAAAATCTTCAGTACCTTGAAGGAAAAGTGAACTGGAGAGGAAAAAAGTTGTGTCTAAATGGAAGGATCAAGAGGTTTACTAAGCTGCAGTTGCATTCTGCAGCAAATTGGAAAGCTGTTCTGGGAGGAACCAGTGAAAAGCGCCGTAAACTACATACATTACAAAATCAATCGCTTATTCTTAAGTTTTATTACTCTGCATAAAGAGGACATCTATACTGTAGAAACCTTGACTGATATGTTTATTTTATGCCACTCCGAAGTGAATTACTTCAAAGTGAAACTGCTGTCACCCTGATGCTTGGGTGTGTGAGGCAAAAGCTGGTAGGGCCTCCCTGGTTTGTCAGACTTTGCCAGACTTAGTTTGCTGTAGTTTTCTTACCCTGCTGTTCCATTAAACACTCAACTTTTTCATTCTGTTCCAGGTAAAGTTTTTGTTGCTCTAGCATGGATGCACCTCTGCTGACTTGTGTGTTGTAGCTGCTTCATATAGTTGACGCCCTTCTTTTCCTGTCCCCTCCTATAGAAACAACTTTGTGCTTTATTTTTAACCATTGTTTTGCTGCCTTTTTTCCATAGAGGGGATTGCCACCATCATTGGTTGACACTAGAATTATCTACCTATCTCATTTTGTCATATATTTCTAACTGTTCTGTAGGTGAAGTGTGGTTCGCTTCTTTTACCAGATGCTGAAGATGAAGCAACTAATTCTAACTGAGGCCCTCTGGTGGCTAGGGGGAAGATATAGCTCTGGGATCTGGAGATGTTTTATATACACGTTTATATGATTGTCTTTCAATATGGAAGAAACAGAATAGCTTGTGGTCATGCCTCAGTAATTAATTGCTTTGCCAGACTTACTCTTACACTTGAAGGATAGGGAAGAAGATCCATCTCCTGAAGGAAGGGCTTGAGAGGAGAGCAATGTACTCATTTCTGTGATCCTTTGTAGAGGACAAACAAATTCTTGTTGAAATAGGTAATTAACCAGGATTCAGACCTTTGTAGATTGGATAGTTTAGGAATAGACATTGGGCAGGGAAGATTATTAAATTTGCATAACATGAAAAAGCCACTGGACTGCAAGTGAGGGTTATTGTTAGAAAAGCAGAATGCACTGCATTCTGTTTGGAAAATGTTGTGGTCGTCTATCGGGCACATAGCATGTGTGACCTATAGTTCACACTATTAACAGGCCCAAAAACTCCTTACTGAGAAGCACTCAAAATTTCTGTTCCTTAGAACTGAAATGGAAATCTCCTTATAGAGACTGCACTGAGAAGTGCAAGATGTGTCTCTGCATCTTACAAATTAAAGTGTGGGGATAACGGGGCATTTCACTAGTGCAAATAAAATTACTGTCTGTCTGGTGTTTTTTTGCTGATTTATCTAGATTGTAACTCAGCATGGCTGAATATGGTCTTAGGTACAGTTATGTCCCATGTCGTTGTGTTGTTTCAGTGCTTGGCAAACTTTTTTTTTTCTTTTTTTTGGTTGCTGAGGAACTGAGATTCTTCCTTAGACCTACTGTACTCTTCCTCAGCAGAGAGGCACATTTATATCATAGAGGCCAGAATGCTACTGCAGTAGCTGTTGGACCAGAGGCCTGCAATTGCCTGTTGCCACTTAATCTCAACAATATCATGTGGTTAAAGTATAATTACCAAGATATTACTGTAAACACTTTCTTTAAAAAATGTCAGTCTCTTTTCGTCACGTTGTGTGTTTTCTCCTGCTTGTCATAAAGAGGAAGTAAACCAGAATGCTTCTGAAATAAACAAATTGTTAGGATAGACTGTCCTCAGTCTTATGGCATTTGTTAGATAGAACCACCTATGACAAGTTGCACATGGGGGCACAAATGTGTCAGTAACTGATGTAAATCTGAAGCGTAGAGTTGACCTAAAATAAATAATTTGTTCTAACTGTTTTGGTTTTAGCATTTCAGTAGAAATACTCAGCCGAAGTACTTTATCATCTAAAAGTTCTGAGCATCCCTTGGTGTCAAAGCCCCACATCTTACTCTCCTGCTAGGGCTGTCTTTTTTGCCTTTAGCAATTCCCTGATTTATTCATTAACTTTCAAGTAGGATCTTCAAGTCAGTTAATAAACGTAGTATTTTCTTAGTATGTTAGTGTTTTGGTTTGGTTGAGACGTATGCCATCAGTATTGAAAATGTCTCAGTGCCTTGAAAATTTTATCAAGGTGGCATCTTAAACCTGGGCCAGTGCAAAGTTTGAGTGTTAGAAGATCAATAAAGATGAAATAATCATTGAAGTAAACTGTTATCTTTATAGAAACATGGTTCACTGTGTCCAAGTAGTGTATTTCTCATTAGTTAATATGTGTGTCCAATGCAGGAGGCGGGCTGTGAAGAGATTGTAAAAAAGCAACTTTGGTCTGGTTCTATGAGGTAACCATAAACCTTCAGGACAAGAGAAGTGAGGAAAGGAAGATGGTTTTTCTAGGCTCTATTACACAAGTTACTACTAAGTACAACATGTAGATAAGAAAATTTTCTTAACAGTTTTGACTAAACCAGAACTGCTTTGGAATAAGACATTTCACAAGAAATATATGAGATTCTGGCTAGCTTTTCCTGTGAGTATTGCATCCTAACTGGAAAGGCAAATACAGCTTTCCTATTTGGTATGTATTACTTTTAAAAAAGCCTTTTGGTTCTACCTAGATCTCTTCACATATGTCACAGCATGGAAACTTTGCATTTGTTATGTGAATTATCTCAATACCTGAATAATGAAAAGTTCTTACTACTTACTGAGAAGAGTCAGACTAAAACTTCTCATGTGGAATGGGCCTCATTGTATCACTGGAGATACCTGTTACTCTCTTTTCCCTCTCCCTTGCTTTCGTAAGAGCTTACACATATGAGATGCATTCATGCAACTTGTATAATTACATTCTTGGAACTTACCTGTGTGTCCAGGTTGTTTGTCTGATACATGTCTATGAACTGTTATGCTCTAGGCACAGGTCATTCTAGGTACTCCACATGTATGCCATTGACATTCCCTGAATGCTTGAGAAAAGAAAAAGGGACAAGTTGTGGGTCTCCAGAATAATGGAAATGGCCTGAATACAAGTCTTTACCTGTAACAGAAGTTTTCTGCTGCAAAGTTGTAAGAACTAAGGAGTCATGTAAATCTTACAGACAAGTTTGATCCAGCATGTGGACCTCAAGCTATTTCTGCATGATTGAGATTAATGTAATCCATGACATAAGCACTGCCTACTTGGAAGACTGTCAAAATTGTCTGTATAGGGCAGAGAGGTACCACTTGATCACCTAAGTTAACAGGGTGTTTTTATTGTTAGACTGTGCTGTATGTACCCTCTACTGTTTAGAGAGATAAAAAGTCTAACCACCTTCCCACTTCTAAGAAAACCTGGGAACTTAATTAGTTACACAGAATTCGTCTTAATTGCTTACATTAGAGTGCAGCTATTGCCACCTGCAGTAACTTGCAGGTGAACAGAGGATTTGCTTCTATATTAATTGCTTTTTAAACAAAATTTACGTGCTTGTACTATTAAAATGTAATAATGTTTGCTTCTTGGAAATGATACAATTTAAGCAGTAAAACTAGCTACTGCTGTGTCTAAACCAGATGTAAAAACTTACAGGTGAACGACATGAGATACATTACTAGATATCAATTGATAAGTACACTATTGAAGCAGATGGCAAAATTTATAACACGCATTTTCAACTTTACTGATTTGCATCTTTAAACTGTATTCCTGCCAAGCAAAATACATTTCTAATTTATTAGATTTTTTTTCCTGCTTATGCATTCTGTTGAGCTATTTATCAGAAAACTCAGCAGGGCTGCAGACCATTTTTTTTTGCTGAGATTTGCAAGCGTGTTTTTGCAGAGAGCTGATCTAAGGTGGAGATTTCATTAAGATACTCATTCCCCAATTCTCTGTGCAGAACACTTTTCCAAATTCATCAGAGCTAAAAACTTGCTTTCAACAGCTGCCAGAGATGTTCTTGGAATCTTAAATTGATCTAACTTTGCCTTGGCATATCCTGTTCAGCCAGTCATGGAACACTTGTACATAGACTGCCATTTGTGAAATTCTTGGAGGAGACTCCAATCCTAATATTCAAACTTGATGCATTCTCTAGCTTATTGGCACAACTACTTTCTTTCCCCATCTGTTATAATGGCACTATGCCCACTAATGTGGTGAAATGCCAGTTTTGGTAGGATGCACAGGCCAGGAAAGATGAATGGTTCGGATGAACTGAGGACTCCATGAGATAAAATCTGAACCCTGTAGTTGATACCGGGGTAGGAATGAAATGCAGTAAGTGAACATGGAATGCTGTTGCCGAGGACATCTCTAGCTGAAATTGCTCGGGTCTGGTGGCAAGTGACACATAATGAATGTATTCTTATTGCCAGGCACTTGGCACATGATGAGGATGCAAGCAATGAAGTGTTGAGTTGCTGTGATTCTCTGTAATGTAGTAATTAAAATTTTTGAAGCTTTTTTGTTTCCTCAGAAAGGCAAATTTTACAGTTTAAGGTCTTCACTGTGGTTTCTGCTTGTTATTTGCCTTAGATGCTCACTGTGATTGGCAACCTGAATGGCATTTGAAATGTGTGTAACACTTTTGTAACGCAAGGCTGACATTTGCAAACATTTCCAGATTTTCATAGTTCTGCTTTTCAGAAGACTGTTCTTGTCTGTGCTGCTCTGCAGTAATGTTCCGACTTTGGGAAAGACAGAATTTTTTTTGACATATGAAGAGTTTTTGGCATTCTGGTAGAAGATGAACAGCATTGTAATGCTTTGTAACAGTGTTTCTGGAATGTTGTAGGCATACATGTACTAACACTGCTGCAGGTTCTGTCAGTGACCTTTGTGACAGTATCTTTGAAAGAAGTGTTTCCCCTCCATTTTCAGGAAATCTGGAAATACTGCTTCTCACAGTCTTGTGATTGCTTCACAACTATCAAGTGCTGCAAAGTGATATGCAAATATCTGCAAGTTCTGGTCACTGGCCTTATGATAAGCAGTAAATTGGCACAGCCTCTAAAGTGGCAACACCACCTCAGATACCATTTTTGCACCCTCCAGGAACCTGATCTTTGCCACCAGGGAACACTTCTTTCGGAGAAGCTTCCTTGCAGCATCAGAGGTGTGGGCACAAACAGCAGAGGTCGTATGCAGTGGGGTTGCAAGATTGGTACTACTGATCATTTTAGATAACCTTTCTTGTTGCTGATGAGGTAGTGTCTAGAACTACTTAATCTTAGATAAATCACAGTCCTCTCCAGAAAAGTTTCCAATATGTGTTGTCATACTAGCTGCCCTTTGGTTCGAAATGTACGCTCTTTTCATATCTCTATTGATGGTGGTGGTAGTAGCAGCTTACGGGCGTTCACATGCCAGCTTGCTCACTCATTGTTAAGGTGCTGTTGCTTCATGGTGGGGAAGTAGGAGAGTGTCTTATGCAGTTTTAACGTTGCTTGTTTCTGTACTACTCCTCATTGGGAAGGATGTGATACTCCTGAACCATCCAGGTGGCAGGTGCTTTGAGAAACTAGGGGCAAAGCACTCATTGAATATGTCGAACTGTTGCTAGTCTGACTAAACCAGTCATGTTCTTCTCTGTGGCTCCCAGCCTTACAGTGTGCTATGGTTATCCTGGTTTTCCTCACATCTCTCCTGTTTGGCCATAGAAACTATCAAGTTTGCTTTTTGGGTGGCATGTTGTTTCCAGATTGAAAAATTATTAGTGGTTGAAAAGGAACAAACTGATTTTTATCCCACTTTCTCTTTAAACCATAGCACAGCGACACTTGTAACCAAATGGTATGAGTATCCCTTGAAATAACAGTTCAATCCCATGTCATGTTGTGAATTGGCAATAAATGTAAACAGTGTTGTAATGGAAGAGGATGGCAGTACTGAATAGCACCACAAGATGTCATTCAAACAGTTTGTGGTATAGAATGGAACTTAGATTTCTTAATTTCCGGCTGGAGGAAGACCCCAGATCAACAGCAGAATTAACTTAAATTGCAGCATGTATTCATTGCCTTGTTAGCTTCCATGTTGTGGCTCTGAAATCAATTTACAGTTCCTCTTTAAGTGTAACGTTTGAACTTGTTCAGAATTTGCTCAGCTAGAATAAGCCAATCTCTTCTAAAGATTCTGCAGTGCCAGTAAAATGTAAAAACCTATTTTTTTCCTTCCTTTTTTTTCCCCTCTTTTTTTGGTTGGTGGTTTGTTTGTTTATTTATTTATTTATTTAGTGGAAGAACATGACACCTGCTATAGGACTTCATTACTGCTTGGTTGCCAAAACCAAAGGTCAAGTTGCTTTGTCAGTGTGAATTTTCTACTTCAAACTTGGTAACAGTCACAGTATTTTGAACTTCAGATTGGGACATCTTGCTGTGCTGCAGGCAAAAGAAATAAATCTTAGTATGCTGTGATTAAAAGTGTGTCATTCAGACTGAAATCTCTTGAAGACTTTGAACATAAGAACAATACAGTTCATATTGTGTAACTGAATATACAGTGGATGGAGAACTTCAGTTTCATTCTGTAGCAGGTGGTTTCATACTACCAGGATTGGTGAAGCTTGCTTCTTCCCCTGCATTTGATTTTTTTGCATTTCCTATATCTTGCAGTAACAAACTGTTGTCCTTGTATATGAGCAGCCTCTGTCTCACCATGAGTTTCTTTGTTCAAAATTCCTTCCCCTTTCTTGGAGGTGATTAAAACTGTTCCCAGGTTTTGAGGCATACAGGTGGCACAGGGAATCATAATTAAATTCTTATTTTGTAAAACAGTAAACTGGTAAACTTCCAGGAGTAAGTAAATGGTACCTAAAAAAATTATTGTTGCATTGCCAGCTAGGCCTGAGTTGCAGTTTTGATAGTTTTAAAACTTCTGCTTTTTACAAAAAAAACCTGATGATTAGTTGCTAGCTTCTTCCAGTAACTGGGTACTTTACAGCTGTAGCAAGTGCCAACAGTATCTGGATTTTACCCTATGGTGTTGCTAAAAAGAATAGAAATGCAGTAGAAGTTTAACTCCTCAGGATGAGGTAGATGTTTTCTTGACAACAGTTGTTCAGAATATGTAGATGCAGCAGCAAATGAAATGCCACATATTATGGATTAGTATCCTAGTGTGATTTGGGGTCTGTGATAGTTCCTACAAGAAGAAAAATTTACTGAGAGAGTGGCCCAGATTTATCACTGGCATAACTGGTTTAAACCTCAGTGTTGTATAGTTATGCTTTCCCTTTTGTATTTTCTGTAAAAGTGAGTAATGTTGCTCAGTGGAATCTTGAGTGGAATGCCAGTTTTAGTGGCAAACTGTGTGCTAGCAAGAGTACAGAATATTCAGAGTTGTTATTTAATTTCTGTTTGCCATAGTTGATGGGGAGAGTAGTGGTCAGGGTCCTTTATGCCATAAGACTCCAGGGTGTTAAAATAGTTTGGCAGTGTCTTCTCTTGTCTGTCAAGCTCTAGTTTGTTTTCCTGCCTCCCTCTTACTTTCAGCCCTCCACCCCCTTTATTTTGGGGTGTTGGAGTTTTTGTAGGTTTTCTTTATTTTATTTTTAATGACAGGAGAGCAGAGGGTGCATGAAAGGGAATGATGCCTAGAAAAATTTGACAGGTGTTTTTTATTTACTTTCTAAGAGTAATATATGTCAGATTAACCCTAATTGGTATGTCTGTCATAGATCCTATTATATCCATACGCCTGTTTATCCAGAAATGGTGCAAGGGCTTTTGAAGAAATGAGCCCTTTCAGGTAGAAAGATAAAAGTATCTTAAAGGCTGCAAACATGAAAATATGAGACCATAGAAGAAAGTTAGAAATCATCTTCCTCTGCTTAACATTCAGCTAGTGACTTTTAAAGAGATGTTGAATGTGATTTGTGATGGCCATCAGGCTGTATCATCACTGATCTGTCATGTGTGATGTTTACTATGAGACAAAGTTAGGCAATGTATTCACATTTCTAATTTACAAATTCTTATGTTGAGGAATACAAGCCTATGATGGTAAAGATTGCAAAGACAGCTATGTACTGGTTCTTTAATATATTAGTGATTGGCTCATTGCTTTCTTTGGTATGTTTTGCAAATAGTAGAAAATGTATTTCATAGTCTGTTCCTGTTGTGTATGGGTATAACATTCCTAATTATAGTACATATCAGTGGGCTGGCAACTTTTTAGCACAGCAGAGCCGTACTACATATTGGTTATGACACTAGACTATGACTCAGGCACTCGGGGAAATCTTGTTACATTCTTAGATACAGCATTGGTCAGATGGGGCAGTCATCTTGTTTTTTCTTTTTCCCCTCTCAAATTCATTTTACATCTTGTTAGGGAAAATGGGCTCAGTGACAGTATATTTGCTCTTACAAAGGCTTTTTTGCACTTGCTGCTGTTGGGACCGTTATTGTCCTGCTTCATAGAGCTCCAGGTTACTTTTAAACTATCAAATTAGGCTTCTTTAATCCTGATTTTACTGCTGATGTATTAAAGCTTTTATTTCAGTCATCTGTACTAAATATCTAAGACTAGAATTGCAGTCAGAGTTGTAGTATAGAGAAGCAAAGGCATTGATGCAGCTGGAGGGTTGCCTGCATTTTCCTGAGCTCCTGGCCAGTGGACCTAAGTGATAAAGAAATTATTTAGCTAACATTGTGTACTGAAGAACCATCACTTCAGAATAACTAATACATATGGAAACGTGAACAGCTGTGTGAGGCTTGTATTAATGCCTTCTGTTTTGAGAAATTTTACTTAAGGATTGAAATTCCCTTCAATCTTCTTAATGCTCAGAAAATCAAAATATATATTTGTACTCTACAATTAACTATATTATCAAAGTCTGAAGTGCATTCATCTTTACCATTGTTTGTTAAGACTGCTGATAGGAGTTGGTTTTGGAGGGAAATGGGCTCTGAAATCTGTGTAGGATGTTTGTTTCTGAAAGTTAAACCAGCAAGGGAATGGAATAAGATTTTCTCTTTTTGGAGTAGAACTCAAATCTCAGCAGGCAGGCTTGGCTGAATGTAGTCACTTTTATATTCTTTTTTTTTTCAGAATACCATACTTAAAAGAATGGAACAAAATTCTACAATGTGGGGTAAAATAATTGAGGTGTCTTGCGCCATTAAGTCTGCTCTTAAGTGACGAAACTTTGAGGTTACACTGAAACCATATCTGTGGAAGAGAAAAGGCTTGCTGCTGCTGATAAGTATGAATATATGGAGCAACAGTTTACTCTCTAAGTATCTAATGCTTGCTAATCCTGGATTCTAATTTGTTGTAAAAGATTTTTTTTAAAAAAACAAACCCATCAGTTCATGTAGCAACTGACTTCCAAATGGACTGATCAAGAATATGTGGAGTTTTTTCCTAGGTTTCTTTTATGTCCCTCTCCCCACCCCCCAGCTGCTTTTCTCTTAGGAAAGCAAGGTTGGCTGTAAGTAGGACTTTACGTCTTAATTTCTCTGGTTGGTATCTTCCCTGTCAACATTTCAAATTGTTTTAATTTGAAACACATTATAGAATATTTTTTTATAAGGAGAAATACATTTCATCATTAAATACTTCTTTCTCCTGTCTTTACTACTTAAATTACCTTTTGACTTTTTTTTCTTTGTATTTGTTAGACTGGTAACTCAAACTCATCCTGTGTTTACAGTCTGTTTTTATTTATTCCCATCTCCTGGGAGGTAGTCTTCAGCAAGTACTTGAATCTTGTGGCATGTAATTTCCCCCATTTTTGCTACTTGATCCTCATGTCCAAATTATTATTTCCATATTTTCTTCTTTCTTGATTGTGAATTTTGTTGGCATAATCTCATTTTTTCATGTTAACTGTATTCTTAATTTTTAATTAGGTAAATGTATTCCCAGAATTCAATCTTCAGTGGTTGATGCAATGCCTTACTCACGCAACACTTCTTGATTCTTTAGTCAGGTATTAATTTTATTTTTAGCAAAGTAGATGCTTTAGTTGTGCCAAAGAACTGAGGCATCCTCCTACCAGTTGTACAAGAAATGCAGAGGGGCTAAAAGCAGTGTGAGGATAGAGAGATCATAGAAGCACCAGATTGGAAAAGACCTCTTGGATCATTGAGTCCAACCATTCCTCTCTGCCTCTAAACCATGTCCCTGAGCACCTCGTTTGCCTATCTTTCAAACACCTCCAGGTATGATGACTCAACCTGATGCCTAGTGCCTGATGACTGAACCTCTCCTGGTGCAGCTTGAGGCTGTTCCCCCTTGTCCTGTCCCCTGTCACTCGGGAGAAGTGGCCAGCACTCTCCTCTCTACAACCTCCTTTCAGGCAGTTGTAGAGAGCAGTAAGGTCACCTCTCAAACTCAAGGCTAAACAATCCCAGGTCACTCAGCTGCTCCTCATAAGACTTGTCCTCCAGCCCTTTCACCAGCTTCATTGCTCTTCTCTGGGCTCGCTCCAGAGCCTTAACATCCTTCTTGTGCTGAGGGGACCAGAACCGAACGCAGGATTCAAGGAGCAGTCTCACCAGTGCCAAGCACAGGGGGAGAATAACCTCCCTGGACCTGCTGGTCATACCGTTTCTGATACAGGTCAAGATGCCATTGGCCTTCTTGACCACCTGGGCACACTGCTGGCTCATGTTCAGTCGCTGTCAACCAACACCCCCAGGTCTCTCTCCTCCAGGCAGCTTTCCAGCCAGGTTTCTCCTAGTCTGTAGCTCTGCATAGGGTTGTTGTGCCCCAAGTGCAGGACCCGGCATTTGGCCTTGCTAAGCCTCATGCTATTGGTCTCAGCCCAGCGATCCAGCCTGTTTAGATCCCTTTGCAGAGCCTCCCTACCCTCCAGCAGAGGGACACTTCCACCCAGCTTAGTGTAATCCGCAAACTTGCTAAGGGTGCACTCAATGCCTTCATTCAGGTCATTGAGGAAGACCTTGAGCAGGGCTGGACCCAGCACTGAGCCCTGGGGACACCACTTGTCACTGGCCTCTAGCTGGACTTAACTCCATCCATCACCACTCTCTGGGCCCGGCCAGCCAACCAGTTTTCCACCCAGGGATGCATTCACCTGTCCAGTCCAGAGGCTGACAGTTTCCTAAGCAGAATGCTGTGAGAAACTGCATCAAAGGCTTTACTGAAGTCCAAGATGATACATCTACAGCCTTTCCCTTGTCCTTCAGGTGGGTCACTTTGTCATAGAAGGAGATCAGGTTAGTTTGGCAAGACCTGCCTTTCATGAACCCATGTTGACTGGGCCTGGTTCTCTTGCATGTGCTTCATGATAGCACTCAAGATCACCTGACTTGTGGAGGTCTAGCTGGGCAACTAAGTATCTAACCACTTCTTCTAGAACCATGGAAGCTTTGCTCCGCTTCTCTAACTCCTGGGGATGTACACACAGGGAACAACTTTCCTGAAGCAAAGAAAGCATTAAGTACCTCAACCGTGTCCTCGTTCTGTGTCATAGTTGTTCCCTTTGCATCCAGTAAAGACTTGATATTGTCCCTGGTCCTCTTTTTACTACTGATGTATTTATAGAAAGATTTTATATTATCTTTTACCAAATTGACCAGTCTAAGCTCTAGTTGGGCTTTATCTCTCCTGATTTTTCCTCTGCACAATCTCTCTTCCTCTCTGTAGTCCACTCAAGACACCTGCCCCTTCTTCCGTAGTTCACAGACATTCCTCTTCTTTTTGATGTCCTTAAAGATCTCCCACCGCCTCCTTTTCTGGAACATGGGAATGGCTTTCTCTTGAACTGCTAGGATTTCCTTTTTTGAAGAGCACCCGGCCCTTGTGGGCTTCCTTGCTTTTAAGGACTATCTCCCATGGGACTTTATCCACCAGCCTTCTGAACAGTCCAAAGTCTGCCCCCTGGAAGTTCAAAGTGGTCATTCCACTGATCCCCCTCCTCACCTCTCCTAGAACTGAGAATTCCACCATCTCATGATCACTTTGCCCGGGCGTCCTCCTACTGCCACATCCCCCATAAGGTCTTCTCTGTTAACAAACAGAAAGTCCAGGAGGGTGCCTTCCCTTGTCAGCTCTTTTACCAGTTGTGTGAGGAAGTTGTCTTCCACACACTCCAGGAACCTCCTAGACTCCTTCCTTTCTAGTGTATTGTACTTTGAGCATACATCTGAAAGATTGCAGTCTTCCACAAGGACAAGAGCTAGCGATGAACACAAGTATGCTTGAAGTGAAATCAGAAAATAACAAAGCTTAATGTGGAGAGAACTGTGCCTTTATCCCAGGGAGCTGGGAGCAGAGCAATGGGAAAAGTTCTATGAAAGCACAACATTAGTTATTTTTAACAGATCTCTCAGCTTTGGGTGATGTTACAAGAAGGTGGTATGCTAGGTGTTAGCACTTGCCACAGGGAAGACAGCCAGCTACAGATATACTAAACTAATCTCAAATGTACAATGGGAATGGGAAATGTAATTTGAAGGACTGAAGCAAGCAACTAAATAAAAATAGTAGTAGAAAACTGACCCTGTAGTTCTTTGAACATTTCTGTGAGTAACTAAAAACCTTTGAATGCCATGCAGAGAAAATAGAATTCCCGTACTGGGAAATGGTGCCAAAGCAGGCGAGGAAATGGAACACTTCCACTCTTTTCTTTTAAAGGTAATACTTAAGTATTAACCTGTCAAGTGAAGCCAGTATTTATACTGGCCATGTGCATTAGGTTGCTCCATTGTTTCATGAAACACTTGGTTTCGCAAAATCAGTTAGACTTCAATTGGAAGTTTTATGTAGGTATCTGCATCTTGAATTTTAAATGTTTTTCTTCTGGCTTATTAGGAAAAAGTGTTGTTTGTGTTGTTTCCCCACCTAGTTGTTCTTAATTTTGTGGGCAATGTGGATTTCTCATGGAGTAACAGAATGGATGCAGCACTGGGTCTGGAAATTTAGGAAAACCTGTATTAGAGTGATTTGGTAACCTTGTGATTAGGAAGAATGCTATTTAAAGGTTTATAATGAAATGGATGGCATTTTTTTTAAAGCTGGCTTTAATTTAAACCTTTTTTCTCCCCTTCTGATATTCTGAGGGCAATGATAAATCTGTGTTGCATTCACTTTTGAAATCCTATCTCGGTTTATGTTGCCCTTCTCTATGTGAAAGCTCACAGGATTTGTAAATAGAAAAAGTTTTCAGAGTTCTTTTGAAGATTGCAACTGTCTTCTTTAGCTATTGTTTGCTTTCTGGTTTTTGGTAGTTAAGCAGTCAAGGCATTACAATTGGCTATTTCTTCAGAAAGTTTTTTTTGTGGTTAACTTTTACGGTTCATAAATGCAGTTAGACTGTGATCTCTTCATATCTAAAAAGACAAGCAGGGGGAAGTTTCATATTAGTGATGGCTAATGCGTAGATGTATCTCTCAGAGAACATCCATATACGTAATATTTTTTGTGAGAATTGCATTTCAGCTGTGAAAAGTGCTTGGGTACTGTATGTATCTAATCATCGGGCTGTCTCTGATCTTTTGGCATGTAGAGTAGATGTACTACCTGTCTAAGGCTTTTATTTCTGAGCACAAGGGATAGCAATTTAAAATCCAGAAAGGCAGCTGAAAACTGTCTTTGTTGTGTGTTTGATTCTCATGGAAATTCAGACCATAATGAACTCTGATGTTGGGCTTTTCAGTTGATACTATATAGTAACACATACATGTTGACCTCAGGCTATTACATCGGGCCTTCACTGGAGGAAAAGGTAGAAGCATATGTGTAATTTTTTTCAAATGAAGCTTTTTTCTCGCTCAAGACTTCAGCCTTCTAGCCAAGGTTCCAGCAATCAGCAGATTTAAGTTGCGTGGGCCTACATTATTATTGGAATCTGGCAGATTCTTTTACTAAACACTGCATTATACTAGGCCAGAATGTTAACAACTACAATTTAAAAGTGGGCAAGGAGGAGTAGTGCTTCACCTTAAGTTGCTGAATTGATAAAATAATTTGAAAATGGCATTCCAGTTTTATTTTTTACTTTCTTTTTTAACTGATGTTTTACTGTGTTTCTGCCTTAGAAATGAAGACCTAAAACAAATGTTGGAAAGCAGCAAAGATTCTGCAAAGCTGGATGCTATGAAGAGGATTGTTGGGGTATGTGATTTGCTTGCTAGTATTACTTTTTAATTTTTTTTTTTATTATTATATCCATTTCTTGCATGTG
Organism: Coccyzus lansbergi; assembly: GCA_033558105.1. Lineage (NCBI taxonomy): Eukaryota > Metazoa > Chordata > Aves > Cuculiformes > Coccyzidae > Coccyzus > Coccyzus lansbergi. The sequence goes on from JAUMJK010000362.1 coordinate 945,596, forward strand.
AATGCTGTTTTTGTTTGTTAGTCAGCATTTGAATTTCTAAATGGTGTTTGAAAGCAACTGTTAAGTCCTTAATTTGGAATTTTGTGTAGAAAATGGTATATCAAAATATATGCAGTAATGGATAGTGCCAGTATGCATGTATTTTCCAGGGGGAGGTTAGATTTTAAGCAGGAAGTGTTTCCTTCAGAGAAGCTTCAACTGTTGTCTTAATTCAGCAGATGGGAAACCAGAGAAATTGACAGGAGTAAAATAACCAATTGATTTTACTATTTTTTGTGTTTAAATCCTATAAGCTAAACATCATTGTATTGATAAAGCCTCTATTTCGTCTTAAAATCATTAGAAGATTGTGCTGTGGGAAGCTGTTCAATGTCTGCTTGACATATATTTTCAGGACTTCTGCATTTTCTTTCTCTTGCAATTCCTTCAGTTTCCTCTGGATGTTCTGGGTTTTTTCTTGTTTTTTTTTCACATGGGTTAATCCTATCCAAGCATGTACCTAATTAAATAGGTACAGCTTATATCACATGATCCTGTTCTTTAACTCTAGAGTTAGCAGTTTCTCCCTTCGTTATCCTCTAGTGATGAAAGTTTTAGTCCAGCTGATGGTCTTCTGGTTTTACCTTTGATCCTTGTCCTGTCACGGCCATTGATTCCCAATTAGATCTGGATAATCTATCAGTTTCTATTTTTATAACATCTTTTTTTTCTTTTGGTGAAAGGTTTCTTGCTTCATCTTCTCCAGGATGATGTGGGATTCCTCAGGGTTTTACCAGTAAGATTCAGGCATACAAAGGTGCTGTTGCAAAAAGTCATGGCTTTTAGATAGATATGCCTTGTCAATGGTCCTTAGGGAGCACAGACTAAGAGGAGTGGAGCAAAGAGATGTGGGGCACGTTAAACAGGGCAGTTTGAGCGGCAGTTCAGGCGGGCAGGGAGGGCGCAGAGATGGGCTGGAGCACAGCCAGAAGGGAGTGAGGACAATGGTGGCTACCCGTCAAAAGATTAAGGCTGCACCAAGCATGATGGAAGCTGCCATGCAGCTGGAGCCCCAGTGGGCACATGCAGCTACCCAGACCCTGAGCTGCAGACAGTGCCTACTCCCACAGTGGCTCATGCCTTTGTCACTGGCCAGTGACAAGTGGGGTTCCCCAGGGCTCAGTGCTGGGTCCAGCCCTGCTCAAGGTCTTTATCAATGACCTGAATGAAGGCATTGAGTGCACCCTTAGCAAGTTTGCAGATGACACTAAGTTGGGTGGAAGGGTCGATCTTCTGGAGGGTAGGGAGGCTCTGCCAAGGGATCTAAACAGGCTGGAATGCTGGGCTGAGACCAATGGCATGAGGTTTAACAAGGCCAAATGCCAGGTCTTGCACTTGGGGCACAACAACCTTATGCAGAGCTACAGACTAGGAGAAGCCTGGCTGGAAAGCTGCCCGGAGGAGAAGGACCTGGGGGTGTTGGTTGACAGCGGCTGAACATGAGCCAGCAGTGTGCCCAGGTGGTCAAGAAGGCCAATGGCATCCTGGCTTGGATCAGAAATGGTGTGACCAGCAGGTGCAGGGAGGTTATTCTCCCTCTGTACTCAGCACTGGTGAGACTGCTCCTTGAATCCTGCGTTCAGTTCTGGTCCCCTCAGCACAAGAAGGATGTTAAGGCTCTGGAGCGTAGTCCAGAGAAGCTCAATGAAACTGGTGAAGGGGCTGCAGAACAGGTCTTACGAGGAGCAGTTAAAGGAGCTGGGGTTGTTTAGCCTTGAGAAGAGGAGGCTGAGGGGAGACCTCACTGATCTCTACAACTACCTGAGGGGAGGCTGTGGAGGGGAGGGTGCTGGCGTCTTCTCCCATGTGACAGGGACAGGACAAGAGGGAATGGCCTCAAGCTCCACCAGGAGGGTCAGGCTTGACATAAGATAAAAAATTCTTCACTGAATGGGTCATTAGGCAATGGAACAGTCTGCCCAGGGAAGTGGTTGACTCGCCTTGCCTTGGAGGTGTTTAAGGTGCAGGTGGATAAGGTACTGAGGGGTATGGTTTAGAGATTGGTGGGAATGATTGGACTCGATGATCCAGTGGGTCTCTTCCAACCTGGTGATTCCATGATTCTATGTTAACTTACATTCTTCTGCTTCCTGCAAAGATCTTTCTTCTGGGTATTTCTGTGAGCAGGAGGGTTGAAGAGTTGCCTCTTTCTTCCTCGGTTTTGTTTTTCAGGAGGGTGCCCAGATCTTTGTGCATTTTGTAACTGTTGGAACTAAACGTGTGTCTGGATGTATGTCTACATGGGAATTAGAATTTATTTTTTCATTTTTTTCCTGCAGACAGTGCTTGCATTACGAAAGAGCAACTGCACTCATTATAAGTACCTGCTGCTACGTATTCGAAGCAGTTCTTAACAACTGTTTCTTTAATTTCCCAGGAGTGTGTGATTGTATGAAACTGGAGAAGTGTAGTTAGCACTGATTGCTGGTTGTTAAGCTGAGGTGATCAGGCTCAAGAACTCTTCAGCAAGGGAAGGCAGAACTAAACTGAGCACAGTCTTTCATCTGTTCTTCCATTTCTCAATTCCCAAATATTTGTTTGTGTTCCTGTTCTAAGCAGTGCATAATCCTGGAAGAGCACTGTTTTCCCAGATGGCAGCAACTATCTTCTGTTTCTAGGGTATCTTTTCCTTGCTCAGCTGCTGCTGCTTTTCTTAAAGTATAAACTGTCCTGTAACTCATGAGGATCATCATCTGGCTGCAAGTAAGTTATTTGAATTACTAGATCCTCAGTTTCCAGTATTTTCTGTATTTTCAAGGTATTTGTTGTTAGGACGTGTTTAAACCATATTTCATTAGACTCCTGGTGCCACACTGTGGTTCATATAACAAACTGAAGAAATGAGCTGTACGTACCAGGATAGAAACTTGCACAATTAGCGTAGGGCAATGCACTAGACTAGACCTAACGTAGGTGATCCAGTGACTGTGATCTAGGTGACTAGACTGTGATCAAATACAAACCTTAATGTAATAGTGCTAAGTTGAGCACTAATCCATGTCCCAGGTACCATATCTACATATTTTTTAAATACCTCTGGTGATGGTGACTTGGCTGCCTCCTTGGGCAGTCTCTGCCAGTGTTGGGCAACCCTTCAAGTGAACAAATTTTTGCCTAGTATACAATCTAAACCTCCCCTGGTGCAACTTGTGGCCACTTACTCTCATCTTATCACTTCTTACTTTGGAGAAGAGACCAACATCCACTCTCTATAACCTCCTTTCAGGTAGTTGTAAAGAGTGACAAGGTACACCCTCAGCCTCCTCCAGACTAAATGACCCCAGTTCTCTCAGCCTCTCCTCGTGAAACTTGTACTCCAGACCCTTCATCAGCTTTACTTCTGTTGTTTGGATATGCTCCCGCACGTCAATGTCTGTCTTGTAGCAAGGGGCCCAAAATTGAACAGGATATTCAAGGTGTGGCCTGACCAGTGCTGAGTACAGAGAGGAGTGATCACTTACTTCCGTAGTCCTGCTGGCCACAGTAGTCCTGATACAAGCCAGGGTGCTGTTTTTCTTCTTGGCCACCTGGGCTCACTGCAGGCTTGCTTTCGGCCAACTATCAACACTAGGTCCCTTTTCTCTAGGCAGTTTTCCAACCATTATTCCCTAAGCCTGTAGTGTTGCATGGGGTTGTTGTCCTGCATCAAAGTGCAAGACCCAGTAGTTAGCCTTGTTGAACTGCTTTGCAACTGTAGTGTTAATGTTCATGCTGGGCACAAACATGCATGTGTTGTTACCAGTTGTGTGATTGCATTTAGAGAGCTCTTAGGAATGGATTGTCTTTCCAAGACATGAAAGGCTTCCTCTAGCCTTATGATTAGAAGAAAAGGGAACTCTGTTGTGAGAGTATTTTTTAACGTATCTCACTGGAATTTTTCACTAATTATTTGTAGGGGGAAAAATCTGTGCATGCCAATAGATTTCTTACTCTTTCATTAGACTTCATGTGGCTAGCCTTCATTTGTTCATATATATGTGATGGAAAAGTACCAGGAAAACACTACTTATAGCTCCTTGTGCTGCATTTAAGGTGTTTTGTGAACTCTGTCCTGGGAAGGAGATTCATCACAAATACAAACAAATCTGTCTTGCAGAGAGTGACTTTTAACATCATAATTCAAAGCTTAAGAGTAGTCCAGTTTTAATCTTTCCACTTCCCGCCTTACAGAAAGGTGTCTGACCCTACCTTCAGCTAAAATACATGTGTATGACTTTTGACTATGAATGTTGTCTTTTTTTAAGTCAGTATGATGGGGGGTTTTTGTGTTTCTTCCTTATATGCATACCCTAAAATAATTGTCATTGTCGGATAATTACGAGCAACAGTATTAGTTTAGAAATAAATTTGAAGTGTATACTGAACCTTCATTCTATATTCATGAAAGAGCTGTTATTTTTTTTTAAGCATACACTGATTTTACAATAGCCAAGATGTTCTTATTACTAGGTCTTGAGACCTGTCTGAACTTCTCACCTAGGAGAAAAATCTCAGTGGAATTGTGCTTCTGAAGATTTCAGAACATAAATTCACATACCTAATTTCCCACAGAGAACCTCATCCATGTCTCTGTTTCTGTCATTAAAAAAAAAAACCCAACTAAAACCAAACAACTTCAGTGCACCCTAACATTATGTAGCATTTACTCTAGAACGAAGGTTTCTGTCTGTGCAGGAACTCCAGACAATACAGCTGAAGAATGGCTAGACATAGCAACAAAAATGACATGATAGACCTTAATCTTGGAAAGAACCATTATGTTCCTTCGGGTTAATGATCCATGGGATTAAAGAGGATTTACACTAATCGTTATGACTTAATGAGTCAAAATACACTCTTTTAAAAGCTCCTAAATACATATTTACATGGTACACTGGAAGTATTATGGTTGATCAGCTAAATAATGCAAGTAATGCATAGAGTCATACTGTTATAACCTGGCTGGGAAGTCTTAAAGATTATGCCCATTTTTGAATAAATACTGTAGAACTAAGATGAGGTGATTGATAGTACTTTATTCTGTGATACTTCTCTGCAGTACATCTTAGTAGTAAGTTCTCTTAACTCCATTCATTCTGAATCTGGCATTCATTGCAAAGACCCCAAGTCCTAATAGCAGTGGTTTCATGTAGATTCTTAGTTAAAACACCTGGAAGTGCATACAATATGCATGCTTCTTAGGTTGTCACTTCTTGTGCTTTAATACACCTAGAAGAAATGTTTAAATTGGTTAAATTGAAACGTTATGCTGGACAGTTGTTCTTAAACTCTTTTGAAAGGCTTGCTCAGTAAAAGCTTGAACTGCCAACTACCTTCTTCTAGTGCATTTTTTTTCTACCTTCTTTGAACATACAGTTTGTAAAGATATTGCCTCATCTCATGTTCTCTTGCTTTTGTTGCATGAGATCCTAGTTCTGTACGCCCTTAATGTGTTTTATCCATGAAATACACAGACAGACCGGTGTGTTAGGAATGTGAAGTTAATCAGCTGTATGATGTTGTGTAATAGTAGGAATGTGAGATGGTTACAAAGAGAAGTAAGTAACTGCAGTTGCAAAGTTCATGTTCCAGTGTTGGATCCCTTCTTACTTGCTTGTCTTAGAGAGTCCTTGTCCTTTCTGATTAGCATATTGTTTAGCTGACTGGATCCTGCCCTTTACTGTAGCTGGGGGTGCTCTGGGTTTGTATTAAGCAGCACCGTAACTTGATATAACATGTTCATGAAATTTCAGTGTCTGCAGCTTGAATGTGAAATACTGGCTGACATTCTTCTCAAAATAGATCCAAGAAATAAGATAGTTGTGCAGCTGTAATCTGTATTATAAAGTATTTTATTCCTTCTTATGTACTGGGTTTCGTATAAATAACTTCCTCCTTAAGTTGTTCTTGCAAGGGCTAAAGCTAACCTGAGGTAATGTTTATGCTTTTTATTGAGAAAGTTTGATTGTTTGCTGCATGCCTTAGCTTTAGATTTCTCCAAGATCCAATATAAAAACTTTATTCCTTTTTGAGGAAAAAACCCCACAGTAGATTAATTGATCCTGCTTTTACCTTGATTATTTTTGTGCTGTGTAAACACTTTTTGCATTCAACTGGCTATGGAAAATAACCTTAGTTTATTTTAAAGTGTGATACCTACTTGTTTACCTGCTTGATTCTGTTGCACATCAAGTGTGTGCCACAGAAAAAGACAGGACTTAAACTTCTAGAACTTCTCCTGATGTGTTTTTATTGTTGCTTGTGTTTGGAGTAATTTCTTGGACAGCAGCTCCCAAAAGTTAATTCTGGAAAGCTTTTCAGGTTAGTAAAATATTTGTTTTAAGTAATTTTTAAAGCATTAAAAATTGTTTGCAGTCTGATATGATAAAGTCCAGTCCATTGTTTTTATCCCCCAGCTTGGAACCTGGTAGCAATTAGATTTTGTTGTGTAGCTAGTATCCTGTGAAGTCTAACAGTTAACAAATAAATCAGACTTTATCCTCAGCTTCATAGAAATCATGTTTGAAGTACAGATCTGGAATAAATACATGTCTTTTTGTAAAAGAAAACAAACATTCTAATAGATTTTATTGTTGCATTACTAAGAGTTGTCTTTCCTTTAATTTTATTTTAGATGATTGCAAAGGGAAAAAATGCTTCGGAGCTGTTTCCTGCTGTTGTGAAGAATGTTGCCAGTAAAAATATTGAGGTATTCCTGTAGCTTATTAAGCATACTGTCATGGAAGATGTGTTCATGAAAATTTTACCTAATTATATCTGACTTCAACATAAGCTGTAAAATGTCTACTATTTTTCAAGTAGAATTTCTTAGAGTTTAATTTCAATGATAGCATTTGTTATAATAATTAATAATAATAGTTTAATGTGTAAATAAGGGAAACCTACTTAGTGATTTGGATAGAGGAATGATAACTGTTTACATTTAAAAGATGGATTTATTAGAGAAGGTTTCTGGAGGTGTGTGGTGGTAGCACTGAGCAAAGATAATGAAGTTATTTGAGGTGTGCTGCTGCTTTGAGTAGGGATTGTGCTACGTTGTATTTGAAAATGTCTGTTGCAGACCAAGGCAAAGAGGTAAGTTTTTACTTGTCTAATCACGTATATTTATAAAAGGAATGTCTCTGCATGAGGATTGCAGACTGATATCACTAACTTAGTTGAAGTCTTTATGAATTCAGGGTTAGACAAAATGTGATGTTGTTAATGAAATTTAAAGTAAATTTTTGTTTCACAATACTTAAATTTATGTAAATATCCCATGCAAAGTCTTGTGCAATCCTAAAATATTCATCTGCACTCTATACTGGTACACAGAAAAGCCTCTTGGTCTAAAAAGTGCTCTAATGTTGACTCTTGATTGGTTTAATATCTTGACATGGGAGCTTAGTCTCTCCTGAAGTGGTCTTAGGAGAGGCCTTACAGGGTGTTTCTTTCCTCTGAGTCCTAACTTTGAGTTCCCTCCTACTGTGCCTCTCTGGACCTCTGAGGTGGTGGTTTCTGTTATGGGCTTGGGAGAAGCTAGGGCAAGGTTTTACTTGCAAACCTCCCTCCATGCCCTTTGTCTCTCTGTACTTTGTTAGGGATGTGCAGGCAAGGTTTTGTCGCATAACCTAATACTACTTAGAAGCTGTTCACTGTTTATATTTTATGGGCCTAGTCTTATATTTGAAAACAAATAGACATGTGAATTCATTTGTTGTCCTCTATCCTGTAGTTAAAAATCCCTCATTATTTTTTTTCCTACTGTTTAGTGTCAGAATAGTTGTGTGCAAAAAGACCATTAAAGTGAAGAGACCATTCAGTAGAGGTAGCTGGCTAATTTTTTGATTAAGATTAGTTAGGTGGTAAGCTTAGGTCATAATGTAGCTAGACTTATAGCCATCTAGTTAGCACTTCTGGGTGTCAGAAAGCTTTGTCATGGTCCAGTTTTTAGGATGCTTTTGAAATGATGAGAAATGAATGGATTAGGTCAAATTGTTACTACATTAGTACTGTTTTCTGAAAATGTTTTGACAAGTTTTTTCCTGTCCTTAGGATTTCTTACACAAGTCTGTCTGTACAAGTTGTTACAATTCAGTAGCATAAAATACAGCAACTCATCTGAGTGACTTTATATCTGAGTGACTTTCCTGCCCAGAAATGGCTGCTGTGTTTTTTTTTTATTGGGGCTGATAAGGGAAATGGAGGTGAAGAAGCAGTAGAACACGTTCATTTGTTTTAAGAGAAGCAAAGGGCATCTTATTGTTTACAGAACTGCCTTGTGATTTTTGTTTTTATAAGTACATAGTGACCTTAACTTGATTATGTGCATCGTGTTGTGGTTGGTAAGGATACAAAGAGTGACCTAATAAACAATTGGTGGTATAGAACAAAAATAAGTCTTGGTCAATAACTCATGGAGTTTGATGTGCTTATATTGATAAACTAATTAAACAAATCTGCCTGTGTTCCTCAAGCCTAATGTGCCCCTGTTATGATTAGTTTTATAGAAAGGAGCATTTTAACATTGAATGAAGGTAAATGGTAAAAGAATAGTGTAGTCACGAAGCTCTAAGTGCTCCCATTTCTAGTCACAGAGTGGTTTCAAGGAAAGGAGGCTTTCTTTGCACACCTGCAGTCATTCAGTGCATAGACCTCTTGTGATCAATGTTGATTGCTGCTTGTCTATAGCTGAACAACAAATAATTTAGTATGGTGTAACCTTCTGTGATTTAATATTATGCTTTTTGCCAGAATTGGCACAAAGGTACATCTTCTGATAGCGACAGTAATTACTGCACAGCTGTAGTTGAGGGTCTTTCAGAATTTTCCATTATAAACCCCAATAGTTGGTTTGCAACTCAAATGTAAAAAATGTTTTCAGTGCTTCCTGGACATACAGTAACCGTGAGGGGGTAAAGTGAACTAAATTGAATACCCTCCTCCCCCAAAATCATATTGAGGTTTTCTTGATCTTTGAACACTGCATCCTTGGTAGTATGCTTTTATTGGCTGCATCTTGTGAATGCGTTTAGTCAGGCAAAGGTGGCTCTGCTACCCTTTGCTTTTGTCCAAGACATAGTCAGAAGTGGTATTTTAATCAGATTTAATCAGGTAAGTTACCACTCTTCAGCTGGAAGTTATATTCTCTTTCAGATGTGTTAAAGTAATTGATTTTTAGTTTCAGGGTAAAGAAAAATGGGCTTATTGAGTCCTGGGCTATTGCAGTCTAACCTGTTTCCATAAGGAGAACAAAAAATGAGGAATGCTCAGGTGGTCATTGCCACATTCCAGTTTGTTAGATTATTCAGCTGTTTATTTACTAGTTGACAATATAAAGCAGCACTGTATTATTAGCCTTCATTTAAGGCATTTCAGAAGCATGTGAGTACTCCAGTGATAATATTAACTCTTCCTTCAAAGAAAAATAACATTGATGAAAATCTGCAATCCAGATTTTAGTTCTGTAGAATTCTAGAACTTTCTGTAATGGTGTTCTTTGTGTTTTGCTTTTCAGATAAAAAAGCTTGTATATGTTTATCTGATGCGTTATGCAGAGGAGCAGCAAGATCTAGCGTTGTTGTCCATCAGTACTTTCCAGCGTGCTTTAAAAGTGAGTGACTACTAACTGTTCCATGGAGCTGGTTACAAAAATAAAAATACCTGTGTAAAGCTGGAGAACAGGCCTTATGAGGAGCAGCTGAGAGAGCTGGGGTTATTTAGCCTTGGGAATAGGAGGCTGAAACGAGACCTCACTGCTCTCCACAACTACCTGAAAGGAGGTTGTAGAGAGGAGGATGCTGGCCTCTTCTCCCAAGTGACAGGGGACAGGACAAGAGGGAATGGCCTCAAGCTCTGCCAGGGGAGATATAGGTTGGAGATTAGGAGGAGGTTTTTCACACAGAGGGTCATTGGGCATTGGAATAGGCTACCCAGGGAGGTGGTTGATTCACCTTCCCAGGAGGTGTTTAAGGCACGGGTAGACGAGGTGCTGAGGGACTTGGTTTAGTGTTAGATAGGAATGGTTGGACTTGATGGTCTTGTGGGTCTCTTCCAACCTGATGATTCTATGATTTCTATGTCTGGTAAACTAAAGCATGTAAATATCTGCATCTGATTAAGTAGTTCCAGGTTATGTCATTGACAAAGTTTTTTGTGCTACCTCAGACCTCATCAAACAGCTAAGTCTGCATGAAGTAAAAGACTGCACTAAAGAAAAGCAGCAGTTTGGTAGTATCAGACTCACATGCCCAACATGTAATTTCTGGAATGCCCTTTCTCTTTTCCAAGTAGCTTATCTATGTAGAAAATTAACCCTCTTACCACCCTGAACAATCTATGTTCCTTTTAGTTTGTGTAAAAGATCTTTGTATACAAAGGAATTGGAACATAGTATAGTCAGTAGTAACTAAATTAAAATATTCAATGTATTGCACATGCTATTTTTTTACTAAAACCACTGAAGAAATAGCAGTTTATACTGTTTCATGTCAAACTCAGAACACATGGGAAATAGGATTAGAGAACGAAGATCAGGTTGGCTTTGAAGTTTGACTGTGAAGAAAAAAAAATTGTCTCTGTCCCTAAATTTGATCAGTTTCTGTAATAAGAGAAGGTTGGTGTTTTAGTTTTTACCTTGCACTCTTCTTGTAAGGCTACTCTAGGTTCGTAATCGACTTCTGTCGTGTCACTGACATGAACCTTTCATCTTGGTGGAAAATTTTGCCATTTCAAAGCCAAGTGTGCAACAACCGGAGCATCCCAACGCTGACTAGAGAGTTTTCTGCCCTTTTCCCTTCATCCTTTATCTCAACATCATTTGTACTAATTTCAGTATCTGTGACTGCCATGAGCAGCTAAAATTCAAATGACTTTGTATCCTATGTTTTTAATGATAAATTAAAATGTATACTGTGAACATAACTTTTTTTGAATGTAACTTTTAAAGAAGCTACAGTTAGTGGGAGAAAAATAGGAGGGGGCGTAACTAAAATGTTGCATTTGTGAATAACTCAAAAAGAAGTGGTGGTGTGGCAAGGAGGTGGGTTCCAAGCTAGCTGAGATTTTCAGCAAGTAAGGAATCATAGAATCATAGAACAACCGAGTTGGAGGAGGCACACAGGATCATTGAGTCCGATGGAAATTGCTAAGCCTGCTATGGAAGATAGACAACTAATTAATTCTTACTGTTCACTTTCTGTAACCTTTTGTTTCTATTTTTGTAATGCAGATTTTAATTCAGCTTTATGTATGGAAACTTTTTTCTCCCTCTTTAGGGTATTTTAAACTTTTGTGATGGGAGATGAGCTTTGCAAACTCTAACAACAAGTTATGTTTCCAAAATCTGTAAAATTAAGTGCTTGCTGGATTTTAGGGCATTTTCTACTTGATGAAGCAACATTTTAATGTGTGTCCCAAGCCTATGATTAATGGATGATGTTTACATAACGATTCCTGCAAATACAGATGTTTTGTGCTATTGTTGGATCTCCTAGCTAACCCTAGCATTATAAAGAGGGAACAAGTACTGGAATGACCGAAGAAAGGGTAGGGAATAGAAGTCTCAAAACATTTAGTTTAGATTTTTGACGTATTCTTAAGAAAATTAATTTTTTTACTGTTTAAGTTTAAATCATATGGTGAAGGATATAATGGATGTGTTGTCAAGAACTTTGAGTAGGTGTATCACAATTGAGAACCACACTTTCATTTGACAGTTCTTAAATGTAAGTAACAAAACCATAGAGTGAGATGTGTTTCTCAGAATATCTGCATTCCACTTGGATTGCAGACAATAAATTAATAAACCAATTTTTTTTATCCATCATTCCCTTACTCTGCTTGGCAAAGGGAACTATGTTAATGTTTTCCTTTGCCAAATTTCCAGATTTCCATAATGTTTTCTTTCTTATTTTCTTTTATTTTTTTTTGGTTGTGAGAGTTTGTGTGAATTTTGGCACATTTTCTTATTAATGTGGCCTTAGCTTATAAGCTTGCCCAATAGATAGATTTACATGTTTTAGTGTGGTTGCGAACTAGAGTAAACACTGCAAAGAATTTAATGATGTGTTTCTGCACTATCTTACTTTATTTCTCTCCTTCTCTAGGATCCTAATCAATTAATCCGTGCAAGTGCTTTAAGAGTTCTGTCCAGTATACGTGTCCCAATTATTGTTCCTATTATGATGCTTGCTATTAAAGAAGCCTCTTCCGATTTATCTCCTTATGTGAGGAAGAATGCAGCGCATGCAATCCAAAAACTGTACAGGTAAGTAGTTCTGACAAATACTGGAAAACCATTTTAAAATAGTTGTGGGCTGTGTTTATTAAGTCTGCTGGAGGGGTCGAGGTCTCTGATATATCAGATCTGTTCCTTAAATAGTCTTCAGCTTACATAAATGTTCTGTCACTCAAGTAATTCAGTTGGAATTCAGGAAAGTCTCTTCCATGCTAAAATAAAGGATAACCATGAAGAGATAAAAAAAGAAGCCAGTGCACAATCCTTTGTTTTTAATAAACCTGTTATTGTCATCATCTATGTAGCAACTCTTTTGACGGATATTCTCAGAATTGAAAGTTTCTGTGTTTACTGTCTGTATCTTTCATCTTGAAGGCATTTACTCTAGTTTGCAGTACGGGTAACAAAAAAATGATAACTCATAGAAATCTAAATCTTCCAAATCTAAATCTAAATTGTCCAAATCTTCCTCTTCCCTCTTCAGAAATTCTATTTATGGAAGAATTCTTATGAATAGGTGGGTACTGGTTTACACAGATGGGGGCAACAAAACCTATACCTTTCAAAACAAAGGCTGGCATTTATTCTGCTACTGGTTTCCTTTTTTTTTTCCATGCATATGCCACAAAGAGGAGGGTGAGAGATGTTAAGGGTTCTGGATCAGGGAGCCTGAGGCTGCTGCACTTCCATGCCCCTTCAGACCAACCTGTTGTGAGGCTGAGCATGTGTTCCTAATGGGGGCACACACAGACTTGTGCAACATGCATGTATGCAGCCCTCTGTACACAGCAGTGCAGGCAGATAGCAGCACTTGTGCAGACAAAACCGGAATCGACTATCTAATCTGTCACACAGTTACTGATCAGGATGCAGGCCCGTTAGTGGACCTGTATATGTAACATATGGATTATCCAGTAATGATCCTAGATGCTCTATCTTTCCAGTGACGGGCTGTGGATCCCTGGTTTCCCCAGACTGCTGGCATGTAGAAGTGCACAATGCTTGCAAACCTGTGGCGCTTGGTGTTACAGACCCACTCAAGGCACATGCAGGCCCCCACCCTTTCACTCAAGGACTCTGAATCCCACTGTAGCTGGATTTAGAGGCTCAAAACTGTGCAGTAGCTGGACTTTATAGCCCCTTATCTCCAGTTGTCTCCCACTAGATGGAGAGGAATAGGGGAGGGAGGGACTGAGAGATACAAATAGGTGTCTTTGTCAACCCCCAGACCTTACAGTCTCTCCAATAGTTGTCCTACATGCCCTGGTCCATCTGGTAGCCATAATCTTGGCCAATAGATAGATTTACATGTTTTAATGTGTGGTTGCAAACTAGAGTAAATACTGCAGAGAATTTAATGATGCATTTCTACACTATCTGTCAAAGCAGCCAAGTCTGACTTAATATTCTGTAGAGTTCACACACTGACATACCTACTTGCTCCAGTGGCCAGTGCCGCAGTCATGTGGATCCCTGTAGCCCATGGCCTGACTCCAGTTGCTGAACCATAGACCACCATCTTGCTTGCCCACACAGAACTGAGATTGCCTCATCCACAAAAGTAGTTAAAAATGAGAGTTTAATGAGAAACTAAATCAGACTGTGGTCATCAAGGGCAGGGCATGGCCACACAAGCATGCTGAGCAGCAAAGTGTTTGGATACAGCTGGCTCCTTTGATGCATCTATCCTTCTGTTTTCCGATGTGTGTTCCTCCTGAAGTCATCCAGATCCCTCCCTTTTCCTGCCTTTCATTTCTCCCATTAAAAAAAACCATATTAAGCCCTGTACAATCCAAAAATGCTCCTTCTGTTATCACTCATAGCCCTATGCCTTGTAACACCTCTAAGCGTGAAAGGTGGGAAGCCTTTCTCAGTCATGGTGAGTTCACTCTGGGTCCATATGGCTGATGACTTTTCCATGGTAGCTCTTTGAAGAACCTAGACAGGGGCTCCTTTCTGGTGACTGGTTTTTTTTTTTTTTTTTCAATACCTGCTCACCCACCCCATGACCAGACTACTCTCATGTGATGACCGTGGGAGTAGCTCAGTCAGTGTTATTGGAGTTCCCCCACCTCTGCTCTCTTCAGTGCGTAAACAAGCTTTTTATCGTGTAGCTTCACAAGAGGGAATGGATTTTAAGTACCTTCCTGCTATTTGAGTAGTTTATTTTTTGTTAGTGTCTAGTTCCAGGATACAAAAGAGTTTTTGGCCTGAATTATTCTATATGCACAGAATGCACTTTGATTTCCCAACAGTGTCAAAACTATTTGGAGAAGTTTGGCAGAAGTGATCTGTTAGTGCCAGCAAGGCACAGCACTACCTAAAGAGCAGGCTGTTTAATAGAATTTTAGTATAAATTGATGTTTCCACATCTTCTCTTCATGACAGGCAAAGTTTAATCTGGAATAGTAAAATAAAGAGCTTATTGGTGGTTGGAGTGGAAATGGAAGATACTGGAATCTAAATTGATTACTGACAGAACTTTTATTTGTCCTTCATCCAATGTCCAGATATGGTGACGTCTTCAGATGTAACTTTTACTTTTTTTCTTATCTGTGATTTATATGGTATTTTAGGCTTATGTGATGTCTGTGGAAAGATTTTAAGATCATCCTTGCAAATACCATAAAAAGGTCTTTTTTATGTTAGAAGATAAAACATGTGGGAAAAAATACAACAGCACAATCTGAAGAAAGTGGTCACAGGCATGCCTCGTTGGCATGCCTACAAATAAGAGTACTTAATAGGCAGTCTCAGCAAGTGTTTCAACAAAAATCATGACTGGCAACTCTACAGTGCAGTGATACAGATCATATACTGGTGGCAGGGCTGTATGTTGGCCTGTTTGTAAAGAGTAAGTAGTTTCAGGAGGCTTGCTCTGAAGTTGGTTAAAATCAGAATTCTAAAAGGGATGGATTATTGATACAAAGATCAGTCAATAGTTTATGTACTATTCTGCCCTTCCAACCTGGTTGTTCTGTGATTCTGTAATTCTGTTTCATCTTCTGTGAGCATTTTAGTCAGAAGAAATAGCAGTTTATTCTCATCATCTGTATGCTTCATTTACTTTTTGTTTTCCATGAGTTCTCTACCTGTTTGATAGTCCTATAGTTCAGTTAGTTCTCTGGTCAGACTTCTGGATGCAGGTTCAATACTCCAATCTTCCTTGCATTTAGTGTCATGGTGTTTGGATGGATGCCTGACCTAGAAGAGCTTCTTCGTTAGTGATTCAATCAATTCTACCAGCAGGAAGCTTACATATCAAACAGAAAAGATTTCAGGCATAGTGTGAACAGCAGCATTTGTACCCAATGCAATCAGCATTGCCAGGTACATTGCAGTAATTTTATCATTGAAAATGTCAGACCTCTTACTTATTTCGCTTAGAGTGCATTTCCAGGCTATTAGAGTCTTGTGTCTATCAACAGAAAACTCTTAATGTGTACTTGCACCTACTTGCAGTGAGATCTGGAGAAGGACTTCTAAAAAGTCCCATCACTAGTATTAATAGATTGCATGCTATTACTAGCAGATACTGTCATTGAAGGAAATCCCTCTGAGCTCTTTAGCATGTTCTTTTATTTTCTTTCCAATAATGCTGACTTCCTTATCTAAATCTTCAGCAAAGAGGAGGAATATATATTCAGTTATTGGAACTTTTGCTGAAGATTTTCTTGTTTGTACTAAAAAAGGAATGTTTGTTTCAATGCTTGTTAGTAATAAATACTCACTTCTTTCTCTCTTTAAATTTGATAGCAATTTTGAACATCTGAAATAAGGTCCATTAGGAAGAATTTTGGCTGTTTTCCTCTGTGGGTTTTGGTTCTTGGCAGAAGATCCAGTAAACCTTTTTTGACAAAATTAGAAGATAGAACAGAAGGTGGTCATAAAAGTACTTACAGAACAATGTGCTGTTGCTTTGTTTATGCAACTTCTAACAAAGTTTTATTGTCCATTTAGCGTGCTCTATTGTTGTCAGGTATTAGAGCCTTAGCAAAGTAGTATGGAGCTCGATACTAATTCTGCGAATGTAGAGATGTAAAGCATCTACTGTGCACTGGGGCAGGTCGTCCCTCAGTATCAAAACTAAAGTGTACAGTAATGAACAAAAGACTTCCTTACTTATGTATCATTGTGCCTGCATTGAAATGGCTTTTCAAAGGCATGGAACTACATATCTGTATCGCTCTTTGTGTTTTCTTCTGCCTTGTATTTGAATTATTCTATGCTGTACAGATCCATGATGAAGAAACAGTTGGAATGAAAAGTTGGTCCTTACCTACCTAAGAAGCTAATTTGACAGTAACACGTTTCTGAGAAACTTTGCTCTGCAAAGGACAGTACAAAGATTGTTGTTTGTGACTTTTGTTTTTCCCTGTTTTTTCAATTTGTATAAGACTTCAGGCAGTCAGTTTTTCATCAGCTTGCATGCCCATGTTATATATGTACCCTTGAATACAATGTCCAAATTTTTTAATTGAAATACCTCTGACAAAAATTAGTATAGCTGAAGTTCCTTGCTTGAAGTGTTATGTTGATAATTAGGTAATAGAGACATGATTCTGCTTTGTTCTTGTGTTCATTCACTGTTGAATTAATTCATGCTGAAATTCTCCTTTTGCACTGAGTTGCTTGTGACTTTACATCTGAAACTCAGTCAAGTTCTCCCTAATGGGTTAGCCTGTTTTAATGTTTCTTAAATCCTAAAATTTTTATGAGTTTAAGTATTAAGAGTCTTGTAAAGCATATGTAAGTGGTATAACATAAAGATAATCTTTATAATTTAATTTTATACTCCCTCAGTTCAGTTCTGTATTCCATTATTATTGTTGGTCAAGTGTTTTAAAAAGTCAGTTCTTCGGAATGCTTGATTTTTCTGGAAGTGGTTTCTTTAGTGTTCTTGGTTCCCACCTTGTATCTAAAGGTCAACAAACCTAACCTCTTTTAATTTCAGATGTCTGACCAAATGAGTAAAAAGAACTTTTATTTTTCCTTCTAGTCTTGATCCAGAGCAAAAGGAAATGTTAATTGAAGTGATAGAAAAGCTTTTGAAGGATAGAAGTACGGTAAGAAGCAATATACTATTGGATCTGCATATGTTTTTAAAGAGTTCACTCCTGAGGCTGCCATTCAGCAGTACATGATACACTCTCCTACCCTTGCTGATGTGGTTTTATGTGGTTTTAAATAGAACTATAATTCTGTATTTATGTATTATACTATGACTGCAATAGTGATCAAACTCCTTTAATAAGACTGGTAATTTTACATGCATCATGGGTAGTCTTAATATATGTTTGTTAGTACATTTTTTGTGTATACTTCTTTAAACTTAATTTTGTTAGATAATTATATGAATCTGTGTGTGAACATGTTTTTATTGGGGAAGTATCTAGGTCATTTTAATTTGTTTGTTATACTGTAAGAATAAATAACTTACGGACACTGCACAGGATGCCTGTTGACATCAGTCTGTTAAACACTGATACTTGCTGTGCTCTTGTTTATTCTTGCAAATATCCCCAGTTCCACACTGGTAAGTAAAACTGATGTCCTGGGAGAATTTCTGTAGATTTAACACTCCTGTTATATATAAAAGAACAGGTGAATGAGCTCCTGGATGTCTCACAATGGTCACACACTTTATTTTTCTTCCTGTACCTTACAAGTAAGTTTCCTAAGCCTAAGCCAGAAAGGTAATTGAGCACGGAGTCCAAGATAGACTTCAAATAGAAAGCAGTTGTGAATAATAGCATTCCTTTGTTCTTTTTGTTCAGATTACTAAGTTAGTAAATGTAATCCTTTTTCAGTGATTGGAAATTTTACTAGGTATTAGATAGTGTGTTGCTTCATCTCCTATTTGCCCAATGTTTCTGTAACACACAGGATTATATTGTATGTTCTAGAACAGTCCAAGTGTTCAGGACATAAATGGTGCTGTTCTTTAAAAGGTGTCTTGCAGCTTCCACTGAAGGATTATTGAAGGAGAGTGTCAGAGCTTAATGGCTCAGGAGACTGTAAATCAGTTAGTTAGTTCTCCTGACTGCATCTATGCTTGACCTGTACTTATTTGTCAGAGGCCTTTGTGCTTCTGTGGAGTTGCCCCCCAGTGGTTCTTTGTGTATTTTCTTTTCATGGTTCACGCTCTTGGTAAGCGTGCAATCTCTGAATGCGAGATTAAATACCTTGTACCTGTGGAGGCATAAACAGCTGAGAAGCCATCTTTGTTTCTTTTTATTACTAATGGCAGGAAAATAAAATCCCTGAGTTTTCAATCTGTTTCCTAGACCTTGTTACATATGGTAAATGGCAAGTTATCCAACAAGTAGTCGTTTAAAATTTGTTTTAACAAAATAGAGGAAAAAGGTATAGAGTGGGGTTGGATCTTCTTTTTCCCCAGCACACTGATCCTGGCACTTGGAGTTACTTGCAAGGGGATTAGTGCTCATTGCTTACTGTCTGACACTGAATGATGGACCATGGTATTTACGAAGATTTAGCTGAAACAAGTCAATTATGCTATTTTGTCAATACATTCCAGAAGCTGATAACTATGGTGTAGAATTGGGTCTTGTGGACCTTCATGGAGACATAATATTTTTAACTTCTGCAACTTTTTCCTCCCTCTGATTCCTCTTGATCGATTCCCTAGCAAGATCCAGCTATCTCAGCTTCGGAAGTTTTACTTTTTCAAGAAGTGACATGAAGAATTATTATTCCAAAAACGAACTGTACAAGTATCTCTCCAGGACACTCTGAATCCAGACTCAAGTATTCACATGTACTCTTTCATCTCTGAATCCACAGCTTGTTGTGATCTAGAGTAGGTTGGTCTCTGATTAGTTCTTGTTGGGCTTGGGAAAACGAGTCTAGCATGGAAGAACTTCACCCTAAGTAGTTAGCTTTTTGTCATGTACCATTGAATGTTCCCAGAAAGCCTCCACGTTTACTAACAGAAAACGTTTAGTGCCCAATTGGGTTTTTTTGGCTGATAACCCTAATCTTAATAAGTTTATCAGTTGCTTCTAGTCTAGCAATTTGCTTAGAGTGAAGGAAATGGAGTGCCACTTGTAGTTACTTTTAACTTTTAAAACTGAAGGAGATGCAGTTGCATATGGATAGCGGTCCTTATGTGCGGGTGGGTACATATATAGCCCATAAAGCCTTAGGTTGGCTACTTTTCAGCTATTATTTAAGCTTCTGCTGTAAAATTTGTTTTAATTTGAACTGTCTTTTGTATTCTCGAAGGGAAGCTGAATTTCCTGCACAGTGTAATAGAAAAAGCTCCCTCTACATGCATAAAGACAGTTTAGAAAATATTTTGCCATCTTTTGTGGGGAAAGTTTGGTTTGTTGTCACAGGAATTCTAGAAATCTGTCCAAGCTGGAGAACAACAGCATTTTATCATAGCCTTGTGAAGGGCATTTGTTTGATTAATGGTTTTTCTCAGGTTTTTGGAGCTTCTGTTACCTATTGAGGCAGATAGCCTGAAATTTGTAGGGTGATAATGTGGAGCTTAGATCACAGGTGTTTACTTGACTCTAGTCTTTGGATTTAAATGCACAGAAACTGTTCTCTTATATCAACAGCAGTTGTTCTCTCCTGGTAGTTTTAATCTAATATCAACAGGTCATTTTGTGGGGAGCAGTGTTGTTTTCTTTAAGTCATTTCTTAGCTGGAGTGGGAGAATCTTAGTGACTGTGGGAATTTTTGAACAGCAAGGCTCTCCGCTTTTTTTTCCCTTGATGGAAAGGTCATGTTTCTTCTTTCATGTCTTTGTAGTTAATTTCTGGTGATCCTCAGAGAAACCATAGTGCAGTGTATCTGATACCTAGATGCATAAAAGTCCAAGTGCAATCTTTTTGTTGTTTTTATTTCTTTCTTTTTATTTCATTTATTTTTGACTTGTATATAACAGTTGAATGTTGTTCAAGTGATGTTTCATAATTTCAGTTAATACAAAATTTTTACTCATAACTTGATTAATTTCTATAAGCATTTTACTTCACACAGGGTTTTTTAAAACTCATGGGAATAATCTCTACATTAAAGTGAGTTAGAATTGCTACTAAGCATAGATGCCTCTAAATTTAAACAAACCAGATTTTCTTTTAAATGCAGTTAATGTTGCACAGAAAAGGCACAGTGTATTTAAATGTCAGAGTCATTTTGCATATGTAATAGCAAGAAACTGTCTGTATGGGAATTTTACTATAGTAAAATTAAGCCGTTTTATCAGACTGTGCAAAATACTCATTTTTTAGGTCTCAATCAGTAATAAATTTTAATAAGCTGAGGTAAGCAAAGCTTAAAATAAGATGAGATCTAACCTTAACCCAGCACTTCATTAAAATTTCTGGTGAGATAAATGAAAGATCACTCTACTTAAGTGCCTTAACATGAAGATTCAATTAAAAGCCAAGCTCTCAGTTAATCTAAGATGCAAAATTACCAAGTGCAAGCCATCGTTAACATACCCTCAAGGGTAACTAACTGGGTATTGAAATGTCTTCAGAAAGCTGTGACTTTGTGCCAGTGGATTTATTTTTTAAACAGATAAGTTTTATTATAGTGACTAAGAAACTCCTAGTTATGTTACCCTTGCTTTACAAAAGCAAGTACCTCAAACTTCATTAAAGAGATACAAGAGCATGAATCCTTGCTCCTTTTATTTTTCTAATGATTCTAGGTAACTGAGCAGATGATGTGATTTTATGTAGAAAGGAAGACAAAAGCATGTGTGTATATTATGCTAAAATGATTTTCTCAGGAATTAATACAGCTAGTCACGTAGTCTTGTGTGAAGGTATAATTGGATATTTTAGAGGAGACTAGTTCTCTTTTAATTTTTGGTTGATTCTGTATCACTTCACTCCTAATCTATTTTTTTCATTCAGTTAGCAAGCCTGATGATCTAGCTTTAGGCATAGGATTTAAGGCAGCATTTGTTGCTTAAATTGCTTTTGGCATACTGTGAAGAGCTCTGGAACTACACTGAATGCTGTTTGTCGCCTGTGTATTGTACGATTCCATGTAGACAATAAAAATGAGGGTCATTAATGATACCTTAGTTAGAGCAGTTAAAATATCCATGTTCATGTTGCAAAGAGATCATGTTTGTTGTCCAGGCCTATAAAGTGAAAGGAACTTGTGACTTTCAATCTTCAGTCCAAACTACAGTATCTCCAAGTGCTGCATATAAAAACAAAAAGCAGAATGTGTACTTATCACTGGTTTTGGGTTTTGGGCATTTTGTTTTGTTTGGGCATATGCCTCTCTTTTAAGGAAATCTTATGATGCTTATGTGGAAATAAATATGCACGAGCTGTGTGATAAAATTGAGGTTTTTCAGCCCCATCCAGAGAACTAAGGTAGTATGTGGCCACATACGTTTTATGCTATATCATAGCTGTTGCTGTTACAGCTTTTGTTCTAGGACCAGGGAGTATACAGAGTGTGGTGCTACTTTTAAACCCTTCTAAGACGGGAGAATGCTAGAGAGAAATTTCAAAACATATTGGCCCGTCTTGCAAATGGTCATTGATTCCCAGGTATGAGCTTTGCATGTTATGTTCCCAGAAACCTTCGTTGCGAAGTAATATGGGAAGAGGGAAAAGTAAGTTCTGCATGAAGACTGAAGACTGACAGTAAATAAACTTAGCACGCTGCATCTATTCATTGTTAATTTTTACACTGTTTTCTAAAAGATAAACTTTCCTTTAGCCTCTGCTTAAGTAATATTTTTCCTTTAAAAAGAAAAAATTAATCCCATTAAACTACTTCTGATGTTAAAATAAATTTACTATTCTATTGTCAGAATTTCCTCCTAAATACAACATGTGCAGCTTAATAAGAGGGTTTTTGGGGAATGAAAAGACTTTGTACAAATATGTGAGTATTGAGATTTCTTCTGCAGACAGCGTGGTTTCTAGATGAAATGCAGATTCTTGTGAAGTGAGTCCCCTTAGATTAAAAAATGATCCTAGGAATTGGTAGTGGCTTTGCAATGAAGATCTTGATATTTCAGACTACAGCAGCATATGTGGGGATAATGGAGAAAGAAAGCTGGGCTCTGTACGTTTCAACAGCATGCTGCTGTTATTAAGTTAATATTTTAGTTTAGAACCCATATGTGTGGATAAGACAATGTTTTCTTTACTTATTGATTTAATGTTGGTAAAAGCTTCACTTCTGTGGAAAAAATACTGATTTTGTGCAGATGTTTTATTGTGATAGATCTATTATCCAGCTATTAGAAGATGAATGACTGATCTTCTCCTGTTTCCTTGCCTCCAGAAAATTAAAATAAGAAGGGGAATATCATCTGGGCTGTATGATTAGGGCAGGTGGGGTGGCCATTAATTTAGGAAAGAGGAATCTTGGCAGCATAGGCCATCTTGCACTGTATTATCAATCAAACCTTGATGCACTTCTTGTGATGACCTAGCATTCTCAGGTTTTTGCAACGTTAATTAGAATTCATGACAAAATAGATGCGAGGAAACGTTTTGTACCCTTCATAATTTTATAGAAAATTTATTGTTATTAGAGGAACCATTTGCTTAGTGTGATTTTTTTCATTACCAGCTTGTCAACTAGCATAGATAATCTGGAGAAAATATGAACTCCATAGATTGGGTGTCACTTTTGTTGATGGTTCATGTAGTTTACCTTGGAGCACAGCTAATGGCTGAAGTTCATAGCAACAGCACAGAAAAACGTGGCAACCAGTGGAAGACAAATGAAGCATGTTTATTGCTTTAATATAAAAAATACATAAATGGAAAGCAGCATTTGAATTTGATGAGCTCATTGCTACTTTTCTTGAAGTGATTTATATTTTCTCCTTATACAAAAAGCTACTGTTGGCACAGTGAGATGGAAATTAACTGGCTGTTTTTTGGAAATCGATATTTTTTGGTTTTATGTTCTGATTGGATCGTTTTGTTTTAATTCTAAATATTTTTATGGATTGTTGAGCATTTAATAAACAAAGATTATTAGCTGTTCCTCTGATGTTTAGATGTATAGTAGGATCATACTATAGGGGAAAAAGTGTCAAACAGAAAATAATCTTATTAGTAAAGCATTAGGAAAATTTCTCAGATAAATTCTCTTGTTACCAGTACATTTTTAAACTGTATTACATTCTGACCTCCTGCCCCCTGCTTCAAATGAAAAGCCTTATTTTGGAATATATTATAATGGGGAGAAGGTCATGATGTTAAATAGTGTCATAATGTTAAATAGTGCTGTAATGTATGGCAATTTCTATGTTAACTTGTAAATCTAGGGAATTACCATAGGAGTAAAGTGATTGTTCATCCCATGCATCTCTTGCATTTCATAGTGTAGGTTCAATTTTTTGTTAATACCTTTTATACATTCACAGGTTTTAGCATTCTCATTGTAAACTTGAGTAGGTGACTGATATGAATTGAAATTAGGAATTATTTAGAGTTCTCATGTTTCAGTACGTCTATTTCTTTGTATTATTGTGTTTTATTTACAGTAACTGAACATTTAAAAACCCAGTACTGTTTATAGGATATGTGCTCAGTTTTAGAAGATCTAAACTAGTTTATAGGTAGTATTTTCTGTCAGCTTTCAAACTTTGTCATATGCAAATGAAAGAGAAATAGAGCAAAATACATGTGCAATGCTAGTAGCAGTAAAAGGCAAGAGTACTCACTCCAGGTCTACATTTGGGCACCAACATTTGTGTGTTCCTTCACCTAAGAGTGTTAAACTCTATTTTTAACTAAGCCTGGCGTAGATGAATGCCTACTCAGGACTGGTAGTGATGGTGTCTTCTGTTGAGCTTTGAACCTACATCTAAGCATCAGTTCCAGCGTTTTTTAATTACAGTACACGTTTCTGCAAAACATCATTAAGGAGAAAGTTTAGTACAACATAAAAAAAAAAGTCATTGTTTTTGCCATACAGCAAAAAATAGCAAATTGCTTTAGATGTAAAGTGTGGGTTTTTTAGCTCTATCAAATAATCAAATTCTGCTCCCTAGAATGAGTTGTATACTTGCTGGGACCAGCAGGTCCCAGTATGTGGATGTGGCTGGAGACAATAAATGCAACTTCACGTTTATTCTTATTGGTAATTCATAAAATCCCCACAGAGCCTGAAACTTGTTTAGCATAATAGCAAAACTAAATTCCGAGCTGTTTTCTTTCAGTTATAATGTTGGGTGCATACTAATAAACCAAATGTCAGCCAAATACAGGGAGAAAAATGTAACATATGAATATCATCGTATTTAATATTTCTGAAAAAGTACCATTTCAATAAACTGCACTTCTCTTTAATTGCTTACTTTAAGTCATTGGGGAAATTTTAGAGGTTGAAATGCAGTTCCCCAGTGCTCAGATAGAATATGACATTAATTTGCTGCCAGAAGGCTATACTGCGTGCATGCTAACTGCATACATATCAGCTGCTTCGTATAAAGTCTCATCATTTTAGTTATTTGACTTAACACGTACTCTGACACAAAACAAATCTTAATTAAAGCAATTAGAAGAGAAGGAATGGTAATTCCAGGCATACAATGACATATCCTTATATTGCATGGTCAGCTTTTGAGGTTTTCCCACAGTTAGTTGTCTGCAGCCTGAATTTTAACAGAAACAGCAATATGTGTTTTCTTTCTTTAATTTTAAAGGAAAATACCCTATCAGAAAGTTTCAGTAAGCCTTAAGGTCTTAAAAATTGCGAATCTATTTATGTTCTGCGTGAATCATAGAATCACCAGGTTGGAAGGAACCCATCGGATCATTGAGGCCAACCATTCCTATCAAACACTAAACCATGTCCAAAAAACAAAGCTGGTTTAATAATCATAGTATGAAGATATTTGCATGTGTAAGGATTTCTTTCCTAGGTAGGCAAAGCATTGCACAAGGATGTAGCAGGGCATAAATTATCCATTCCTATGATTATGAAACTAGTAGAGAGGTTCTCAACAGAACGCAGAAATTCTGCTTTTGCTCTTTGGTGAAAAATCTTCATATATATCTGTATTGTACAGCTGATTTTAATGCCTTTGTTTTCCAGGGTGTACTGATGAAATTCTAAATATAAAATTTCATATGACAGTCAGTTTGGCTGTATAAGGAGAGAAGTATGGATCTGAGTAGTGCTGAGAAACTTAACTTCATCTCCTCTTCAGTTTGGTCACGGCAGTGTTGATGAGGGAATCGCAGTAGACCTTGTCAAGCATATCGCTGTATTATGTTTCTTTTTGTTTCCCCTTTTTTCTGAGTTAATTGTGAGCTCTCTGATAATTCATTCAGAAACTATAAATGTAAGAAAACAAAAATTATGCTTACATTGCACTGTGTCTTCAGAGCTGGAAGCTAAGATTTATGTGTGTAATAGAAAATGTTTTCTCTGTTTTAATAAACTTACCCTAATTCTGTTTTAAATAAGATACTATTTCTGTATTAGTAAAGTTTCTATTGTTATTTCAGTGAAAAGAAACAATTTGAAATAGAAGAGAATTGCTCATATTAATTCTGATTCTTACTTGTGAATGAACTGTAGAAGGAACACTGACCTGGTTTATATTTTGGTTTTTAGCTTGTAGCTGGGAGCGTTGTGATGGCATTTGAAGAAGTGTGTCCAGATAGAATTGATCTGATTCACAAGAACTACCGAAAGCTCTGTAACTTGCTGGTTGATGTGGAAGAGTGGGGTCAAGTTGTTATAATCCACATGTTAACTCGATATGCACGTACACAGTTTGTAAGCCCATGGAAGGTAAGTTTGTGACTTTAAATTCCTGTTGTGTGCTTGTACTGTGAATTATTTCCATTCTTGTATATACTTAATTTTTGAAGATACATTTTTATGCAGACTTGAATAAAAATAGAAAGCAAATGCATAATTTTTAGCTATCTAAGGCTTTACTAGCAGAAGGCATCCATCCCTTTTTAGAGCATAAGTCTTTTTTAGAACATGTTCATATTTACCCTGGATATATTCCCTGCGCAGCAAAGACAGTCCTTTTCCTGTGGTTCTTAGAACAACATGACTGTTTGCTATAGGAGATTTTATGTGAGTCAGAGCTAGAAAGGTTTGGCATTCTGGGAAACTGGATAGAATCTGTTTTCTTTGTAGATATGAATTCTCAGTATCATAGCATGGTGAACATTGTTACTTGTCCAGGCTTTCTTAATGCGCTTAGGGATTGTGTGGAGACTTGAATATGGTTTTCAAATGTACAATTTAAAAAATGCCTTTTTTTTATTTATTTATAGTATGTAAATATGAGTATACCCTTACTTGAGATTTATAAAAAGAGAGATTCAAAATTCAAATCCTATCACTTATCACAACAAAGTAGACAACTCAAGAAATGGATACTATTAACATTGGTTGCAATAGGGATTTAACTCTGAATAACAATTTAAATTAAAAGACTGAATACTTCTATAAAGAGCTGTATAAAACTGCTCCACAGCTCTGGCTGCTTGTGTTTATTACAGGCTTGGGGTTATTACTATTGTTAAGTTTTATAATTTAATTTGCAGCTAATTCATGTTTAAAGATGTATGTATCTGTTGATATATGAATATACTCTTACAACAGTGGTTGGAGATGGACTTTGTATGGTGGCATAAAGGGATATTTGGGGTACCTTCTTGTTACAAATATCAGGTGATCTCAGAACCTTAGACAAAGTTTCATCTTTAGGGAGTTTGGGTTTTTTTTTGTTTTTTTTTTTTAGTATTTCTTTAGACTGAAGTAGTTCAGCTTAGCTAATATGTCTTAACAGTTAGTTCAGGCATTGTTATTTCAGTGGTTTGTAATTAGCATATTAAAAATTTTTTAAAGGCTCCTTTTTTCAACATTGTAATACAGAATTATGCTAGCTATCATTGAGTTCTTTCAACCTCAGTCTTTTAATACCCTTTCCTTCAAAATCATACTGAAACGCAGTGCTGTAGCGATTAAGACATAGACCCCATCGATGAGGCAGCACGCGAGATCACCCTTATTGGGAGGATGCAAACCTTATACAGTGTTTCTGTATCCAGTCAGCAGCTACCCCAGTGAATTTCTACCTGTGAGAAACTCGCAGTTACAGCGGTAGAGTGCAACCCACTGTTTACCACAGATGTGGCCCTTACCTTCATGTTTTCTATCTAGTGCATTCTTTTCTTATTAACTCATGGGTCTTAGTAAAGATTCCAAGGTCTCAACAAGCAAACCAGCATGAGAACACTGGCTGCTTGCTGAGAATATTGTGGGTACACCAAGGCATCAGCTGCTTGCCCCAGCATACATGCAGTACTGGAATCTTTTTTGTTTGCACAGTGCCATTCTATGTTAATATATGTATGATATACTATGTTATAACAATTATAAGGAGATATGTTTGGACAAACAACTAATTTCAGCTGGATTTATATTCCTTTCTTAAATAAGCAGGGTTTATTAGAAAGCTAAAAATGTAGCAAAGATCTCTAATGTAGAATCAATATTTCTGCATTACCAGCTGGGTTCCAGAACACTCTTTTTCATTTCAGATTAAAATTAAATTATTTGTAAGAACATATGTTTCCAGAAAATTATTTAAAATAAGGAAAGCATTTTTGGATAATGAGACACTTAAGAATATGTTTTCCTAATGTTCTTGAAGGGAGTATTTATTACATGCTGCTTATTGAAAGAATGTAACTTGTATTTGTTTCTCTGACCTTTTGGAAGAATCAAAATTGATAACTTGCTTTGCCTAAAGGTACAGTTTCATCGTTGGTTTAAGCCAGTTTTAGTCTGTGATTGGACAGAGGATGAATAGAAGATGATGATGACCTCTCGTCTTTGATTCAGAGGTTGGAGCTTGTGGTGGAATTAGGTTTCCTTAAGATTCTAAGTACTTTTTTCACTGAAATTGGATGGATAACAGATGCTGATGTGGCTTCTACTCTAAGAATGTACAAGGCTTGTGTAACAGTACTGCCTGTGTTAACCTAAAATTGGTCATCAGTGGTGTAGTATTAATAACACTTTTTCTCCACTTTCATGAGCTTCAGTGAAAAATTCAGTTTGTCTACCTACTCAGCAATTAAATTAGCAGATTTTTTTCTGAGACTACTTGAAATGCATGCCTTTGTCAATAGGTTCTTAAATGAACTCGTCATACAACAGGGCATCTTGTGCAGTAGAAGAGATTTTTAATTTAGTTTATTTGCATCATTATGGATCAGTATTTAGGCTGTTTATATGTAAATGTATGATTTGAGGAACAATTAAGTGTTGACAAAGTAGATTGCAGTCATATCAATTGCAGTGCATTTTCCATAATTTTTCTAACTGACATCTTTGATGATAAATAGTGGATGCCAAGTCAAAGCCGATTATACAGTGCACTAGGAATTCATGGCGCTGTCAGGGAGAAGACCGATTGACTTTAAATTTACATATTAATGAGAAGATTTGTTAAGAGGGTGCTTGACTATAGAAAATAACAGCATATTTATAGGGCACGACACTTTATAAATAAAGCTGATGCAGGAAAATGGAAATTAAACCTATCAGATTAATAAATTCAAGGCTGCTAAAATGCATATTTGCATTTTTATTCACTAAAATATACCTTGCTCTTTTAGATATGTACGCTGCTTTTGTTCAAGTTGAGCTAATTCCCAACAAGTAATGTTCTAACATGTTTGCTTGTGCATTTTAAAAACCTGAAGAAAAATTTGGAATACTTTGCAGTTACAGAGAAAAATCCTTTTTGAATAATGTGTTTAAAAATGTTGCAAAACTATAATCAAATACTCATTAAACAAGAATACTCAGATATATATTCATATTTTTTAGCTTCCCTGAAGGGTAGGGTTTTTATTTTGATCATCAACATGGTGAGGAAGAATGCCCTTGGTTTATCCTATTCATCTTGAAATACTTGAAGGGTAGTTTTTGAAATAGTTATATAGGAAGAGCAGTTTCGGAGTAACCTTTTTTCCGTATGAACTCTGTTCAGCTTTAATGTGTATTAACTGGAATGAGGGAGAGACTCTCATACTCTGGAGAGAAAATACCTATTTGGGACTAACTGGGAAGAACAATTCCAAAAGTTTTTTGGGAAGCAATGTATTTTATGGCAGATAACACTATAGTGCATCCCAGTTTAAATGCTTTGCCATGACCCTGTTGCAGGAGTTGTTTAGGTTGCCAGATTGTTGGCAGACAACTCCCGAACCATTACAGCTTGCAGCCTAATGAAGATTCTTAAAATAAAGTTGCTGTTGGTTTCTATGAACGTGTTGAGTTGCAGTCTAG
This sequence comes from Coccyzus lansbergi, assembly GCA_033558105.1. Lineage (NCBI taxonomy): Eukaryota > Metazoa > Chordata > Aves > Cuculiformes > Coccyzidae > Coccyzus > Coccyzus lansbergi. The sequence continues at coordinate 975,156 of JAUMJK010000362.1, forward strand.
CAGATCAGGAACTGATTTTCAAGCTGTTCAGCTATCCCTGTTTCTGCAAGGAGATGAGCATCACAGAAGGCAGTGCCTGCTTCAGCTGTCCTGGTATATGAATATCTGTATGCCATCTGGATGAGTATCTTCCGAAAACAGCATACTTGATCAGAAGTTTCAGGAGTCATTGTAGAGAGCAAAAATTTGCTGTAGTCTTGCAAAAAAAGTGACTCTAGGGGCTGTTCAGCTTTCAGACCATTTCAGGTTACAGAAATAAACTTTCTTGGTGATCAGTTAAAATTGGGAAAAAATGGTAAAGTCAGACTGATCATCAAGTAATTTCATAAACTAGTACTTATGAGGTGGTTGAGTCACCTTCCCTGGAGGTGTTTAAGGCATGGGTAGTTGAGGTCCTGAGGGACATGGTTTAGTGTTTGATAGGAATGGTTGGACTCGATGATCCCATGGGTCTCTTCCAACCTGATTGTTCTATGATTCTATGACTGCTGACAGATGATGGAAAGGGGTTTGGCAAGCACATCTGCCAGTTCCCTCAAAACTCTTGGGTGGACTCCATAGACTTGTGGGTGTCTAGCTGGGTAAGGAAGTCTCTGACTACCTCCTCTTGGATCAAGGGAGCTTTGCTCTGCTCCTGTAACTCCTGAGTGTGTATACACAGGGAAGAACTTACCTTACTATTAAAGACTGAGGCAAAGGAGGCATTAAGTATCTCATCCTTGTCCTCATCCTTTGTCATCGTTGTTCTATTTGTATCCAAGAGGGACTGAATATTCTCCATGGTTCCCCTTGTATTGTTTATGTATTTATAGGAAGATTTTTACGTTATCTTTCGCTCACTTGGCCAATCTGAGCTCTAGTTGGGCTTTAGCCCTCCTGATTTTAACTCTGCACCATCTCGCTACCTCCCTGTAGTCCACTCAAGACACTTATCCCTTCTTCCATAGTACATAGACGTTCCTCTTCTTTTTGATGTCTCCCAAGATCTCTCTGCTCAACCAATCTTTTTCATTTTACCCCGCTGGCTCCCCGCTTAATGGTTGAGAGAAGTGATTCTACTCTTCTGTTCCTCTCTTGTGAGACCTCATCTGGAGTACTGTGTTCAATTCTGTAATCTTCAGTGTGAGGAGGATATGGAGCACCTTTCCTGTGAGGACAGACTGAGAGAACTGGAGTCGTTCAGCCAGGAGAAGGCTTCGAGGAGATCTTACAGCAACCTTCCAGTGCCTGAAAGAAGCCTACAAGAAAGCTGTAGAGGGTCTATTCATAAAGGCTTGCGGTTGTAGGATGAGGGGGAGGAGGTATAAAGTGGAAGGGTGACAGATTTAGGCTTGATGTAAGGAGGAATTTCTTCACTATGAGAGTGGTGATACACTGGCACAGGTTGCCCAAGGAAGTTGTGGATGCCTCATCCCTGGAGGTGTTCAAGGCACAGTTGGATGGGGCCTGGGGTGACCTGAACTAGTGGGATGTCCCTGCCCATGGCAGGTGCGTTGGTACCTGATGGTCTTAAGACCCCTTCCAATCCTAGCTATTCTATGATTCTATACTGAAAGTATTTGTTGTGATTGCGATCTCTGACAAAATACAGAGGTCCCTTCTGACCTCAGCTGTTCTGTGATCTCTAGACTTTTTTTTAAACACTTTAAAATGTTTCCTGCTCTTGTAGTGTTTTCTTAATGTCTCAGAATTTTAAATTTTTTGTGTAATCCATAAAGATCTTGGTGAAATCCAGTGTCTAATGAATACTTAAGCTGGCTCAGCAGTGTCAAGTACTGCTCTAAATATTTACTTTTCATTCCCTTTGTTGGATTGTGCATCATCTGAACTGCTATTTAAATGATAAAACTTCATATGGAGAATACAGGAAACACTGACCATCCTTAACTTTTGTTAACTGTGTATTCAGTATTCTGAATCAGTTTTGCTGGTTTATTGCAGGAGAGGAAATAAAACTTCTGAAGCCTATATGGAGAGGATGAGAACAGAAGAAGGGAAAGGAATATCCAGGTTGATAGCCTCCTGTTAACTAGGTGAATTACCTAGATAAACTTATAGAAATGAAAAAAGCTAAAATACTTTTGAAATATTATTTGTGTAAATTTTTAATTTAATAACAAAACAACTTTAATACACTTTTCCTTTCTTCTGTTCTCAGCCTCTTAAGAGAAGATTTGAAAGTTTTATTACACATTTCTGCAATAAGGACATGAGTAAGGAGACATTAAATAGAATAGCAGTCAATCTTTTAGGATAAAATTAATCAAGTTATATTATGAATTAGTACATTGTAGGCCTTACTGAAGTCTAATTGTAGATATTTTTGTTACGTGGTTCTTCCAGATGATAGTTTTGCTGATTTTTAAAAAATAATTATTATTTGTCTGTGTCCTGTGAGGACCAGAGACATTATCACTGTTTACAAGTACCTGAAAGGAAGTTATGTAGAAGTGGGTGTTGGTCTCTTCTACTAAGTGATAGGCAATAAGATAAGAAGAAATGGCCGCAGGTTGCATGAGGGAGGTTCAGATTTGACATGATGAAAAATTTCTTTACTGAAAGGGTTAGCAGGCACTCCAGCAGGGTGCCCAGAAAGGTTACTGAGTCACTATCGCTGGAGTTACTTAGAAGATGGATAGATTAACTACTCAGGGATATGATTTAGTAGTGCATAGATATGGTTGGACTTGAAGATCTCAAAGGTCTTTTCCAACCAAGCTATTTTATGATTCTTCTGTTTCTAGTATCCAGTAGAATTCTTGATGGGCATGTCTCTAGAGGACTGTGTGGAAGAGGAAGTAGGAAATATTTCAGATTATCTTAGGTCATCTATCTCTGATAGTGTATCCACAAATTCCTTCCAGTTTACCATTGTATAATGCCAGGCAAGAGGACTGGTGGTAATTTAGGCCTAAATGGTAGCAACACATGTTTTTACATCATAGTTTTTACTATCAGAATAAATATACCAACAGTGGTTGGTATGAAAATAACAGTGAAGCGAATCAACAGGTGTTTTAAGATGCTTTCAGCTCTTTTGTGTGCTTATGCCTTAGGATGAAGAGAAAAAATCTTGTAATACAGGATTTAATATCTATTCATGATGTTTGAATTACTAGGGCAGATTTTCATTGTTCAGATGGCTGATACAAGTACAAGTACAGTCAGCATTCTAAGATTTTGGGTCATTTTGTGTCTTGAAAATTTGGGGCTCCTAACTAACATATAGAGCTAGAGCTGCAGTCCAAATATGGTTTAAATGTGGAGAAACATTTTAGAACCTATAAACAGTGCCAAGTACATAAATAGAACTTAAAAAGAAAGGTATCAGTGTGTTTGCATGTGTGCAAAAAGAACAAGATCCCTTTCTTCTCTTTGACATTTTCTTTTAAAATCATCTATGTTTTTTCCATCAAGACTGAGGTTGTGTAAGGAGTAAGTGTACATGATTTGGTGTAACTCAAGGTTGTATTAGGAACTGTAGAAAAGGAAGAGTACTGTGAACCGTTACGATTCTGTATAGACTGGAGATCTGAGAGATCATTATTCCTCCATACCATGTTTATAATTCATGATGGGTGGTTACTAATAATATAATTTAGACAGCATATAGTACCCTTCTCTTCACTGCAGCCCCAAAGTAACTTAACAATTACCTGGTTTTCTTCATTGATCGGTTGTTGTGCAACTCCACGGAAGAATACTTTTGCATTGGCAGTTAGTTTATGAGTGCTTGCTGTCTTGATGGGATGGCTTATACTGCCTCTACAGATTCTTAAACTGAGATTAAACTTTTAACTATCATAAAAAGTCTAAAACATTTTCAAGCATTTAACTAAAATTGTGAATACAAGTCCCAAAGTCAACTATAATATTTGAAGTAATAATTAGTAACTTTCAGCTCGAAGCTGATGGTATTTTTTCACCTTATTTTATCTCTTTACCGTTGCTGTCTCCGTTTTATTTTTTGTGATATTTATTTTATCCCTTTTCTTCTTTTTATTTTCTGTTCTTTCTCTTGTATGCTTTAAATATTTTTCCTGTTCTTTGGTTTGCAAATCTGTCAATCACTCTTACTATCATACCTTTCCACACACTATTAAAATAAGAGTGTTTAACGGCAAGAGCAAGCTTTTTTATGCCTTGCTTCCATTTTGAGGAGAGTAGAACTGTTTTGAATAAATAAAAGTGATCTAAAAATTATAATTGATTATTTTAATTCTAGCTGCAACTATCATGAGACTTGGTTACAACAATAATTGGAAATTTGGGGTTATTGCAGGAAGACATTAATTACTGCAGCACACTCTTGACTCCTATTTTTAGACAGCAGTCCTAGACTTAGTTGTTGCCTCATACAGAAATGAGAGTGAGCTTTTGAATACTTCTTGAGTTTTCACAGTAGTTTGTTATGAACGTACTTAGCACAGATGTTCCTGTAATTGTGGTATATTGGGAAAAATTTAATGTTCAGCGGTCCTCAGATCCATACTCCTACCTGTGTCAAAGTCTTGTCTCAAAGCTGTAGTATGAAACTTTCATAAGCATAGGCTTTCTGAAGAACGTGTTTGGATTTGGATTTTTTTTTTCACTGAATCTTTTAATTCATTACATCTTTTGAATTTATATTAAAAATTATGTTATTGGTTAAGTGAGTTCTTGAAAACAAATAAAGCCACTAAGACTGGATCAAGCAGTTTCTGAAGAGTCTTTGATGCAATGAATAAGTTTACATACTCATACGATATGGGAATATTGATTTTTTTTTTTAAAGAATAAAGTGTACCTCTGTGCTGGGATTACACAGGATATTGTATAAATGAGAAGATGCAGGGATATAATCTTAGAATATATCTGTGAGAGGAAAATCATAGAATCATTAGGTTGGAAAAGACCTTTGAGATCATCAAGTCTGACCATACCTGTCCACTACTAAATCGTTTCCCTGAGTACTTAATTTACCCACCTTTTAAACAGCTCCAGGGATGGTGACTTAACCACCTCCCTGGGTAGACTGTTCCAGTGCCCAGTGACCTTTTCTGTGAAGAAGATTTTCCTGATGTCAAATCTAAACTTCCCCTGATGCATCTTAGAGGCCATTCCCTCTCTTCCTGTCACTTGAAAGAAGACACCAACAATCGCCTCTCTACAACATCCTTTTAGGTAGTTGTAGACAGTGGTAAGGTCTCCTGTCAGCCTCCTCTTCTCTAGGCTAAATATCCCCAGTTCCCTCAGCCATTTCTTGTAAAACTTGTTCTCCAGCCCCTTCACCAGCTTTGTTGCCCTTCTCTGGACACGCTTCAGGAGCTAGGTGTCTGTCATATACTGAGGGGCCCAAAACTGAACCCAGTATTCAGGGTGCAGCCTCACCAGTGCTGAGTACAGGCGCACAATCTTTTCCCTGGTGCTGCTGGCCATGCCTTTTCTGATTCAAGCCAGAATGCCATTAGCCTTTTTTTTTTTTTATCAAGCCTGGTTCTGTCTCCCTTCCCCTTCACATCTAATTTAAAGCTCTATTAATGAGCCCTGCTAGCTTCTTGGTGAGTATCCTTTTGCCCCTTGGGGACAGGTGTACTCCATCCTTGGACAGCAAGCCTGGTGATTTGCCTGTCAATCCATGATCAGTGAACCCAAACTTTTGCTCCTTACACCAGGTTCAGAGCTATTTTTTTATTTCCTAGCACTTCCTATTCATTCCCTCTTCATTTCCAGTAGTTGAAATGACACAAGGGAAAACTTGTGCCCCTGAACCCTTTACCATACTTCCATGAAATCCCTTTTAATTACTCTCAAATTTCTTATTGGGATTTTATTACTACATGGGCCTAACCAGAGCTGATACTTTTCTCTTTACATCTCTAATTGAAGCCCCAGGAAGGTAGTAGACTGCCCTGGGTCTTGTCTGCAGACTGGTCCTTCTGTTCCCTTCAGAACCCTATGACAACAACCTGCCTCTTCTTAACAGAGGCCATTTTAATGGAAGGTTTAGTGCGTCTTAACCTAGGGAACATTTTTAGGCTGTGGGATACACTATACTCATTGAGGTTGGGTTCCACCTGCAGAGTTTCATATCTGTTGTGCAAGGGAACCTGGGATGCTGAAGTTGGCACAGGGGAGACATGTCTGCTGTACTCGTCAGGAACCTGCTGCCATTCCCTCCGTCTCCTTGGCTGAATGGAGAGACGATGGAGTGTACTATGTCCTACATGGTATGCCTGCCTGTTGGGTCTAAGATGGAGAACATAGGGTGTTATTCCAGTGGTCGATGTTCTTCTCACAATGCCTGATCGTCCTCAGCCTACGCACCTCTTCCCTGAGTTCTGTCACGCATTGGAGGAGTTTCTCCACCCAAGCACAAGTCCCATTGATGAATTCCCACTGGTGTCTCATACCAGTGCAAGGAAGATGTATTACACTACAGAAACTTGCTGACAGCAATGTTGTGACTGAAAATGCCTTAATGTTAAATTTTACTTGCCGTAGTCTGATTCTTAAGTTTGAGTTTGTTTCTTATTGGAAGCTTTTTATATAGAAAGCTTTTTTTTTTAAATTGTGTGTAAAATCGTCTCAAATCAGTAGAATTTTTTTGTTGGTTCCTTAGCCACATTAAAATCTAGCTTTTCTAATGAAATGTGAAACTGGTGGTGTGAGTTTGAAACATGCAACTCCGGAGATTATTGCTACTACAAGTTAAGCTGATTGGGAAGAGGGGTCCTTTTACAGAGTAAAGTCTCAAAGTTGCCCTAGGATAGCTGTTTACAGGGATGTTACAGCACCATAGTCAGTAAACTGCTAAGAGTACCAAGAAGATACTGGATTTTGCGCAGTGGCTTTCTTTTTGTTGGAAATGAACTAGTGTTGCAAAGCCAAAGAATAGATACTGTTGATAACATAATTGAGTTTGAATTGTACTTCTTGAAGCTTCAAACTGCTGTCACGTGCTGGTGCAATTTTCTTTCTTACTGGTAATTCATAATTGTTCTGAGATTACCTACATTTAGATAATATTGAAGTCCAAATTATTTAAGTCATGGACCTGTCCAACAGATCTTTAGGCCATAAGACAATTGCTGCAGTCTTGAGCCCTTATGAAATATACCTCTAGTTGTTTTGTTTCCCCTCAACTGTTGACCTGCTTTGAAACAACCTGGCAATAAAAGAAAGTCCAAAACCTTTTTAGTGAAGAGAATAATTGAGCTCAAAACTACCTTAGAGCTTCTCTGTTCTAATGAGATGACATTTATGAGAAAACAGTTATTCTTTAGTACTGTATTTCTTGTGTGAAAATGCCCTAATTTTGATTAATACCCTGAAGACAGGTAAGAGTATCTACTAGTGTGAACACAGTGAAGGCAGAAAAAAAGAAAGGAGTTTTGTTATTTGAAAACTTATTATCCCATTCTTCTCCTGCATTTTTAGATCATGGATTATCAACATTGCCTATTCCTTGTACCTTGAATATTTGTTTTAATAGTTAGTTGAGACTGTAGTAACCATTGAATTGTAGGAATTCAGGTACAAAATTTCAGTGACACTCACACTGTCAACCCTTCTTCAGGTTTCCTGGCAGTTGTTTTCATTTGAAAAATAGATTGGTTTTCAACACTATGTGACTGTTTTATCCCAATGTGAAGGTTATAGAATGATGGTAAGAATTAAAAAATATAATTCACAGTGTAGGTCAAATATTTCTTCAGTTTGTCACAACTACCTGTTCCATTAATAGCCACTTCAGTTTCTGTTAGCTCAAAGCATATTTATCTCTTTAGATAAATAAACTTTTAAGAGCCCATGAATATAATTGTGTGCAAGGAACCATGAAATCTCATTTGACCAGAACATGATAGCTTTTATCTAAAACTTAAAACTTTAAGTACCAGTTTCCATTGTAATTTGTTGGAATGATACAATAGCTTTTATGAAACTGTATAAATATATTACATACTCAGTATAATTCCAGCAGAGTCATTTGAATAGAGTTGTAACATGCATCTGAAAAATGATTCTCAGAGGAGGGTACTGTAGGAGTCCAAGTCTGTTTCAGTGGCTTCAGGTCTTCATAGTTCTACAAATCTAACCAAAAGCTCAGGTTTTCTTTCTGTTCTCTCTGTCCCAGTGGTAATGAATTGACTGGTTGTATTGAGGTAACATTCAAACATATCAGAGTAATGTTATGATGATCTTGTGTTCTGTACTGGCAGTTCATTTCATTGTGGTTCACTTAACTGAAAACACATACGTACTCTTTGACTTATGTAGGAGTAATTGGTCTGTTCCCTGACAGAGTTATAGAATGCAGTGTTTGATAGCGTGGTAATTTTCTGTGAATATTTTATATAAATAATATAGTTTATGTGTTATTATTTATATATCTCCCTACTTGATCTTTACACTCTGTACTTACTGGCTTTTGGACTGAAACTGTTCTATTTTGACTTAATTTACCAGACGTATGGATGTAAGCCTTTTGGTTCTATGACTGCATATTTCTTCAGGAAACCTTACAGATTCTTTGCTCCTAGAACGTCATATTTCAGAGCACTGGTTCATTGCTAGAATCTTTATATTCTCTCTGGTAAAAGGGACAAATTAAGTTTCTAAAATTCTGATTAATTTTTAATAACTTTGTTCTTGAAAGCTGTAAATGCATCATGTGTGAGACCACTCAGAACAAGCAGTTCGGATCAGGTGACAGCAAAGTCACTTCTTGCTTTCTGCCCATTCTGGAATAGCTATAGTTTATAACCATTACTGTGACGTGCATCTTGGTACTGTGATGTGGTTTGTTTCTCACCTATCTTGTAATCTTCAGCCAATTTATTTCCAATAACTGCACACAAGAGCTTCAGCAGGAGTTTGTTAGGTACTGGGAACTTGGATTTCCTTCAATGTAACAATAAAAGATGCAACAGCTAGTTTTAAATAGGAAAGAGTTTGTTTAATTCATTTTTTCTTACAAAAGGGGAGGTATCTGCAGCTTTGAATATTTAAAGAAACTAGGACATGATTCATTTACATGAGGGTCTAGCATTGTTCTAAATGCCACAAGATGCCCTGTCTTCAGTTGTTTTGGATCTCCGTCAGGCTCAGTACTTTCAGGTTCTGCCAGACCCATGCAGATGTTTTTCATGCTTCAGGGAGTACAAAATAGCACTTGAAATACTCCTGTGCTTTTACATGGGCATCAGACCATGTACTCAGATCATTAACAGGTCCTGTTAGTCTGTTCACAGTAGCCCAAATCTTTATCATACAACTAGTTATAATGGCAGCTTACCTAAGGAAGAGTGAGTATACTGTAATGACTAGTTACTACTTGAAAGGAAGCCATTGTGTATGGAGTGGGTGATCTGGTCCCTTAATAAGACCAAAGTTATTTCTTACTTTGATCCAGTTAGTACCTGAAGATGTCTGTGGAAAACTTAGCTTTGTGCCTTCTGAAATGATGATTTGTAAATGGAGGGATGGAATGTCAACTGCAATAGTTAAAACAAGATTAACTACGCAGATAACAACTGTTATCTTCTTGAGACTAACTGCTCTGATATGGCCAAGCTATAACATCTCTGGATGGGATTAATTTTACACCCCTGGATATATAATGGCGTTCCAGGAATGCTGGTCATCTCATAGAAAAATTATGAATATTAAGACTCTTCTCTGTATATAAAGTTCTCTGAAATCACTGTTGGGAAGAAACACTCTGAGGACAAATCCAGAGTCTTCTTCAGCACTGAATAAAAGAATACTTGCTTTAATAATTAAATTAACTATTGAGCATGAATTTCTTTGTTTCAGCTGGTAGAATGAGCAAGCAGTATGTGTTCATGTTTTGGATTTCAGTGAAGTTTAACTATGAATATGAAGTAGTGAAGCTCTGTTTGGAGGCAGCTGTAGGATTCACATAGTGTGCTTTACCATAAATGGAAGGCATATTCTCAACTTCAGTGCCATATTAAATGCAATTTCAAGCAAAATCTCGGTTAAATATTAGCTCATTTACTCAGTGACTTTAAAAACAGGTTAATGGAACTTGTTATCTGGCAGTTTCTTCATTTAAGCTGTTAATACTCTATGAAGATGTCCCTAAAGTGTATGTCTGGAATAACTTAAAAAAGAATTACACATGAGTTCTTTCAGACTAAAATACTTACTTTTCTACTGGACTGAATAAATCACAGAAGATGGGGAATGCGCAGAATCTGTTTGTAATTCCTTGCTTGGAATACTAGTGGTCTGTAGTTTTAATGACTTCATTCCCTGAGAGTTCTGAACTTTTTAGTGATTTCACAATTTCGAAAAGTTATTAACTGCACAATTAAATCATGTGCTACCACAAATTGTTAAGTGTTCTTAATGCAGTTTGACTAAAGACACTGAAAGGGAGTGCCTCTGTTCTCCCTTCACCACACACTGCTTTTAAAAATTCAGCAGTTTTAGTGGTCCTGTGACCGCAAAATGAGCCAGATCATTTTACTGATCCTGGTGAATATGATACATGATTTAAAAAAACAAACTGATGCTGTGAAAAAGCCAAACTCAATAATTAATGCCAATTTGATTATTAACCAAGTGTTCTTGTTAAGCAGCACAAGGGTGCACAGGGGATTATTCCACCTAATATGTCCAACTGTTGTGCTTGGTTACATGATTTTATACTGGTTAAACATACCAGATCATACAGATTCAGTGTGTTGTCTTGTTTTCTTAAATGGCATTATGCTGATAATTCATAACTTTACTTATACAGCTCAGGGATTTGTACTTCATCAGAGAAAGCCAGGCTTAGGATACATAATCTTTTTCACATCTGATTTCTTAAGAAAAATACTTGTTCCTTCTTTTGAGGCTTGCTCTTTTCACAAGTATTTTGGATATTGCTAGAGAGGGAAGAATGCATGTGACTTGCCCTACATTTTCAAAGAAAGAGAAAATTTGAAACAGCTGACTTTTCAGAAATATCAGTTTCAGATTATAGACTGTAAGTCCAAAAAGGACCAATATTTGTACCTACTGTAATCATAGAATCACCAGGTTGGAAGAGACCCACCAGATCATTGAGTCCAATCATTCCTATCAAACACGAAACCATGTCCCTCAGGACCTTGACCACCTGTGCCTTAAACAGCTCCAGGGAAGGTGAATCAACCACCAACCTGGGCAGGCTGTTCCAATGCCCAATGACCCTTTCTGTGAAAAACTTCCTCCTAATGTCTAGCCTAAATCTCCCCTGGTGGAGCTTGAGGCCATTCCCTCTTGTCCTATCCCCTGTCACATGGGAGAAGAGGCCAGCTCCCTCCTCTCTACAACTTCCTTTCAGGTAGTTGTGGAGAGCAGTGAGGTCTCCTCTCAGCCTCCTTTTCTCCAGGCTAAACAACCCCAGCTCTCTCAGCCGTTCCTCATAGGGCCTGTTCTCCAGCCCCTTCACCAGCTTTGTGGCTCTTTTCTGGACTCACTCCAGAGCCTCAGCATCCTTCTTGTGGTGAGGGGCCCAGAACTGGACACAGGATTCAAGGAGCGGTCTCACCAGTGCTGAGTACAGAGGGAGAAGAACCTCCCTGGACCTGCTGGTCACACTGTTTCTGATCCAAGGCAAGATACCATTGGCCTTCTTGGCCACCTGGGCACACTGCTGGCTCACGTTCAGTCGGCTGTCAACCAACACCTGCAGGTCCTTCTCCTCCAGGCAGCTTTCTAGACAGACTTCTAGTCTGTAGTTCTGCATGGAGTTGTTGTTCCCCAAGTGCAAGACCTGGAATTTGGCCTTGTTAAATCTCATGCTATTGATCTCAGCCCAGCGGTCCAACCTGTTCAGATCCCTTTGCAGAACCTCCCTACCCTCCAGCAGATCGACACTTCCACCCACCTTAGTGTCATCTGCAAACTTGCTAAGGGAACACTCAATGCCTTCGCCCAAGTCATTGATGAAGACCTTGAGCAGGGCTGGACCCAGCACTGAGCCCTGGGGAACCCCACTTGTAACTGGCCTCCAACTGGATTTAATGCCATTTCCCACCACTTTCTGAGCGCGTTTTCCACCCAGAACAGTCTGCACCTGTCCAGGCCAGAGGCTGACGTTTTCCGCAGCAGAATGCTGTGAGAGATTACAGAATGCTGTAATGTATGGAATATTAAGAGAGATGTTTCATTTGGCACTTCATCATATTTCTGAGGAAATTCTGCATATATTTTGAGATGTGTTTTGTGTTGGTAAATTTATTTCTTACTCTTCTACTGGGGTAGAAAAACTGATAGGTGTTTTTAAAAGTGTATAAGTCTTGCATAGAATTGTTGTCTTGTATTTTACTTGCTTAATGAATAAAACCAGTTGATTCAAATATTGTGTATGTATTTCTGTAATTTTTTTCTTTTGGTAGGATGATGAGCTGGTGGAAGAATATAATGAAAATAATTTCTATGAATCTGATGAAGAACAGAAAGGAAAGGATCGGAAAGCAAAAAACACCTATACTATGGACCCCGATCACAGGCTGCTGTTACGAAATACAAAGCCCTTGCTTCAAAGCCGAAATGCTGCTGTATGACAAATTAATTTTTGAATAAAATGTTGAACTTATGAATATACAGGCTTCCAGAAAACCTAGAAGATAGAAAAGTAAAAGCTGCACCTCTTTAAAAGTGGTTGCAATACTCCCTAGCAACTTACAGGAGTTCTGTGGTTCATTCTTTTTTAGATTAACTTAGCTTCTATGTAGAACACCTGAACTGCATGTGATATATACTCCGGACATTAAGGACAAGCAAAGTATCACAGCAGATTTTAGTTTGAATCTAAACTCTAAGGAATATGATGACTGTACGATGGCTAGCTTTTAGAGTTTAAATTCTCTTCAACTAGGGTTGCAAAAACTGCCAGTTTTGGTGATATAGATTCTCAAATAAAGTGATAGTTGTTATTAACTCATTAAGTTATACATTGGTTTGAGTCTCACATTTTAGAAGTACACAATTATATGCTTAAATTCATTGTCAATACAAGCTAGATTCTTAATGTTGGTGCTTTTGCAGGGTTGCAGAATAGATATGACATCACATATAGTATGCCCTGCAATGTTACCTTGAGCTTTTAAGATATAGGTAAATTTTTAGAACTGGAAAGAGCCATGCTAATGCTGAATCATTGTGACATTATTCATATCACAGAACAGTTAACCTTAACCCTGTTAATAAAGACTAGATGTCTTTAGGACTTCCAGTGATGATGAATATACATATTGCAAAAAGAGTTACTGAGTGATTAAGTCACCTCCCAACCTGTTTTCTTGATAAGCCAAACAGATGAGGTTTTTGTTTCTCACCTAGAATGTAATTCTAGATTCCAGCTAACGTTTATCTCTTTTCAATACCATTAATAGTCTTAACAACAGACTTTAAAAACAAATTGAATACAGGTTTACAATATTAAGTCTATTAGAGCATAGACTTTTGCTAAAATTACTGTTCAATATCTAAATGGTATTTTCTCTCCTTGCACAAGTATGTTATGTAGGTTTGCCATCATACCGTACTTAGAACAGGTTCAGTTTCTTATCTTATATGTTCCATTAATTGTTTTCTTGTATTTGTTTAATCTGGTATAGGTTCTCAGTTTTATATTTTTAACTTTCTGATATTAAAGTTAACTTAGATGTTTCATTGCAGTTTGGCAAGTGAAATCATGCTTCTTTGAATTGCTATTACATCAATTTTTGTACCATTCACAGAATTTGGCAGCAAGTAAATTAACTGCTTTCCCTTTCGCTTTAGGTTATTGTCAGTAATAAAAAGTTCCCTGTAGTATGTTGCTAGAAGTCTTCAAGATATTTCACCTTTTAGATGTTTTTAATCAGTCGTTATTGTTTAGCAACAATTTTTGTCTCACTGATACTAAGATGTAAGAAACCAAGTCAGATGTCATAATGATGGCTCCAAGGAGTCTCCTTTCTATGATTTGTTTCTCCTTGAAGAGAAAGTTGACCATTGCAGTAGTGTAGGGAGGGTTGTGACATGACTTATTAATTGCCATAAAGGTAATAATTTGTCTTTATACTTATGAGAAGGTCAGAAAGGAATGGATGTTGGCATATGACCCTGCAGGTTTGGATTTGAGACTTTACAAGTTGCCAGTAAAGGCAAATGTCTTTTTATAAATTGCACAGTAGGATAATGGAATGAAAGATTTTAAGTGGAAAATAAATAATAGGTAATATTGAACTTATATTTAATAAAATAAAGGAACAAAATTTGCAGATCCTTTAAACATTATTTCTTGATTAATTTGTACAGTTTATGTTACTAATACTGAATTATTAAGGATGATACCAGTACGTTCACACTTCAGTTATCTAACTTTTTTTTTCTATGCCCCCTTTCCTCTGTCTTGCCATGTATACAGGAAATACTGGGGTAAGTGAGAGATACTTAATTAGGTCTTATTTTAGGAGGGAAAGAAAAGCCTTCATTTTGATGTTTTTCCCCCAGTCTGCTTTGTTGATTTTGAAGAACGTGGGTATCGGCTTTGTTTTCTGAAGAAGAGCGAGTTGGTAGTTCTGCAGGTCTGAAGCAAATGTTATAGATAGGTATGACTATTTGAAGCTAACATGCTGTTCTGAAATTTTTGCTTTAGGTGGTAATGGCAGTTGCACAGCTTTACTGGCATTTGGCACCAAGAGCTGAAGCTGGTATTGTTTCCAAGTCATTGGTGCGGTTACTCCGGAGTAACAGGTAGGTCAGTTCCATAGCACACACTATTTGTGCTTTTTTTGTGAAAGTTAAGCCATAATTATAAGAATATAACTACTGCACTATAACATCGCTGTATTATCAACACTCTTCCCAGGACAAATCCCAGAGTTAGCCCTGTGTCAGCTGCTATGATGAAAATTAACTCTACCTTAGACAAACCACCACGAGAAGTAAATTTGGGCTTAGTAGAGTACTCATCTTTTATTTCAGATAAAAATGGATCACTGTCATTTTTGTGCATGGTTTTGTAGTACAGTGTGCTTCCCATTATCTTTGTACAAAGGTAAATAAAATGGTTAAGGTAGTTTGGGATATATATAGGCTATGTACAGAACTAAGCTTATAGTTTGAAAGGACTATTTTTGCATGTTGTTTATTGCTCATTTATACTCAAATTTCATCAAAGGTGAAGTCGCAACTTTCCAGTACCTCATCTAGTGCCTAAAACTGTATGGTTTGTCCTCTGTTTCTGGTCTGTGTGAAATGCTTTTGGTATTAGAGCCACTTTGAAATAAGCTTTTGCTGTTTGCCCTTGAAGTTATGTACTGTGGCCTTTAAATTAATGTCAAATACACTATCATCTAGTTAGGATGAGAGTGCCTGGAAGTGCATTTTATAGCAATTTCTTGTCCTGGTTCATCATGTGCAGCTGACTATTTCCATGTACCTATGTAAGAATTACACAAAAATAGGATTAAAAGATATTAAATACTTGGTTATTGTTTTTTTGCAGGCAACAGCTGTAATTACGAGAGGGCTATTAGGCTGTTCTGAATAAGATGATGTAATGGTTGTAATGATTTCTCTGTTAGGGTGTGATTTGCATCATGAAAGAATTTAAACACCCACGGTTCAGAAAAATGGCATGTGAATTATTACTTAGTTTTTAAGCAATTGGTGGAAGAAACTGTTGTTTAAAAGCTTTAGGCTGGTACCTGGATTGCTTTTGCTCACTTTTGCTGAGGCTTTTAAACTAATACATTAATGATGAGAATATCCTCCAAACATGTTTAATGCTTTAATGTTCAGACTATTACATAATTCTGTCTGTGTCTTGTTGAAGTTTATCTTGTTGAAGTGCTGGTTTTTGATAGATACGTATGCCTGCCAGAGTGTACTCTTAAGTCACAGGACACCCTGGCCCTTTTTGAGAATTACTAGGAAACACTTTAAAAGAAAAAAAGTCATAGCAATGATTAGCTATTCTTGTAAATAATGCAGTCATTTCAACACTACAGATAAAGCACATGTGGTTTTGTCCTCATGTCTCTTAAGCTGAAATGTTTAAGTTTCAAGATGGTGGACAAAATATAAGTTTCTTTTGAGCTACTTCTGAGATGAAGGAATGCTGATGTTTTTGATTAATTTTTGGTTTAAACAAAGACCCAAGGGCTGCAAGAAAAATTGTCCCATTGCAGTGATGTCAGTGATACTCAAGTTTTTGAAAGTGAGAGCCTGATTTCATTACGCATCTTCCATGCAGATGGTAAGCATCTAGCAGTTGGCAGTGAGCACGTCAAATATATAACTAACTTCAGGTTCAAATATAATTGGACTTTCTTTGTTATGCTGCTTGTTTTATGTATATGTAATTTTGCAGAGTAACTCTTGGTTTTCTTTTTTAAATTCTAGGGAGGTGCAGTATATTGTTCTGCAAAATATTGCCACTATGTCAATCCAGAGAAAGGTATACCCTGTTTATAATTATATAAATCACATTTTGTATGAAACACAAGTGAGCTACATAAATATCTACTGCTTTTCAGGGTATGTTTGAACCTTATCTGAAGAGTTTCTATGTTAGATCAACTGATCCAACAATGATCAAAACACTGAAGGTGAGTTCAAAAGTGAATTGATCTGTACACTGCTGCAGAAATCTCTTTGCAATAGGAAGGTAAAATTTTCTTTTACTGATACAACACATATCATTCTGTGCTGTTCCTTTTCTTCACTAAGAAATGTAGCGTTGTGGCCTTTTAAGTCCACAAGTGTACCTCAGGCTTTTCAAACTTTCTGGAAGTTCTCTTGTTACCGTGCTGTTGATGGCAGATGGGCTTTGTTTTCCTCTGCAGCTTTTGGTACATTTCAGTGATACAGAGCATTATGATTTTTGTCTGCCCAACCATTCAAACATCTAGAGTTTGATTCTTTTCATTGGAGGAAGAATTTGCTCAAATGAAAAGAAATTAAGTCACACAGTCTTTGATACTATTAGCTCAAAAAGATTTTAAATCTGTTTCCCAGAACAAAATGGGACAGTGTTAGAATCCTAGATTCCCTTTGAGGTCAGCCTTTGACATGAGTACTTTAGACTTTCCTGAAGGTCACATTGCAGTGCATGTTTTAGGCTGTCTTCTTGTTTTCTCTATTCTTAGTCTTCAACAGATGTGAAATCCTTGACAAAACAATAGCTAAAAAGTTGTCTACTGTTATGTGCTTTTTCTCTTGTTTTGTTTTAGATTGTCATAGGCACTTGTGCTTAGGAGTATAAAGTACAGATTTCTGAAAGAAACATTGTTTTTTCATTATTTGCATTTTAAATCCATGTTGCACCTTCATTACATGTGCAGAGTGGTACATTATAAGGTAGCTGTGCCCAGCCACTCATAGTTTTATAAGTCTAACATCAAATTTAAGTAAATTTGAGGCAGTTGGAGCAAAATATCCAAAAGTATCTTCCCCATGTTTAATCATTATGAAAACTATTGAGTATGCCTGGAGAATTTAATGTTACTCAGAAAAGGTAACTCCTGTAATTATTGAAAGTTGATACATTAAAATTCCTAAATTGGTAAATAAAACAATGCTGAAGAGGTGGAGAAGTAGTAGTTGTGGTTTTTTTCTTTCATTGTCTCAGTTATTTCTTGGTGGCTGAAAAGTTTAGTTTAAAGTGTACACTGTTAGTTACATAAGAAAATCTTGTGCTTTTCTCCACCCCTTGCCCCTGTAATTTTATACTTTCTGCTTTGTGACTGAAGGACAAGTTCTATAGCAGTATTTCAGATGTAGGAGCACAATGAAATCCATCATATGCTGTTTAGATTTCTGTCTTGTTCTCTGCTTCTTTCCCAACATGAAGTTTGCTTTTTTGATCACTGCTTGTCATTTGAGCTTGTTTTTTCATGGAGTTATCTATTTTAACTACAAATTCTCACTTAAAATTATTAGTAATCAGCTCAGACTGGTTTTTTGTAAAGTAAAGTTTTTTCCCCAGTTGTGAGCATTACTTTACTTTTATCTATTTTGAGTTTTTTGGGGCCACTGTGTCAACTAGTCACATAGTATTTGAAGTTTTTATGCAGGATTTCTTAGTTAACCTTTGTTGTAATTTCTCTGAAAACTGTAGAACTAGCTGAAAATTGCCACCAGTCTTCTCGTTATTTTCATAGTTCATATCTGAATATGGTGAAAAGGAAAAGACCAATAAAGTTATTTGTTGGATACCATTGATGACCTTCCTGTACTGTAAAATAGTCTTTTTTTCCCGTGCCTATTTCTCTCTTTCGTTTATTCACTTTTTTTGTGTGCTATGCTAGATATACGTCTTTCTTTGGTGACAAGTCTTCTCAAGTTGATTCTGAAGTACAGATGCACAGGTAGTGCAAGCAGGGACAGGTAGCCTGGGACAAGTACAGGGACGCTGCCTGATTGTGGAGGGATGAGGTCAGGAAGGCCAAGGTGTAGCTGGAACTGAACTTGGCAATGGAAGTAAAGACAAACAAGAAGGGCTTCTACAGGTACATCAGCATTCCTCTTGAAGGTTAGAGAGAATGTATCCCCCCTGATGGTTGGAAATGGTGATCACGTATCAACAAAGGAGAAAGCTGAGATACATAACTTTTTTGCCTCAGTCTTCACTGGTAACCGCTCTCCTTACCCCTCTTGGGTCATGGGACAGCAAGATGGTGATCAGGGCAGTAAACCCCCTCCCAGAGTAGAGGAGGGTCGGATTTGTGACCACCTGAGGAATGTGAACATTTATAAGTCTATGGGACCTGATCAGATGCATCCCAGCGAATTGGCTGATGTGGTTGCCAACCCATTCTCCATGATATCTGAAAAATCATGGCAATCAGAAGTCCCTGGTGACTGGAAGAAGGGTAATGTGTCCATTTTTTAAAAGGGTAGAAAAGACAGCCCTGAGAACAACAAACAGCCTGTTTGTCTCACCTCTGTGCCTGGGAAGATCATGAAACAGGTCCTCCTAGAAGCTACACTAAAGCACATGGAGGACATGGAGGTGATTCGTGGCAGCCAACACAGCTTCACCAGGGGCAGGTCCTGTATGACCAGCCTTGTGGCTTTCTGTGGTGGGGTAGCTGCAGCAGTGGATATGGAGAAGCCGACGAATGTGAACTGTCTAGACTTCTGTGAAGCTTTTAACTCAAGGACCCACAACATCCTTCTCTCTAAATTTCAGAGATATGGATTTGATTGGTGGATAAGAAACTTGTTGGATGGTCGTATTCAAAGAGTAGTGGTCAGTGACTCAAAGTCCAGATGGAGATCCCTGAGAAGTGGTGTCCCTCAGGGGTCCATACTGGGACCAGTGCTGTTTAATATCTTCATCAATGGTATTGACAACAATATTGAGCAGACCCTCAGCAAGTTTGCAGATGACACCAGGCTGAATGGTGTAGTTTCCAAACCAGGATGGGATGTCATCCAGAGGGACCTGGACAGGCTGGAGAAGTGGGCCTGTGAGAACCTCATGAGGTTCAACAAGACAAAGTGCAAGGTCCTACACCAGGGTTGGGGCAATCCCCAATTTCAGTGCATGATGGGGGGTCATGTGATGGAGAACTGCCCTGCAGAGAAGGACTTGGGGGTGCTAGTCAATGAGAAGCTTGACATGAGCTGATAGCGAGTACTCACAGGCCAGAAAACCAACCATGTCCTGGGCTGCATCAAAAAAACCCATGACCAGCAGGTCAAGGGAGGTGATTCTGCCCCTCTATTCCTCTTTAGTGAGACCTCATCTGGGGTACAGTGTCTAGTTCTGGAATCCTCAACATAAGAAGGATATGGAGCTGTTGGAACAGGTCCAGAGGAGGGCTGCAAAGATGATCAGAGGGTTGGTGCACTTTCGTTACAAGGACAGACTGAGAGAATTGGACTTGTTCAACCTGGAGAGGAGAAGGCTCTGTGGAGATCTTATAGCAACCTTCCAGTACCTGGAAGGGGCTGCAAGAAAGCTATAGAGGATCTATTCGTAAAGGCTTGTAATGATAGGATGAGGGTGAACGGGTATGAACTGGAGAGTGGCAGATTTAGCCTTGATGTAAGGAGAAATTTCTTCACTGTTAGAGTGGTAAGACACTGCAGCAGGTTGCCCAGGGAAATTGTGGATGCCCCATCCCTGGAGGTGTTTAAGGCCAGGTTGGATGGGGCCTTGGGTGGCCTGACCTTGGGATGTCCCTGCCTATGTCAGAGGGGCTGGATCTTTATATCCCTTCCAACTGTAACTATTATGATTCCATGATTCTATGGTCTGTATCAGTTCAGTGTCCTTGTCTGTATATCCAACTTAAAAAAATAACAACAGATTTCTAAAGTCTGACTTACGTTTACAGAGAGAGAGTTGTCTTTTTCTTCAGTTTCCTTCAGATTGTATTTGAATTCTCCAAAGTTAAAGCAGCCCCAAAGCATAGTATCTTAACAATATATGCCAAGTGTTGTATATTGTCCTTTTGTTCACCAGGAGCAAAGAAAAGGCGTTTCAGGGTCTTATATTACTGATGTTGGTTAAGGCCTGAGGAACCTCGTACATGCAACTGTTTCTTTCCTGAGTTTTAAGTTCTTCTACTGAAGTGTATTTCAATATAACTGTATTTCTGCAGTTGTGATTTCTATTATTTCTTGTGTGTACTTGGAAAGAGAACATTACTTCTGATTGCAGTGCTGCTACCATTTTATACTGAAATCTGGTCTGCTCTACTGAATTCAAATTGATGATTCTAGTAGTAATATCTTCTATTTAAATAGAATGAAAATACAGTGGTACTGTTTATAATATTTTATTTTAGCTTTTAATAAAATATGTTTCTTTTTTTGTAGCTTGAAATCTTGACAAATTTAGCAAATGAAGCCAACATATCGACTTTGCTTCGAGAATTTCAGGTTTGTACAAAAGTGCATTCTGTTTACATGAAACACTCAGTAGCCACTTGATGTTTCATCTAGATTCTTAGTCTTAAATTTTTCAAGCTAAAGTCTTTTCCAGGGTATGATGTTATTGGAATGGAATTTAAACTGTCTCATATCATAACTAGAAAATGGAGCTTTTTGTGTTTGGAAGGGAGTTTCCTGTCTCCCAATACTTCAAGCTATAAAAAAAAGAAGAAAAGGGATGAGAAAAACTCAGTCATTACAAGTCCTTTAGAACAAATTCTACCAACATGACCAACGCTGTAAGTCACTAGATGACAGGATTTTAATTCAGCAATATTTGACCATTAACCTTTATTGCCAAACCACATTTCTAGAAGTTGTTTGATTAAATACTTTTGTCTCAAGTATCTGTATACATATCCGCAAGATGTTCTGCCTATATTGTGAAACAATGTCTGTCCTCATTTCTTTCCTCTTTGCTCATGACATCTATTCTCATTGCTTCAGTTCTCTGGCTGGATTTCTCTGAAAGTTACTGGTTCTCAGGCAGGTAGGTTATTCATAGTTTCACAGATGCTCCTGATTAAATGAACTGAAACCTCTCTGAAGGGAGAGCTCATCAACTCCTCCAGCCTTGCACACAAACTAATGTTTTTGAGTAATTGCCCCCTGCCCTAGTCTTTCTTGCATTCAGAGATTTGCATGGCCATGGGTGACCCAAGTTGGCAAGGAAATGTTCTGTAAAAAAAATGACAGTGACATCAAAAAAGAGTAACTTCTAATGTATAATGTACCTATTTAGATGGAACGTGTGTCTGTTTTATGCAGGTAACATTTTAAGTGTCTGGTTGACAAGACTTATGTATTGACAAATGAAAACCTTGTTTCCTTAGACTTACGTGAAAAGCCAAGATAAACAGTTCGCTGCAGCAACAATTCAGGCTATAGGCAGATGTGCAACTAACATCACCGAAGTGACTGACACATGCCTTAATGGCCTCGTATGTTTGCTGTCCAACAGGGATGGTAAGTTAAATGTTGTGTTCCTTTTCATAATGAGAATCGGATTTAAAAGTATTAATATATGGGTGTTGACTTTTGTATGAATGTCGCTGACACTACTAGGTAAAAGTAGTGATTCTGATGCTTCTTGTTTGAAGCACTTCAAAAGGCACTCAAAATCACTGGATACCTACTTTCACTTTTGTTAGTGAAATTAATTCTTTATAGCCTGCAATTACGTGTTTACCTGTTCTATTTTAAAATACTGTAATTTATGAAGTGTGCTGTTGTGGATATCACTTGTGATGGCAGTTTTACTGTTATATGTTTAGTTGCTTTGAAACAGTTAGCCTGTAGAGGGTGCTGGAAGCTTGTAATGTCTTTTTTTTAGGGTGTCAATGCCTAACTATAAAAAAAATACTCAATAGTTTTAAGATAAACAACCCTGAAATTAGCTTGATTTTGTAATCTAACTTTTTGTTATTTTTGTATAGTGAAATGGAGTTGCAAGCCACTAAGGAACACGACAAGGAACAAATAAATTCGTGTAGGGTATAGCAGCACTGTAAATTTATACCTGAAAATATTGTATATTCTTACCAGTTTCCAGTAGATACTGCACAGGAGTCAATAAAAGAATATTATTGAATGTATTATTATATAATGTACAGTCTACATGAATATGGTTAAATATTAGAAATAGGGTAAGGAAAGATGCAGTAAAAAATAATAATGTTTGGAATGAGGAAAAGCATAGTTTTGGGGTGGCCTGGAGTAATTAGAATTGTTTGGAGAACAGAGGTGAGATATATTCTAAGGCTTGAAAAGCAGCACTAATTCCTCTACATACTTACTGAATGTATTTTTCATGGTAATTCTAAGAAGGCCTTTATTAGGGACATCACTTTGGCAGCACGTCATTTGGTGACCCACGGATATGCTCAGAACTTTCACTTATTTGGTCTATAAACAACAAGCCCTTCTTCACTTTGTACGAGAAATTTCTGAGAGGCCTTTGTGGATAGCTTTGTAGTTTCGTATATATAGCTTTAATTTCCTAGCATTCCAGACTTTATGTCCCTTCATGCTTTTCTGGTTATCACCTGTGTTTAAAATGTTTCAATTTTGTGTTACAAGGCTGTGTCTGCTCAACGCACCTTTCTGTATTACAGTCAACAATTACCATAACAAGCTTCAAAGCTTGTTCTTGATGCTGCATAATTCTACTAGCAATATTCCACTGGGTCACTAGGCTCCTTTCAGGAAATGCAAATTCCTGGTGGTTTTTACTGTCTTAAATAAACTATGAAAACTATGATTTCAGAATACTGAGTTTGTTATTTAATAATCTTTCTTTCAGTTTTGTTGCTTTGTTTTTCTTTCTGCTAAGAAGGAATCAAGATAAGAGGAGAATCTTGTTCTCTTTTAATATTTTCTTCAAAGTAATTGCATACACACACATGTATGCAGAGGTCTAGCTCAACAATATTAGTTTTCTTGACTGTTTCTAAGTAGTTATCTAGCAAATAAAATTATCTTCTTGTGCTTACTGTTCTGAAAGACTGCAAAGGATATATCGAAGATTTTGTAAACCTGGCAGCTGGCAAATTGCTTTGCCACAGCTGCAGTGTCTTTATTCCTTTTTTCAAGGATTGAATAGAATGGCAAAATTTGCATGGTACCTTTCGTCAGGTGGCAGGAAATTACCAATAGTCACAGCTTACTGAACATAAGAAGAGTTTGGGGCATGATAACAGAGGAAAAGAAGGTTATTTAGCATGTGTAGGAGAATAGATTAAAGCGTGTTAATCTTACTTTCCCCCAACTTTCACCCTTAAAATGTGCAAACAATTCTTTCATGGTTCTTTGAAACCTGGAAGCAGTTTTGCTGCCTTGGCATAACATGATGCCCAAACTGCTAAGTCCAGCAGGTTCTGAGGTCCTTGAAATCAGAGTCAGCTCTGCTCTCTATATGGTTTTCTTAGTATGCACTTGAGAGTGGAGAGGTGACAAAATTAATTTCACCAAATCAAAATAGAATCATGAAGAAGAACCTTGCAGCAAAACTGCCTTCTAATTCTGTGTTCTTTTTCTGGAAAGGCCTTCACTGCACATGCAGCCCAACAACCAAGATATCTTGACTGTATCTGGCACTGGAACTCTGCCATTAATCATTCTGAACTTGGATGCTGAGAGGCAGAGTGTCATTACAATCTTCAGGAGCGAGTCAGGTCCATGTGGGATAACTCTGCGCAGAGCTCTTTGAGTGTCTCATCACAAAACTTTCTAGTTACTTGTGTGTGATTCAAATGTTTATTTTGTTTTGTCTTTTTACCATACCCCCAACTCCCTCAAGCAGGGGAAATTTGAGTTTAAACAAAGCACTTGTAAATACGCACAAAAATGTCATGAGCAATTCTCAGCTTACCACAAGCCTTGTTTCTGGAAGCCATGTTAGCTAAGAATTGCTTTTCTTCTTTGTCTACTAAAGGAACTATAAAAAGACAAGTACTTTTGGCTGTAGGTGTGACATCTGACATTTGACTGATGCATTTCCTTTAAGCAATTGCCTTGATAATTTCGATTGACTGCTGTCCCCACTATGACATACAGGTTCTCACTCAAAAAAATAAAACTAACCCTGTAGCTCAGAAATGAAGAGTGGGAGGAGAGAGACGAAGAGAATATTGTAGAACACATTCTACCTATCACAGTAAGACAAGACTCAACTTGATTGAGTTGAAGTGTTCAAATGTAGATGTTTTCTTACACTTGGTCAGAAAATACCAGTGTGCCAGACTGAAAAGTGAGTTAACATCAAGTTTCTTATGAAACTGAAGAAATCCGTGACACAAACTTTTCAGTTATTGACTGAGGCTTACAATGAAGAGATCCCAGCGGTTGAGCTGGTACTCAGAAGAACCCGTTTTTTTGTCAGGAAAAGATGTGAAAGCAAAACCACAGAGATTCTCAACAATTTTTCAGAAAATTATCTGTGGAATTGCTTTGAATGTTAGCAGTATCATACGCAGTGTGTGTCAACTCAGAACAGAAATATTTTTCAAGTAATCATAGTTTATTTTCATATGTTAAATAAAAAGTTACAGGCACAGTCTCTGTTTGTTTGAGTTGGACCTCATAAAAGGCACTTCAGATGTAAGAGACAGATAAGATTATAGAAAGTCTCTTTTGTCTGTCTGTATTGCATATACTAAAGATCCTACAGCTTTTTCTCAGATGAGTTGAGTGAGTTTTAATTTTCTCTTGAAAGTTGCGGGTTATGGATAATAGAGAATGTAAACACAAACATAGGATATATAGCTAGAACAATTCTTTTCCAACCCATCTATACAAATTTGAACAGGCAAGTTCAAAATCACTGGAAAATCACTGGAACTGTTAATACATCAAGTAACTTCTATCTCTTGGAAATACTATCAAAATGACGTAAAAAAGCACAACTCTTTGATACGTATTGACATGGCTTGTGTTATAAGGATGGAAAAAATAACAAGGTATAAAATCGTAGACTTCCAGCAGTTCTGAAAAGCAGAAATGTAAGGTTTGCCTGGATAGCTAGCTCTAACAATTGTCTTTGTAACTTCTTTTTGAACTGTTTGCCTTGCCTTCTAATAACCCAATTAATCATAGAATGTTTTGTATGGGAGGGGACCTTTAAAGTCATTAAGTCCTGCAATGAGCAAGGACATCTTGCACTAGATTAGGTGGCTTGGACCCCCATCCAAGCTGACCTTGAATGCTTCTAGGGATGGGGCATCTGCCTGCTCCAGTGTTTCACCACCCTCATTGTAAAAAATGTCTTCTTTCTATTTAGTCTGAGTCTAACCTCTTTTAGTTTAAAACCGTTACCCTTTGTCCTGTTGCAAGAGACCCTGCTAAAAACTCTGTCCCCATCTTTCTTATAAGCCCTTTTTCTGCACTAAAAGTCTGCAGTAAGGTCTCCCACGAGCGTTCTCATCTCCAGGCTGAACAACCTTAGCTCTCTTGAGCCTTTCCTCCTAGGAGAGGTGTTACATCATCTCATTTGTCCCTCCTCTGGATGTACTCCAACAGGTCCTTGTCTTTCCTGAGTGAAGACTCCAGAGCTGGATTCAGTACTCCAGGAGGGGTCTCACTAAAGTGGAACAGAGGGACAGAATCACCTTGCTCAAGTCAGCCTCTGTCAGCCTCTGGCCTGGACAGACACACACTCTCCTGGGTAGAAAACTGGCTGGATGGCCGGGCCCAGAGAGTGGTGGTAAATGGTGTTAAGTCCAGCTGGAGGCCAGTGACAAGTGGTGTCCCCCAGGGCTCAGTGCTAGGTCCAGTCCTATTCAATGTCTTCATCAATGACCTGGATGAGGGCATTGAGGGTACCCTTAGCAAGTTTGCAGATGACACAAAGCTGTGTGCAAGTGTCGATCTGCTGGAGGGTAGGGAGGCTTTGCAAAGGGACCTGGACAGGCTGGACCGCTGGGCAGTGTCCAACGGCATGAGGTTTAACATGACCAAATGCCGGGTCCTGCACTTGGGGCACAACAACCCTATGCAGAGCTACAGACTGGGAGAAGCCTGGCTGGAAAACTGCCCGGAGGAGAGGGACCTGGGGGTGTTGGTCGACAGCCGACTGAACCTGAGCCAGCAGTGTGCCCAGGTGGCCAAGAAGGCCAATGGCATCCTGCCTTGTATCAGAAACGGTGTGACCATCAGGTCCAGGGAGATGATTCTCCCTCTGTACTCAGCACTGGTGAGGCCGCTCCTTGAATATTGTGTCCAGTTGTGGTCCCCTCAGCACAAGAAGGATGTTGAGGGTCTGGAGCAAGTCCAGAGAAGAGCAACAAGGCTGGTGAAGGGGCTGGAGAACAGACCCTATGAGGAACGGCTGAGAGAGCTGGGGTTGTTTAGCCTGGAGAAGAGGAGGCTGAGAGGAGACCTCATTACTCTCTACAAGTACCTGAAAGGAGGTTGTAGAGAGGAGGGAGCTGGGCTCTTCTCCCAAGTGCTAGGGGACAGGACGAGAGGGAATGGCCTCAAGCTCCGCCAGGGTAGGTTTAGGCTGGAGATTAGGAGGAGGTTTTTCACGCAGAGGGTCATTGGGCATTGGAACAGGCTGCCCAGGGAGGTGGTTGATTCCCCTTCCCTGGAGGTGTTTAAGACACGGGTGGATGAGGTCTTGAGGGACTTGGTTTAGTGTTAGATAGGAATGGTTGGACTAGAAGATCCGCTGGGTCCCTTCCAACCTGGTTGTTCTGTGATTCTGTGATTCTGTGAAGTCACACTATTTTATGCAGCCAAGGATACAGTTGGCTTTCTGGTCTTTGAGTACACATTGTTCACTTATGCTCAGCTTTTCATCCACCAGGACTCCAAGTCCTTCTCAGCATTGGGCTGCTCTTAATCCCTTCATCCCTTAGCCTATGTTGATACTGGGAGTTGCCTTGAGCCAGGTTCAGGACCTTGTACTTGGCCTTGCTGAAGCTCCTGAAGTTCACATGAGGTTCACATAGGCCCACTTCTTGAGCTTGTCCAAGTTCCTCTGGATGGCATCCTGTCCCTCAAACATATCAACTGCACCACTCAGTTTGGTGTTTTTTCATGTTTGCTGAGAGAGCACTTAATCATTTGTACAGTCTTGCTACAAGATTCAATCGGCATATCCCTTTCAAAAACAAGTGATGCGGCTTTGCTGCTTTTAGAAATGATGATATAAATTGTAATTTAACCTAGAGTTACTTGTTTTAGTTTCTACAAGTATTGGTTAGTGTAACTGGAATAAAATTGACTCAACATCAGTGGTATCTAACATAATATTTCAGAATACAGCTTTTGAATTTGCTCTTGAGATATGCTCTTTGCTAAGTTGGTTTTTTTTTTTTTTTTTTTTGAGTTTCTGTTATGGTGTACCCAAATTCTCAATTGTTAAAAGGTCTGTAATTCGATCCTCACAAGTTACTGTCCACTACATTGTTAATTTTTTATACACTTGGTTATTTGGCAAAACAGAACATGGTATGACTGAATATACTTCAGCTATTTGAGGAGCTTTCACATGCTAGGGTCTTCAGAGATTGTCCTACTTGGAGTAGTTGTTTACATATAGCTTCAAAATAATTTGTAGAAGACTAACAGTGAACATTGTACTAAGATTTTTACTATGATTTGTGAAAATTGAAGTTGCTGTTACCTCTTGTAGTTTCCTTTATTAGTTAAGACATTCCTGAACAGATTTTCTGTGATATTTAGTCTTTAGTTTAAGAATATGATTTACTTTTTGTGACATTTTGCTATACTCTGTTTTTAAATTGTTGTTAAATCATCTATCATTGATTTGTACACACCTTTTCTTTGATGAGTTTAGCAGAGTTACATATTTGAATTTTCCTAGCGCTCATTCAAAATGCCAATTTTATCTCCCACTTTTATGTGTGGATTGTTTGTGGATTTTTGTCTTTTTTTTCCAATTTTGTCTTTGAAACTAATTATGTGTCTTCTATTTCATGCTCATTTTTGGGATTTTTCATGTGTGCAAAGCAAGCCTCAAAGAGCCTCTGTTTGTTTCTGGACTATATCAGTTGTTATTCTAATGAAAATTAATTTTGCTTTTCCTGGTACTGTCTTTTTTGGTATCTAGACTCATGTAAAAGGGCCTATACTGATTTACTTGTTTACAATTCTGGTTCAGTTCTTTAAATTTGCTCACACATATTGCATTAAAGTATTTCCTTCATCCACTGCACTTCATTTTATTATGATCAGTTCAACACTGTCAATGAGTCATTTTAGTATCAGCTTAATTTCCACTCAGGTTTTTGGGTTCAGCTTTATTTTGCTTAACCATTCTATGTGCTAAGTAGGAAATACTTCATGATGAAGGTAGTCATTAGAATGTCCCCCACTCTAAATATTCAAGATTGTAATTTTAAAATTTTGAGAATTGTATTTTTATTTTAGTATCTGGCAAAACGTAATATAAATGAAATTGGTATGTCAGATTTTACCAGACCTTGAGATATGCCAAGTAGACATGCTAACCTTGCTTCAAGAAGGTAGTGTAGATAAGTGGCTGCGTTGTCACATCAGATAAAAAATAACACAAAAAGCTACAAGCTACAGTTTTAAGTACTTCAGAGGTTTATGGCATAATGATGCTTTTGAGAAGTGCTTCTCAATAAAGATGTTTTATATCTAAAAAACAGAAAATTATTAAAAAATTAAAGATCCCTTCCCCATGCCCTTCTTTTGAAACTTCAGTATGCTTGATTGTTGAATGAACAGTCCATGTGTCAGATTAGCTATTTAAATGTAGGAATACCTCTGTGATATTTAACAGATGGTAGTTAGGCTTTTTCTTTGTTTTAAATTCTGTTAGTTTAGGAGATATAATTACTCCTTTTTTGTAGTATAAATGAAAATTAGAATTATATTGAAACCTTACTGTAGTCTCTTTTTTGGTTTCAGCTTTGGCTATGTTTGAGTTTCCTTCATCTTTCTTTACAGCATGTGTTTACTCTAGCATAGAAGCTTACCTCTGCACCAGTGGTTTTTTTTCAGCTTCAAAATTGGTGCATTTCATACAAGTTGATCAGGCTGCGAATGTTACTTGTTACAGTAGTTGAGCACTCCAGTGCATGACTCTGGCATAAATCTTACAACAGCTTGCTATTTAGAAGTTTCATTTCAGTGTTCTAGAGATTAGATTAGAGACCTGAGAGAGACCGTTTAGAAAGTGCGAAACTGTGAAGGAAATGTTTAGATATTTCTGTTTTTATGAATGAGCCCTTACTTCTTCTGTTGTGCCTTTCTTTGAAAATGAACTAAGTGTTTGTATTTTTAATGCAGACAGCGAATTACTTATGAATATGCATAAATTTGTTGCAAAGCAGATGCTTTCTCATGTTGTTCTTCAATTTGAAAAGGAAAAACACAAAATGCAGCTTTACTAAATGGAAATTTCAAAAAAACTATGTACTAGGGTAATATTTTTGCATTTAGAACATTTCTCTGTCCTCATTTTGCTGCTTAACTTGATTCTGGAAGCTGAACTTATGGTATTTAGTAGAGTGCTTTATATCTTTGTTTTTAAGTAAGTAGAATTCAGTTCTACAAAGCATATTTAAAAATCTTGATAACATTTTTGTGATCAATTATTTATAGCTTTTTCTTTTGCATAAATGCTATTAAAATTAATAATTTGTTTTTTTCTTAAATAGAAATTGTAGTTGCTGAGAGTGTTGTTGTCATTAAGAAGCTACTGCAAACCCAGCCAGCACACCATGGTGAAATTATTAAGCATATGGCCAAACTGTTGGATAACATTACAGTGAGTATTTGAACAGAGTGTCCTGTTTTCCTTGTTGACTGATAAAAATCACACCATTTCCTTTGATTTTGGGACAAAAATGGAAATAGATATTAAAGAAATGTGACACAATTTTTATTTCAACATAAAATCTCATTTTTCATAACCTTCAAGGGAGAGGAAATTGAAGCTATCAGATGGAATCAATTTGTGCCTTAGACCTGGGTAGCTGTTTTGAAAGAGGTCCCTTGAAATGTTGCGTATTGCTAGTACAATTTGACCAAGATGAACAACAGGTTTAGAATGTGGAATGGTGAAGTTGAAATGTAAATCAGGGAAAAATAGGACTTAATATCAGGATTCTCAACCCATTATCTCAGTGACCTGGGATGGAGTTCAAAAAAACCATTCTAAATATTTTTCTATACCCTAAAATCACCTGACCTATTTCATGGTACCAGACACCTGCTTTGTGTGTGTTACAGTGTTGCTTGAAGTTGCATTTTAATATGGGTATTTAAAATTCTATGGCATGTAAGAGCAAAATGTGCATTTTGACCTATTATCTGTCCTTGGATTAAATTGATGGTTAGGTATGTCAGTATTTATTTCCCGAATTCACCTTATAGTTCCAGTTACTGATAAAACATTCAGTGGTCTATCCTAAATTACAGTGGAGATCTAAAGACCATTAGCTACCTACTGCATCATAACCCAAAGGTGACAGGTTTTGTTGTGTCAATAATTATTTTTCTGTACATGCTACAAAACAGAAGGTGAATTATTTTATAAGCAGCTGGGAGAAACCCCACGATCACTAGCCATGTTCCTTGTAGGGGACAGCAGCTGCAGGAACTTGACTTATTTAGTGTGGAAAAAAGGAGACTGAGAGCAGACCATGCTGCGCTTTAGAACTACCTGAAAAGAAGTTGTAGTAAGGTCAGTGTTGGTCACTTCTTCCAAGTAACAAGCAATAAGACAAAAGGAAATGGCCTCAAGTTGTGCTAGCGGAGGTTGAAGCTAGATATTAGGAAATGCTACTTCACTGAAAGGGTTATCAGGAGTTGGAGCAGCCTGCCTGCGAAAGTGGTTGAGTCACCATTCCTGGAGGGATTTGGAAGTCCTGTAGATGTGGCACTTAAGGACATGGTTTAATGGTGGACTTGCCAGTGCTAGGCTGGACTTGATGTTCTGAAAAGTCTTGCCTAACCAGAACAGTTCTGTGATTCTGAAACTTCATAGGTCATCTTAGTCCAACCTTCCTCACTCCTTCAGACACTCCTGAAAACCATAAGCATATTTTTACTTGTTTTGAAAGGTGATATTTGGATTATATAAGTGCTGAGGATCCAAGTCTAAAATTTTGACATTTAAGATCTACGCGTGCATTTTAAACATTGATCTTACTATGGCAAGAGTGGTTGGGAGTTGACATAAGACAGTTACATTAGTTTTATATCTCCTATAAGACACAGAAGCACAAAGCAAGGTTTCTTTAATCTTATTATATTGGCATGCAATATACGTGTATACAAACACACTCTGTACACACGTATTTTACACAGATTTTTTTTTTTTTCCCCTTGACCTCTTCTGTCAGGTAAAGTATTTCTGGGGAAATTTTTAAATTGAGGTTGACACTGAGGGACCTACCCTGTTGTGCTATGCAAGAGCATACGCCACTGAAAGACTCTTGGATTTGGACACAGAAGAAGCAGCCAAGTTATGAGGGCTTGATTGAACTTGAAAGTAACTAAAGGGTGAGGGAATATGGGAAAAGAAATTCTTTAGTACTCTGAGAGTTGAAGTTAATGTAATACTATGTAGAACACAGTTGGAAAGCCTGAACAAAATTAAGTAAAATTAAACAAAAAAGCAGTTAAGGTAAAAATATTTTTTTTTATTGTTTCTGTCATTATTTAGTCGAGGTAAATGGTGAACACTTAGTCTCTAAAGTAAATAACATTGATGTAAACTGGATGGGTTAAATTTTTGTGTTGGTGCTTGAATTTGTTTCATTCATGTTGTTATAAATCCTACTTATATTAGCCTGGGATTTGATTGTCAGTGATAAGGTGCTTAAAAATATTTTGTAATAGTGGTTTTTTTGGGTCATGCAATCTGAAATTTACTCATTTTTGTCTTCGTCTTCATCAGCCATTTAGAAAGTGATAGGTGACAAGTAAGCTAACTATGTCTGACCAATTATAAAAAACATTGTGTCAAACAATAGTGAGCTCCTGTAGACTTACTGACTCTGGTTTACAGTGAAGCTTAGAACTAGGTGCATTTCAGTTTGCCCTTTAATTGATTGTTTCTTGTGTATCTGGAAATTCCAAGTGCCTATTTATCTTCCTTTAGTTTTGTATGTAATCATTTATACCTTAATTTTTTATCTCAGTTGTATCCTGGGCAAATAATTATTAAGCCTATTTTATAACTTGTATTTGTTGAGCAACTAGATCTGTGCATAGTACAACTTGATCTATCTGTATTCCAGCTGCTATGCTCCATACACTTCAAAAGTTCTGACTGAAAAATGTGTGTCTGATGGGGTTCTGAAGATATTAAACAAGAGAATAATAGGTTCTCTTCAGATTTCCATTTTATAATACCATGAAAATGTTTCAGGTTGGCCATTAATGTGTTAATGTTGTCATGCTTTATAATTTAATGACTTGGTAAGCTGTGAACCAGAGATCTAAGCAGTGCTAGTTTGTGCTAGGTATTCACTCTGAGGTAGGCTTAATTAGTTTTGTGTGTCTAATTTTTAAAGAGAGTGGAGTTTAAAAAAAAATGTGTGTGGGAAAGGGCCATTTAGAGAAAGGTGATAATGGTTGAGTCCGAAACTCCTCTTAATAGTGGAGTTTCATCTCCAGCAGCACCCAAAACTGGTGCCTTAGGGAGAGGGATTTAAAGATAAGAGCAAGTAATTGTGATACAGCTCCAGTGTACCTTCTCAGCTTCTGACTGAATCTTGAGTTTACTATACACCTCATCATGCTTACTAATGTAAAAATGACAATCTTCTCATATTTCATATCTCTTATCAGTCTTCCTGTTCTCTTTTTTCCCCTCTTCTTTGTCTTTCATGATACTTGTATGGTTTTTGAAGTGGAGTGACCAGAAATATGCCCAGTAGGCATGGTATGAAGGAGAAATTTTATGTATCGACATAAGGTTGTTAATTGATTTGTATTTTTTGTCCCACTTCCCTGTGGTTGTACGACTTTTGAGTTCTGCAGAACATTGACTTAACAATTATGCAATTCTCTGAAAATATTAATGACCCAGTATGTGTTCCCTGTAAATAGTGTAGGTTCATCAGTATGTGTAGAATTATTCTATATTTTTTTGAGTGCTGTTATTAATGTTCCAAGGCCAGCTGCATCACTTATGCACTATGTTTAAGTATCTCTAATAAGTCATCTTCAACTGTTCAGGCTCTGTTTTAGTTTAGATTACCTTGAATAATTTTGTGTCAGCAGACTGTCTCCTCACTAAGATAGCCTTCTTCTAGGTTACTTGCAAATCTGTTGAACAGCACATTTTCCCCTATAGGTCCCTGTGGGACATCTGATGATTGCCTTCCCTTGTAAGGGGATTTTTGTCTTTTCTATTATCTAGTCCCTTTGTATTCATGAGAGTGCCTTTCCACCCTGTAAAGGATGACATTTTCAAAAATGTGAGGGGCTTTTTAAAAGCTTTTAGAATATCTTCTTGTCAAATACGTGTCATATAGTGTACTCTTAAAAAAAATCTTTCCTTCAAAACACTGGTGGTCCAGAATTTATCTAAGCAGAAATACATACAGATTTAATCTAAATTAAGTTTTAAAGGGTATTGGTGACACTATATTGCTTAAACTGAGTTAACACAAGAGACTTTTGTTTACATCGAAATATGCCTTTGGATTTATCTTAATTCATTTTAATAATGAATGAATGTAAATCAGCCTAGCAAGAATTAGCTCTGTGTAGGAAAGTCTCAGTGGTGTTCTATATTTGTGTATCTCCTCATATAAAAATGCTATAGTAGTCTCAAAATTTGTTTCTCCTATTTTCTTTTTAGAAGAATATTTTATGATGTGCCCTGTAGTCATGGCTTTCTGAGTGATGAAAATATTGCAGTTCTGGTGTGATTTTTCTCCAGACTTTGTCTTATGGTACTATCAAGGCAGATATTTTTTTTTTCATTCATAGCCTATGAATTATGGCATCCTTTGTTTTCATTACAGTCTTATCCCAAGTTCTGTCTAGAGTATGAGATATGTCTGAAGTGTTTTCTAATCTAGGGATGAAGAGGATTACTTCTTGATGGGATACAGAGAGGATAAAGACTTGCAAATTTAGAGCTCAAAATAAGATAGGTGTATGTAACTTTGAAGAGCTTAATATGTGAGGAAAAACATGTCACTCAGGAAAGCAATTAAGGATTACTAATTACTGCTTTGGGTTAGGATTCTTATTAGCAGAGTAGGTGACTGGGAGGTTTTGAAATTGCTCTGTCCATCCAACAGTAACAAACTTAAGTTCCTCTTTAGTATACTTGCATAAATACTGTTTATTGCTATGTTTTTTATTTGGCTTCAAGGCAGAGGCAGCTTGGTTTCTTTGAAATTCTCCTTTCCCTCAGTATTGGTAATGTATCATAGGGTATGACATTAATATGTTCACATGTATATTCATTCTGCAGACTTCGGATTCCAGCCACATTCTTTTCCCTAACATAGACTTTGGCAATGTATTTTTAAACCTTTATCCAAGTAATGACTTAATAAAGAATACTCATAAAGTGATAATTTTTTTACTTCCTCTAATATGTATGTAATTAGAGAGGAATGGTCTTTGTGACCACTACATGGTCTTTGGTCTAGAGGCTCTGCACTAAAATTCAGCTTGACTAAAACATAATCTATGTAAAACCTGTATGCTCTATGTGAGATGGCAGTCATTGGAAGAGATCCTTTTTTAAAAGAAATTTTACGTTTAGAGGTTCAAATAGTAGAGGAGTCCTCGAAGGCCTACCATTTGAAAACAAAAATAAATGTTTGTCTTTTACTCGTGTTCTTTCCTGTGTACCTTTTGTTCTCACTGCTAGTCTGACATTTCACTTCAACATCATCCCTCATTCTGTTTCCGATTCAAAGTAAAATTTTAAAAATTACTAGCTATGAAAATTTTATTCTGAATGCAGAAAATAAGACCTCATTTGGAATTTGATTATCTTCTCATTTTGTGACAAATGTGAATAACCGGAATTGGTGATTTTAAGTTGTAATTTTGCCTAGTATTGTGTTTAATAAGTTTTGAGCTGAACTACAGTAGTATTTTAATTGTGCTGTTTAGAGTGATCAGTAAAATCCTTATAATATCTTTTGCCAAGTGCTTTAACTAGCCAGAGTCATCTTTTGAGGAGAGAGGGTCTGGCTGGTTTTTATTTCTCATTTTTTAACCATTATTTTCCTCCAGACATGTAATAAGTTAAAACGGCAGTAAAAACTGTCTACTGGTACTAAGGCTTAAAAAGTGCACTTAACCACTTGCTCAGGGCATATGGAATAGAACATCAGGCAAGTAATTTACAATCCTGTTTGCCTTTGAGGATAATGCAGGGTAGGGCTGAATAATGGAAGTATTATTTCCTGCATTTTTGTTGATTCAAGGTCCCTACTTAAACTATTCTGGAAAAGGTAATGAAGGTCTAGAATTGGCTTTGTTTCTTTTTTGCGATTTTGAATGTCCTGGCAACAGTGGCTGTAAGATCGTGCACTTTGCATTACGTGGCTGAGGACTAGAAGACTCAAATCAGAGGAATTGTCTGAAAATACGGTGGTTTTTTTTTGAACCCAAGTGAATCCAGTGATGCAGAAACATTGGGTTCATCAGTTCAACATACACTTTGCTTTAAAATGGCTTCCATTCGCAGTCTGACTCAAAAGTCTCTAATTGACATGGATTCTTATTGCATAAAATTGTGTTTAATATATACATTATTTACATATTAAGGTAACCACCTAGTTAAAAGCACAATCTCATGAGAAATTTCATCTGTCTTCTGTTGTCAGTATTTTTCAAATTCATCTTTGTTTAGCCTATTTATTTTACATTCTAGAATGCAATTTTATAATTACATTTGATTTTAATTACTTCTGATAATTTCTTTTTATAAACTGGAAAAAAAAACTTAGAGGAGTAAAACACCGTGCTTACATGTACACTGTTTAAGTATAGTCCTGCGTTTTAGTAGGAAATATACAGTATTGATATTTGTCTTTCATAATTAATACTGACATTAGTCTGCACTGTGAGCTTTTTTTGCTTTACGAAAAGACAATAATAGGAAAAGGGATGTTTCTAATAGGGTGCTGCCCAGAGTGTGGTACTTGGTGATCTCTCATAGAAGTCTAATATTTTAACAAGTCTATAATGAAATATTTTAGAAAAATAAATCTAGCATAACTGAAATCTAAAGTTGCCTATATATTCTTATTTAGAGGTATCTATCTGTACAGCAGGCAACTTGAACTGCTCCAATACTGGAAAATTTAATGTACCACTCAATTACTATTCTTTAGCCCAATTTAAAATAATAGATTGGGAGTGAGGTCTTAATGCAGTGTAACCTTTGGAACATTAGAAATAACCTCTTTCCCTTTTGAAATCAGTGTACAGTAATGGCATCAGTTCTACCATTACGCAGGTGGACATATTCTGACTGCATTTAAAGTTTTTATATTTAACAGTCCTTCAGTAGCTTGTTCCCCTCTCTCACACTGTTAACTTCCAAGACCATTTACACTTTTGTTAATTCACAAAAAAAATTGATCTGTATCTCAGTCAGTATTTATGTATATTTATTTATGGTAAATCACTGTTCTATAACCCTCCCTATCCGTTATATTACATGTACCTTAAATGTCTTTTCCATGTTTAGAATTGGCACCCATCTCTTGAGAGGATGTTTTTGTTGTTGTTGGACCCCTGTACTGTGTTGTTCGATGATCTGATTGCTTTCTCTTTCAGCAGAGGCAGTCCTCTGTTCTTCCTATGACATGCCTATTTGTATTTTAGTTGGCATGTGTGTTTGCAACAACATGAGGCCTAGAGGCAGATGTTGTCAGGTTGTCTTTATTAGAAGCTGCTACCAAATGTTTTTGAGGAGTAAAATGTGTTTAATCATTAACATTTGTTGTGAAGATAATTAATATTTCTTCACTATGGCTGAAGGTTCTGTAAGCTATAGTTTGGGAGTTGAACCTTGGTAGTTTACTTGCACTGATTGCTTTCATGGATGTAGCTGGAAAGCAATGCTTTCAAATTTTATGTGTACACATGATAAGATACTTAATAGTTGGTTCCCGTTGTAATTCTGAGATGTAGATATTCATATGTAATTAACTGACATATACTGGTAAAGTAGTTAAAACATATATAAAAGATGCAAAGAAACAGATGCCTAGAAGAATTTTCTTGTTGAATAGTTTCTTCCTCTCAGGGAAGGGGAACAAATTTTTCAGAGAGGTAAGTAGCTCAAATCCAGTTTTTAATTCGTCCACCAGGTAATGCAGGCTAGCTCGACTTTGAGAAAAGTCTGTATTTAATATTTCACAGAATCACATAGAATCACTAGGTTGGAAAAGGCCTCCAGGATCATTGAGTCCAACCATTCCTATCAACCACTAAACCATTCCCCTCATCCACCCATCTTTTAAACAGCTCCAGTGATGGTGACTCAACCACCTCCCTAGGCATTTCATGTAACTCCTAACTAGTTCTCAATAAACTCTGTGTGAGGCATGAACTTCTGTTCCCTTCTGTGTTTTAACATTTTACTTCCCCTCTGTCTATGACAGTACTGTGCTTTCAAAATTAGCACCATATGCTGGGGGTTCATATGAAAACTTACTGCCAGTTATTTCAGTGAAAGAGTCAAGTAGCTCCCAAACAATTATGACTGGTCAGAATCTTAATTTTCTGGTCAGAGTGAACCCTAAATTTCCTGTCTCTCCAAAATCTGGTGTTCAGCTGGCCTTGGACATTTGCAAAAATATGAATCTCACTGTCATAAAAATAAAAATTAAGGAAAGATAGGAATAGCCTTAGAAGGAATTATTATGTTTTTAAAACAGATAGACAGGATTTGAGGAAACTGTATTGTTGGAAACCATGCAATGTTTTGTTTCAGCATGGTGCTCAGTGTAATCTGGTGGCAAGAATTCCCAGCCACACCTTGGATTCTTTTCCCAGCTGCCACCAGCTTGTCCTGTGAACATGATGAATACATCAGTTCTGGATGCCTCTGTTTCCATGCTTGCTCAGTTTGTCTTGTCCACTCATAATGCACGATTTAGGGGCAGAGTCTTTCTTAGATTTGTACAAATATTCAGTCTAACACAGTGGCCATACTGAACAGTATGGTGACAGTTGCGTGACAGTTGTCTTTAAACAGTATTTTGTTTAACTTCTTACTAAATACAGGTACATAAAAGTACACAAGTAATCTTTGTGAATGTATTAACTAACAGTGCATAATATTTTCTCAGGTTCCGGTAGCCAGAGCCAGTATTCTCTGGCTCATTGGCGAATACTGTGAACGGGTTCCAAAGATTGCACCGGATGTTTTGAGAAAGACAGCCAAGAGCTTCACTACTGAAGATGACCTTGTAAAGTTGCAGATCTTAAATTTGGGTGCAAAACTGTATTTAACAAACTCAAAGCAGGTAAGCTTAAATTCAGAAGTAAGCTTAAGTAAGAAGTAAGCTTAAATTCACATATTTAGAGCCAGGATAGATTTTGTGCAGTCTGTATAGATCAGTGGTGATTTCTTTTATGTAAGTAACAAAAGCTAGTCCATGTTATTCTACAAAGAAAAGCTGAACATCAGTTTTCAAGAAATCTAACAGACTAAATCTAACCTGGAGTCTTTGGGTATATGCTAGGTTGTAAATATCAGTGTAGTGATGAGGTCACTCTTTTTTGCCTTTTTCTTTCTTGGGGAAGTTGTGGATTTTGTAATTCACATAAACATGAAAGTTTTATAAACTGTATTACTAGTATCGGATAGGAGATTTTCCAGCTATTATTTGCTGTTTTCTGTATCTAAGACCAAAATTTTCGAGAGTACTGTCAATTTGAACAAGCAGCTGTTTATTTTTGATTAAAGGTATCTAAAAGGAGATGCCAGGAAAAGGCTTTGTTATGTCTTTCCACCAGTGCTCATCTTGAACATAATAACAGTTTTCTTATTTTCTATATTTTTACTGTTGTACTTCACCTTATGGAAAGGGTGGATTATGATCACCTCTAGTAATAATGATAATCTAAAAATGTCAGATGATATAAAAAGGTAAGCTTAGATCTCCAGCCAGCTTAAGAGGAACAGCTGTGTGAGTGTGCCAGGTGCCACATTCTGCTCAGTGATAACATCGTGAACTTTATCACTCTTTGACTATTGAATATTGATAGCGTCTTGATACTAATTTTTCACTGTAATTCCTGTGATTAATATACAAGATTGTAAAATCAAAGAATTAGAACAAATGCCTTGTTTGACATGTATACACTTCCCTAGGCTGCTAGATCTTTGTTTTACAACAGCTTGGACAGCACAGAATCTCATACCTCTGCAACTGTGACGTTTTCCCGTTCCTTGATAGCTACATCCAGCTACAGAACTTTCTCTGTCTGAGACTTCATTCTTTAGGGCAGAGGGGAAATGTACTGTCTTACCATGCATTCAGATATGAGTGGATACTTGTCCTGTGATTATAGTCTCAAATTTGATAGGAATGGTTGGACTCAATGATCCAATGGGTCCCTTCCAACCTGGTTGTTCTATGATTCTATGAAATGGGGCGGTTAGAAAACATGGCTTCTTTCAGTCAGTGCTCATCTTAATGAAAATGCTGACTGAGCTAGGAGTGGATTTGAAACTAGATGATCTTTAAGGTTCCTTCCAACCCAAACCATTTTTATCTAACCTGTCTAGTTTTGACCCGTTAAATAATATTTACTACTTTTCCATATAATTTTTGTAATTTTATCCTAGTTTTTCCACACCATATTTCACTAAAAAAAATCCATTGCCTACAATGAGATGATGATTTCTGTGATACTCTTTTTCTAGTTTCACATCTTAAAACTTTTAAATAAAGGGTTACGCAACATGTCATTATTAGTGTTGCATAACCCTTTATTCAAATACAGTAATGATGATACATCAGAATAAATTGTCTACTGAGATTTTTAATAAATTATTTAATCCAAGAGTATTTTCCTCTCTTAGTTTTAGAATATGGAAAAAGCTTTTTTTCTCAAGTGGTCAAGCTATTAATATACAAAATTCTAACAGAGCAGGTTGATGGCTTGCTCCTTCCAAACTAAAATGTGATAGTTTTAGCTCGCAACACTTTCCTTGTGTCTACATCCTTATTCCAAGGAGTAATTTTAATTTGCTTGCTTAGTACTCAAACATTTATTCCTGGAAGGACTTCAGTTCCTAAAAGATCTAGTCTCAGTCTTAATTTTGTAAAATTGAAGGTAAATGTTGGGCATTTGACTGCTCAGTTCTTGCTCTGTCCATCTTTTCTCATACCCATATTTTCTCCATCCATATCCCACTTCATCATATGGTTCTTTTTGGACTACTTTATTGTTTTCAGCCAGCCAATGAAGTTGTGAAAAGTCTCAAACATACTATGTGACTTATTGAAAAGTAGGGGTAAGATAGCCAAAAGAGACTCAACACCAACTAAACAGACAAAAAGAGCTCTTTCCCAAGTTAAGGAAAGGCAGGTAAATCTGATCTGTTAAGTCTGTTTTGGAGAAAAAGCACAAAATTCTAGGGTAAATAAGAGTTTGGGGGGCTTTTCTGTCGCTCTTCATTTCCTTAGGTGTATGTTCAAACCCTTAACGCAGGATATTCTGAGGAATGCATTTTAAGATGCAGTGTTTTTCTAAGAATTTACATTATCCCTTAAATCCTGTGATCACCCTGTGAATTTTCAGAGACTGTTCATAATTTAAGGAAGACTTGAAGGTTCAGTCCTCTCTAAATACGTAATAAGAATAGGCTTTCCTCTGTCTGTGTTGTTTGATGAACTTGCTTCCCTATTTTTCATCACCTGGGGACATAGGAATCTTTATGAATGTGCTAGATAGTAGTCTAAATGGGGCTTATATAAGAGGAAGTGTTGTGCAGAAAATGTCGTCTAATTGTCTTAGCTGTTTCTTGAATATAGCAGGAAGAATAAAGAGATTTTGATGGGTTTCTGTTGTGTAGCACAGCAAGAGTCCCACCAGATAAAATCCCGAGTAGTTGTAGTGCGTAAATAGATATGTCAAATGTGGTTTAGCCTTATATATCCAAAGAATCAAGTTCCTGCAAGCTAATTATATCAAAGAGTGAATAAATAGCTGTTTTGTTCCCATTGTAGAGCCTCGTCTGTTGGTGATATCAGTATTCTAAAATTTTTCAAGTGGGTATCTAGCAAAAGGTTAATTGCAGCTAATATGGGATAGGCATTAAGTTCTTAAATAAAATGATTGCTGCTAGAATATTCTAGAAATGTTGCTGAAGGTTGACTTGAAGTACTCATACTAGTCAAAACAAAATGTACAAGCAATAGCAATAGATTCTAACAGTGTGGGGATAAAAGAAATTATATTATGCCTATATAATGAGCATGTCCTGATAACAGGCGATGTTGACATATGATAATAAATGTATTATGTCATATATCAGAATGCTTTGTCTTTCTGTTTTTTGAAGTAGTCATAGTGTGAAGATTCTGTCATATTTCACCAAATTGATGTGCTTGCTCAAATTATTTTCAGCTTCTTAGAGATATTCTTTTTTTGGAAAAGCTGATGTGTATTCACTAGTTTATTTTTTTTATATAAAATTAATTGTTCTTTTTAGCTACCTCTATGAAGAAAACCTTCATTACTTGTTTAGTTGCATTGTCATAAAGCAAGAAAAAGAAAGTATTTTCTTCCTGGTTTCATGAAAACTATACTATGTCTGATACTTGGAAAGCGACTTCTTGCTGATAAGGAACATTCTTCCATATAAATTTGTTGTGTCTTTATCTGTACTGATGATATGGAAAATATATTTTAAGGGGCAGGAAAGGGAGGAGGAAAAGGGGAAGGATTGTGGAGAAAATGATCCCATCAAGGAAAACACAGTGTTTCAGCATCAACTCTTTATATAATTTCATCAGTGCTCACTGAAAAAGTGCCTACCATGATAACAAGGCCTTCAACTTTTCCTGTCCCTATGATAATTCACAAGTGAAGACCACTGTGTTTTATGACCTGTTCTGCTGAGCTTTTTGCCATGACAGCAAGGAGTCTTGTTTTGTTTTACAGAGGTGAAGTGGTAGCAAAGGCTGCAGGAGGCATCCTTGATTTAGTTTAATTCATCCAAACTGGGAACTCTCCCTTTCAATTCCATTTAGATTGAACAGCATGAGTGCAGATTACGCATATTCTGTATGATGCAGTTGTTTAAAATGTTATACCCTGATACAGCAATTGCTACCAATGAGTTGTGCAATACACATGGAAAGGTTTTACCTTTCCCAGAGCTAAGACAATACCTTAGGGGAAAAAACATGTTTTCACAGAAACAGTTCTTGGGTATCAAGAGGGAAAAAAGAAAAGCGTTGCACTATAATGTTTTTTTTTTTTTAACTACACTTTTAGTATTATTCTAATGTAATATAATTAATTTCTTCAAATCATAGAGTGTTTTGTGAAACGCTGCATACATTACATTGTATGTGGTTAAAATTCAAATAATTTTTTGTTTACTGTGTATTTGACTTAGAGGAGTTAGTCAATATTCTGAAAAAATATCAGTTTACATCTCTAGACAAAAAATTAACCTGCATCCTCAAGTCAGAAATTATTACACTGAACTATTCTTAGCAAATTGTGCAGCACTGTATTGACTGATTATTTTTTTTAAATATTTTCCCACTCAAATAATTTAAACTGTGTTATTGTTATAACAATATCATGATAAAGGAGATATGCGTGCAAGGTTGTTTCTTTGTATAAAGAAAAGAGCTCCTCTTAACAATACATTTTTAACCTATGCTATTCATCTCTTGTAGGTTGAAATACCAAAAATTTACTTCCTTGTGATCGTATATTATTTTTGCTCTTTTTCATGTTTGCTTGTATGTAAAGGAAGTGGCATACTTCTTTCAAATGTATCTAATGGATACAAGTCTGTTCCTCACTATTGTTCTGGTTACACTATGTTATTGCTAAGATACTGGGAAAGTCTCTCTGATTTCTTATATTCTTTCTTTATTTTTAAAAAATTTAACTGAGTTATTAAAATTATTTAATACATGTTAATATTCTCAGACATCAAATTAGGAAGTCCTGTTATGCTGTAAAAAGCTGTGACAATATAAGTTGCTCCCTTACATAAATAAATAAATGACCGA
Organism: Coccyzus lansbergi; assembly: GCA_033558105.1. Classification (NCBI taxonomy): domain Eukaryota; kingdom Metazoa; phylum Chordata; class Aves; order Cuculiformes; family Coccyzidae; genus Coccyzus; species Coccyzus lansbergi. Next base: position 1,018,781 of record JAUMJK010000362.1, read on the forward strand.
TATTACTGGAGGCTTTAAGCTTCAAGAAAAAATGGAAGAAGTCTTTTATCCTGGTTTTTAGAGGGCATCAGCAGCTTGCTTTTATGAAAAAGTAACAGCTAAATGCACTGCAAATAATTTGCAGTAATCCAGTTCAGTGATTCATGTGTCTGCTTTAATGGGTCATAATTCAGGATAAAGTAACTGAGTGCAGTCAGAGTGCAGACACTGCTTATGCCAGGGACAGTATCTCTTCATAAAACACACCTCAGCAGAAGCAGTTTGCCAGCCCCCTAATACCCTCTGATGTTTTGATGTCCTGCATATTTTTCCGATTAAGTTTTGAGTGCCATGTTTTTAGTTGTATTTCCACATTCATTATCCTCACGTAGACCCTTCAGCGAGTTTGCCATATATGATTATTTTTTTAATGATGCCTTTCTTTCCACTTCAGCAGTTTAATAATGTAGCACATGGCTGCTTCTCAGTACTCAGCATTCACCTCCCCAATACAGAAGAGGACATGTGCTTTGGCTGCAGAATTCCATTTGCAGCTTTAGAAATGCATATTCCCTGTGGAACAACATTTGTTTGACATAACCATTCATTTTTATTACCTCTTTAAATATGTTTATCCAGAGTTATCAATAATCATAAATAACTTGTATTCTGTTCTTGTCCTGGTTTTTTTCCACAGACAAAATTGCTTACCCAGTACGTATTAAATCTCGGCAAGTATGATCAAAGCTACGACATCAGAGACCGTACAAGATTTATTAGGCAGCTTATTGTTCCGAATGAGAAGAGTGGAGCTTTAAGCAAATATGCCAAAAAAATATTTCTGGCACAGAAACCTGCCCCATTGCTTGAGTCTCCTTTTAAAGGTATAACTGCCAAAATCATTTGGTAAATATTCATTGTGTCAAGGAATGTGGCAAACTGTTCTATTTCTAATATGTTCGCAAATTATGTTACTTAGTAAATACAAATGATTAATATGCAAGGATACTCGCTCTGCTTACTTGCTTTTCAGCAAGCAAGGTTTGCATGGTGCAAACATAACGCACTTCTCTGATAAACACTGACAAACTGATCTATTTCTATTCATGCAGATTTTAAATTTGATTTAAATAACAGAAGATGTGTCTTCTGAGGGGTACTACTTTTCAATTTATGAAAATATCTCTAGTATTTTATCTAGACTTTAACAGAAGATTGTTAATGTGAGTGTTGCAAATGTTTTGTGAATCTGAAATAGATTGAATCTCAGCAGATTAAATTTTTATCATTTTTCTCTAAAGTCACAGTTTTCTCTGTGTGTTTTCTCTCTTTTTACAAGTAAGAACCATTGTCTGTCTTCTCAAATTAAAAGGTTATCAGGTTATCTTAATTAAAAATGCTCTGTTATTGTGATGATTTGCAATTTTAATTTTCATACTTACTTAGTCCCAGTTTTGAAGCTTTAAAAGGAGCTGCATTTTGAAGAAAAACTATTAAAATTCTGGATGTGTTTGTGCCAAGACATGTATATGGATTGTTTAACTGTGCTGTCATTCTTAATATTCACAGTAAAGTAATTTTTAGAGAAGCTACATTTCAGAGCAACACCTCTAAACACACTGACTGATTAGCTTTTTTATTGACCATTATGGGGGAGATTATTGTAATCTATGGACTGAAATCAGTTTTTTGACCTATGAAGAGCTTCCTAGTTTATATTTATTCCATGGCATTTGAGGTAATATAATGGCAATTACCTTTAGCCCTGATTAAGATTACTCTTTGTGGTAGAGCTCATGGTGTTTGTGTATTTCTCCCCTCCCCCCCTTTTTTTTAATAGATCGAGATCATTTCCAGCTTGGCACCTTGTCTCACACACTGAACAGCCAAGTCTCCGGCTACCTAGAGCTGTCTGACTGGCCAGAGGTGGCGCCTGACCCCTCTGTCCGAAACGTTGACATAGTTGAGTCGGTACGTCGGCATCGGTATAAGTAAATTCACTGAAGACACTAGTCAATATACAATATTAGCCTAAAGTACAAATATTTAAATACTATGTGTGTGTTGTACTGAAAAACGTTGATATGTGTGAACATCACATTGCATATTTTAACTTGAAAATGGAACATCTGGAAACCTGAACAGTGCTTACCCTTTTCTTTACAGTGAGAGAAATGGATCAGCAATAGGCCATTTCTGCTTTGCTCATAGATTAAATGGGCTTTCTCCCTCCATTCTCTGTCACTTTTGATTTCATATCTCATATTTGCTGTGCTGCAGTGTGTTAATTGCTGTTAATGATGAGTGTAGGTGGACTACCAAAGTAGAAGGTTTATTCATGTACAAATCCAAATCTAGACAGAAAAATATTGATAAAATAAGCAGAGGGCAGCAACAAGGAGAAAAATTACGTATGTTTCTAAGCGTGAAGTTTAGTAGAGAACAGGGTTTACATTTCAGATCATTTAGAGAGGATTATTCAGATGTTTAATAGGAAAGTGTCATGTATTGGTGCACTAGTTATTTGTTGACATTACAGGGTTGGTCTACTTCTACCAGTAACTTATTTGTTACTGGATCTTGAACTCCAAGGCTAAGTCATGTTCTGGTGCTAGAGTTGTGATTTATGCATCAGGTACCAGAATCCTACTAAATGTCAGTGAACGCTGCTGAGCAGTAACAGAAATGTAAATGTATTGAATCTATAGTGTGCTGATAGTGCTGCTGGAGATACATCATTGTAACAGGTATACCCAGAAAAGCACATGGTCCTTGTCTTGAACCAGCTAATACAGTAAATTTCAGGTAATTAATTTGCTTATAAGTGTTTAGGCATAAAATGCATAGAGAAGATTCTAAAAGACAGATATGATTTGCAGAAGGCTGTGTACAGCATTATGGTAGAACAAGCATTTTTCCTTAGTGTGTGTATAAACTTCTGAAAGCTTTTATGGGGAGAATCTGAAGGTAGTCATCTGAAGCAAGGGGTTATAAATGGTAGTGTTGGCATGAAAGAATATGTGGAGGCATCTTTGTCCATAAAACCAAAAATTATTGCAGGAAATTGATTGAATGGATCCATCTACAACACAATAGAAAACATCTCCCTCCAATGATTTAAACTTCAAAACAAACATGAAAATACTTTCTTCATGTTTTTTTACCAGTATTTTCTTTGGAGAGTGTCTTGTTGTCATTAATTCTGTGGTTCCTTTAATACTACATGTGCCTACACAATGTATGTAAGTGAAGTGGAATTCTTAAGCTGCAATCCACAATTAAATTGTCATTTATATCCAAGAGAATATTGACTTTTAAAATACTAGTTGCTGGATGGTGCATTATAAAGCCTTAGCAGCTTTTGTGTTTAAGAGGAAGACAGTTTTTCTCTAGAGCCATACACATTGCAGGTCACTGTTAGAGCTCCTTCAAAACTTAATCTTACTGATCAGTGTAGTCACTAAGGAGACCTGTATCACTCCGTTGGTATAGTTGTCTGCCTATTTGGTTTTTTTCCTGGACTAAGTTATTATTCTTCTCTGTATACAAGAGGAAAATCTGGCAAAATATTGCTGTGTTCTGGTGTTCTTTGATGGTAACGATGACTTGTATTTGGAGAACCACTAAAGTAGTAAAATACAATTCATCTGTGGCTGCTGGAACTTATGTTACCTTCTATGTCCACATTTTCTTTCCTGTAAAAATGGCGATAATAAAGGTTGTGACTAGCCATATTTCCCCTTCATTCTAGACATAGCCAAAAATATGGGACCTAGAGATAAAACTGTAAGGCTTCAGGTCCTTTAGGTAAAGAAATTTATTTATGGTTACTTATGCTTTTATTCTGCCTTGGTAAATCTTTTTCTATACCTTCTAATAGACATATTTCACCTTTTATAGTCATCTAAAAAGTTTTAGTTTTTCTAAGTGTGTAAAGGAAGAAAAGTTTAATAGTTTCTCATTACGTGCTTAGAGGATTTATTTTGAAATTGTTCAATACTACTATTGTGAGGGGTTTTCTTTGCTGTGTTATATGTATATTTTTGTATTGGTGGTCCTGAAAGTAAACTTAAGTTGAAATTTTTTTACAGGCAAAGGAGTGGACTGGAATTCTAGATAAGACAGAGAAAGGGAAACCTACTGAAAAGTTCTACTCTGAATCAGAAGAGGAAGAAGATGAGTCTGCCAACACCAGTACATCCGGTAGGTGTTTGGAAAGCAACTTGTGTCTTCATGGTGGAGAACTGTATCTTCAGATCTTGCCACTACTTATAAAGAATTAAAAAAAAAACCACCCTAGAGCTATCCATGCAATTAGGAACTCGGAAATTTTATGTTCAATATAGCTGTGCAGTAACTACTAATTTTACAGATATGGCTTGTGTGTTTACTTAATGAATTACTTCAGTTTATTTCCTAGTTAAAAAGGAAACTCATGCTTCGAGTCTAGTAAGAGTAATGAGAGTTTGTAAAAACAGTTAAAAATGAAGGCATCTAACTGTTTGTGGGAAGTGTGTCTATATGTTTAATTCTTGAGAACTATAAATCTTGAAAGTTTTTGGAATTCATTATTGTTGAAGTACAGATTTGATAGCTTGTGCTTTTGTGTTGATCAATAGCCAAACTTGTTTAACTATGTAGTCTTCCAATAAATTGTGTTACAGTACAGCTCTCAAGTTCTGCGTGATGTTTTCTATTTATTGTAATAGGGGTGATAGTGCAGAAGATAACTGGTAACTGCTTATCAAGTTCAGTGAGCAAAGGTTCTCTTGTGCAGTGTCCCAGTTAATGCCAGATAGGCAGTTCCCTGAGACAGCCATTTCAGTAGATGAAGAATATAGTTTTCCAGGTCCATACTTCAGACACAGAAAATTTTTAGCACTAGAGACTTAAAGCAATTGTCAGCATCTAGCTGAATGGAAGAGGGTGACCTTAATATCTGAATATGGAGTTTCTTTCCTCACATTCCTAAACTCAGGAACAATGTGGAAGAAGTGCTTCAGATTTATATCACTTAAATTAATGATCTCTGAAGTAAGAGAAGAATATATTCACTTCAGATACTTGAGTATTTGGTAAATATATGATTAATTAGAGGAGAAGTAATTTGTTTAAATAAGTGATTCAATCATGATCACTACCAGTCTTCAAGAACAAATTATCTAATTAAGGAATTGGTTGAAATCTTGTAGTTGAGTGAATGTATAGAGAATTTGAGGTCATCACCAACTCCTAGTAAGGTTATGTAGTTTTGAAGAACCCACATGCAATTAGTATATTATTGAGCTTTCTGATGTGATACAGTGTAGTACTATAGGCTGAAAAAGACAGTTTTTAACCAATAAAATTTTGTAAACTTTAGGAGGAAATGCTCTTCTTGCCTGATTTTGATGCAGAGTGAAAAATGCTAAAGCTTGCAGTTGGATCTTAAAACACTAAAACAGTATTTTAATTCAAACAAACTCAGATTCCCAAAATACTAATGATGTAAATAAAAAAAAAAAAATTAAGAGTTGTTTTTATTTCAGAGAACGAGTCTAGCAGTGAAAGTGAGAAGGAAGATAAGGAGACGGGCAGCAGTGATGAGAGTAGTGGGAGTTCCAGTGAAGAATCAAGTGACAGTGAACCAGATAGCAAAGAAAGTAGTGTGAAGAAAGCATCTAGAGTTGCTGCTGAAAGGTAAGTACACATTTCTGTGGTGTCAGTTTTTTGTGATAATAGGTGTTTAAAGCAGTCTTCATGTAAATACTCTGCTAAGCCTTTAATACAATTGGGGGTTTATTAACCAAGGAGTGTTACCTACTGTTTCAATGTATGGCAGTAATATTCTGTCTATAAACTGGGTTTGTATTTTCATTAAATCAGACTACTCTTATGTTTGGAATTTATTTCTGACTTCAGTAAAATCTGGGGTGGCTTTTTGAAAATTAATGTGACCTTGGGAGACTGAATAAGTGATCAAACAGTTGTGTGAAACACTTAATTACCTTTTGCAGCAATTTTGCTGAGAGCTAAAATTAAGTCCTTCAACAGTTTGCCATTATGTAACTAAGACAATTGATTTTTCTAAATAGTGTTATATTAAAAAGATTATGATCCAAATATTAGAGGCAAGGGCTGTGAAGGGAAACGGTCATAAGATATTTGAGTGTTAGCGCTTTTTAAGATTACCCATTATCAACAGCATTATCATGTATTAAAGTATCATTAAAATCTTGAGTAATTGGGGCTAATACCTTGGATTGTATGAATCTGTTTCTTCCACTGCTGTCAGGAAGTGGCCTCTGCAGACATGATCACCCTTTACTCTGTAGTGTGCTGCCAGCTCACTTGATGAGTTTGCAGCTCAGCTCAGTCGTGGCTGACAGCGCTGATTGGGGCGCAGTACGCACTCTGCTCCTTTTATTACAGACAGTAATTAAAGCAGCTCGCCTTGCCACTTCCATAACAAACACAGCATAATGCCCTAATTATGACTTTATTAATTTAAGTCAGGATTTAATGATTTTAAAAGTGATTTATATTGTTTTTCCTGTTCAGAACAAATGAAATCTGTAGGTTAAATTAATACAGGCTTTTCATCATCTGAAAGTTAAAAAGCTAGTTACCAGTAAATTCTTTTCATTAGGATAACATCTGAAATTTTAAGCAGTAAGGTAAACAATGATTACCCATCACAACTGGAGGATGTACAATAAAGTAACATTTTTAATCTTGAAATTGAGTTTTAAGGGTAAGCTAAAGATACATTGTTAAAAGACTACTCACATCATTCATGTAATGAATTCACAACTTGTTTGTTGATGCAACTACAGTTGCTGTTCAATGGCAGTGAAGGCAGTGTAGATAATTTTGTCACTGCTTGTGCTATACGTCATGAAGAAGAAACTTTAAATTGTGAATTTTTATGTTTAGCTCATTGACCTCAAACAAGTTTTTAAATGTTACCATAGAGTCATTAAAGTTTGGAAAGACCTATAAGATCATCAAATCCAATTGTCAGCCCAACACCACTGTGCCTGCTAAGTGATGTAGTTTAGCAGGCACGAAGTGCCATGTGTGCTTATTTTTTTTTAACACCTCCAGGGATGGTGACTGCATGACTTCCCTGGACAGTCTGTTCTAGTGCTTGACCACTGCTTGTTGTCTTATTGAAATGTAATTTGGCTAGTACCTTTTTCACCATGATTTTAACAATCAGATATGCTATGTTAGACTGTTTTTGTGAAGTGTACTCTTTGCAAGCTTCAGGGTTGCTGCTTTCAGTAAAAAAGCTTCTGACTAAAATTTGGGGGATTGATTTCAACTTCAATTGTATGCATAGGCATTATTAGCATGGTGTAAATGTTAATACTGATTTTTAATAGTTTTGATTAAATTTGATTTCGGCAATTCAGTCCATGAATGGCTCCTTGGAAGGAGCCATTGCCCTATTTTCTTTTCTGCTACGTTAGATATTTCCATTCTACTCCTTTGTATTTTTTCCTTCTAAAATCACTGCAGTCTCAAGCAGTAATACAGCATAGTGTATTCTTTTTACTGCTTCTAAAGCTAAGCAAAAACATATAGCAGCTTAAACCCCAGCGGGACTCTCAATAGGTGAGCAGTCTGGATTTGTTTAATTGTTGTTAACCTTGTTACCCTTCAAGTACTTTAGTAACCACTTCATTGTCTTGGGGAGGAAGCTGAGTCAGGTGGTGTATGAAACACCTGATTTGGAAATATAAAATGGTTGTCTGCAGATCTGAGAACAGAGAGGTTTTTTTCTATAAGCAATAGTGATTTTTCTGCTCTATGATAACTATTAGAAAACAATTTTCACTTCTTGCAAAATATCTAGGTAGTAACTCCCCCTGAGACAAAAGGATATTGTACTAATTGGTAGTTATAGTGTTATTAGAAGTGAACAATTTTAATAAAATTCAGTAACTGTTAGCACAGAGAAACAAAATCCAACATCGCAACGATGAACAGAACTTTACTATGTGAAGAATAGTGTCCCTGAAGTACTGTAGCTGTAAAGTACTCAATATGACCAAAGGTGTCAGAATCTAATAGCTCTTCTGCATAAACTCTTTAATGAGTTGAAATATTTGTAGATCTTATAAGTCTTATTTCAAGGTGGTTTGATTTAGAAGAATTAACAAAGGAATACATTCCATGCATTGATTTTATTTTTTTAAAGCAGTATTAATTTGCAAAAGCACCTTGTAAGCTATCAAGATTCTGTTAATAATAAGTGGAATAGTATGAAAGGTTCTTTATATAATAAGATGGCAGCTGCTTTTTCTCAGACGTTACAGGATTGATGCATGCAAATAATATTTTTAATATTTAGCATGTTGCCATTATGTTTTGCGCTTTCACTGTTGTAGGTTATATGTGGTATTATATTGTTTAATGCGGTAGAACAATTTTGTGTACCCTTAAGTAAGGTACTACTTCAGCCATCTTTTCTTTTTTACTATAAAGAAATACTGACTTAAAACTCATTTTATAAAACTTTGAGATGTTAACATAGGATATTGCCTAGGCAGATTCCTTTGGTGGTTTTACATGTCTCTTAATCTTTGTTTTTCAATATGTAGTGATTCAGAGGACATTGAACAAAAAGGAAAGGGGATCTCCAAAAAGAGAAGCACATCCAGTTCCTCTGATGCAGAGTCCACTTCATCAGAAGAAAGTTCTTCAGGCTCGAAGTCAGAATCAGACAGTAAAAGTGACTCTGAATCTGGGAGATCTAGAAGAGCTGCCTCTAGTAAGGTAAAATATATTTTTCAAAAGACCCCTGTAAAATATGAAAAGATGCATCTAACCATCTATCAATATTTCACCCTCTGGGAAATTTCATCTGTGGTTATTGATATCTAAAAAAGAACAGAATGTCTGAAAAAGATTTTTGACCATTCATGAAAAGACTAATCCTAAAGTTGTTTGATACTTGGTAAGAGAATTTACTTAGCAAGTAAGAAAATTTTATAAGTGTGTTTTTATTTTCTTCTTGTCATATTTTTACTCCAAATAAAAAAGAATAATAGAATGTAATTATTTCTTTTCATTTACTGATGAAGTAGTGAAAGCATGATACATGAGTAGTTAGCAAAAGTAATAATCATCCCAATTCAGGATATTATATTACAGTGTGACCATAAGGTGTAAGTAAGTACTACAGGACCTGAGTTTAACAGGAACCAAACTAAGAAAGAAATCTTAGTACATTTTCATAAGAGTTTGAGAACATTCTAGTAGAACTATGAGTTTTGTTTTAAAATTTCTTCATTAAATGAGGATAGTACCATTTATGCACTTCAGGTGTATACATAGACTAGTAGAATTAATATTCCTAATGAGTAATCAACTTTTTATTCCTCTCTGTGCTTGAAATGAATAAAGTTTGTAAAAGGCACCATTAATTCAAATACTGTCAGCTTGCTTTTAACATTTATGAAATAACAAACTTTCAAATACATCTTTTTTTGAACTGGATTCGGAAATGTTTGAAGGTGCAGAGGTGTTCAGCAGAGCTATTCATGTGTCTTTAAAGTTTTAATTGCTTACCTTAGTGAAGAAAAAGAGATTAAAAGTTCATTATATTCAAGCTAGCATTATGGACCTAAAGCTAGTAGAATGAATTGATTTCCAGTTCTCTACCTAACCTTCATTTAAAAAATAACTAATTGAGGAACTTTAGGAAATCTTTTAAGGTGGAAGAGTATAAGAATTTCTAAAACTTATCTTTCAGTTATCAAATTATTCCTTGTACATTTCTGTGTATTTTATTAAAAATTTGAATGGTAGGATTATAGGTCAGACGTTTCAATTTTAATACTGATAAGTGGTTTTGAAAATTAAGTCGATACTGTGATGCATCGTTAAATTACATCAAGAGATTTCGGTCAGAACTCCTGTCTAGATTTCTAAATAGTCCAAACGGACATTGTTGCATTGGTTGCAGTTGTAGGAGCTGTAGGACTGATGTGTTTTGAACAGTTAAGAGAGAATGTAGTAGCTTTATTAAACCATTTTGGTATGCATTTTCTTTAGTTGAGGAGGTAAGGCTCTGTATTTCTCTAAATCTTGAACTTAACTTGTACATAATTCTTTGTTTTGAAACTTCATTGGTCAGCCTGTAAACCTCAACTTATAATCTATTCCTTTTTTTCTACCAAGTAGAACAAAAGATTGAGACTATAATATTTGTAAAACTGAGGTGTGTATCCATGGCTGAATCATTACTTCCTGCTCAGATACCACACTGGGTAACTCAGCTATGTCGAAGTGTTTTCTAATAGAGAAGTCAAACTGGATCTTAGCAAAAGTGGTGGCACAACAAATGTAATATAAATCTTTTTAGAATATTAATTCTTTTGACAGTATATGGGACATGATTCATTTAGTTTGTAGCTTCTCATATTAGCACAGTACTAGAAAGTAATAAGTAAGCTTACCTGCTTAGTTCTGAGCAACCACTGCAAAAGCATATTTAAGCAGTATTGTCTTCTCTCTGCTGCATTTTCCCATTTTTCTCAGGATATAAGCACCGTTGTTCATACTTTCTTTCACTACATACATATAAACTGTTCTGCTTCTTTCACAGGATATGTGAGGTCTGCTAGCATAAGGAAGTATTTTGTATTTTAAAGCAGCAATTGAGAATGTGTGAAGTCAAAAATACTGAATATTATGAGAACCAGAATGTCCACGAAGCTTAGATTTGTTTTGTTGGAGTCAGTTATCAAGCCCTTGGGTTCTGAGAGAATAGAAAGAACATTTCAGTAGTCCTAAAGTCTTACTTGATTAAGTAGCACCTTGAAAGAAGTGTGTTAGGACCAAAGAGCATTTATAAGCAGTTGACAGAAGACTCGATCAGAGTCAGAGGGTAGAACTGAAAAATTGCAAAGCTTTTAAACATCACAAAAAATGTTAAAACAAATAGCAGTGGCTTTATCTGCATGGCAGCAGGAGCAGCAGTAAGGAGATTGTTGAAAAGAAAAGGGAGCATAGAACTCACTGTGAAAAGCTAAATGTCTTATGTTCCTTAAATTCTTTTTCATGGAGAAATTAGTAGATTTAATGTAAGGGGAACAAGCTAAGGCTGGTGGACTATAAACAACAATGGTCATACGTGTAGGGGGCAGGAGGGAAGTTAATTTGGTGCTCTTGAACATAGAGGACTGTTTCAGTCTACAGTCCTTAAGCCCTAGGACAGTGAAGTTAGTTCCTTCCCTCCTGACTTCTTTTAAGACCACACAGGAATCAGACAGTTTTGGAAATGCATGTTTTCATTCTGATAGATTTTTTTATTAGAAAAGCCATTGCTTATATCAGCAATATTCTTAATTAATAATTAATCAATAATTAATCAATAAGAACAGCATGTTCTTAATTTGGTCAGTATGTGTGGAGAGATGGTTCATTAGAATTTCTTTTCCTTTTACATAAAACTGAAAAGATTTTCTAAAATATGTATCATTAGGAGAAATAGTTAGGAGGTTCTATTTTTATAGTGTCTCAATTTGCCATACATTATGAGCTATGTCATGTGGCTGAAGTTTTGAGTGATGTTTACCATTGTATATATTTTGGTACCATTACCATGTTCAGCAGACTTTTCATAATAAAGAAGGTTTGATTAATACTCACATGGGAGCTTAATTTGTGCATATACCTGTGCATTTACTAGCATTAAAATAGGTTACAAAAACTTCAGGTTATTTTTCCTATGTATATTATTAATGCTTTTATTTTTTTTCTCTTGGAAGAATCATTTTGAAAAAGCAGTTGTTTTCACTGTAATTGTGCTGCAGTGAATGGAAAAGTCACTCTTGTACTGCAGTGTTTTATATCATTTTGAAATATGGATAGTTTCAAGTGTTCAGATACATATTATACACTAAGCATAAATACTGTAGAGGTAAAATGCAGATTTGAGGATGATGCATGTATAAGTAGGTGTCTCTGCAGTGGGATTTTAAAATAAGCTACTATTGACCTCCTTATACAAGTATAATACAGTCACTCAGCTGTTAAAATCCGATCCACTATTTAAAAAAATATACAAAAACAAATTGTCTGTCTTTCTGCCTGATCTCTTTTCAAGTGCTAACACAATGGAAACAGTGGGTGATCTGTCAATGCATTTGGATTGTCAATGATGGTTTTGTATAAATATTGGGAGGATAAGAAATAAAATTCACACAGCAAAATATGATTTCATCTGCCTTTTCTTTGCAGCTCCATGGCTCATGCTGCGGTGTGAAATTCTCATTTTACACACTTTGCAGGCGGAGCACATGAATTATGCATTGAGCAAGAGAAATCTCCTGCTTCAAGTCCTATATGCATTTACCAGGTTCTATCTCTATTACCAAGATGAATTGCAAATGGAGAAATGTTTGATGGAATATAGCTTAACTTCTTTGTTTAGTATTCTGCGTTTCCCTTAGTGGGCTCTCTTGGTAGGAAACTGTTTGGATTGTATTGTAGACTTAGTTTTAAGAAAAAAGATGAAAAATTATGTTAGAGAGCAATGCTAGACACGTCAGAGCCTTTTTTATATCTTGATTTGAAATGCAAAGCTTTTTTATTCAACAGAAATATCTATCGGTAATGTTTGTTGCAGTCATTGGGTATTTATTATTCCTAGAAAACCAATCAATTTTTTTTTCTTGGAAAAAACAAATGAAAAAGTAATTGAGTTTGTAATAGGCAAACTCATGTAAATAGATTTCTTAGGTATTTTGTGCAGAATTGCAGACAATTAATATATATCCACATGTAGAAAGATGCATGCAAATATGGAAGTACTTGTGGTTTTATGTGTTTATGTAGCATGCATACACACACAAGTAGTCTACTATTTACTTAAGCCTGACACACTTGACTGAAGTAGAAAATAAGACGTGATCATACTGTAACATTAGCTTTATCTTGATTTAGTTAGCTTCTGATTTTACATTTCCCAGATGGTAGGTTGGTATGGCGGGATGTCTTTTTTTGTCTGTGGTTTTGTTTGTTTGTTTACAGAAAACTGATATACTTCAGTACAGTGTTCCTACAAAGTGTCCAATGAATATTTCTCTTACTGTGCATTATCTTGATGTAATGATTCTGTACTTGTGCCTTATGTTAGGACAATTTTATTTTATTTTAAAGTATAAGAAGCAGGTATCTTCAAGGATTTTTTCCCAATTTTTAAAGATTAATTATATTAAAGATTCAAAATAATATCCATGCAGAAATGCATTTTGTCTTATAAAATTATATATGAAGCTTTGTGATATGAACTTATTACCTATTTTAGGATGTCAAAATAAATAACAGAAAAGCAAACTGAAGCATAATATTGGTGTTACTTGTGACATAATATGTCCTATCTTTATTGTCTTCAGTAAACAAACTAACAATAAGAGGATTTTTTGGCTCCGAGTCCTAATTTTTTAAACTTCTTGACCTAGCAATGCTGCCAGTGACACAGCTGAAGCATATTGAAAAATCTTATTCTCTTATAGCCCCTTAATGTGGGTGAGCCACTTTTTTTTTAGACTTCAATTGGCTGCATGATAAAAGGAAGTGGAAAAATCCTATCTCTGTTAGAATAATTAGGAAAGATACAACTCCTGCGAAACATAACATTTGAACCTTAATCATAGTTGAAGACAGATCTGTATCTTGTGGATAAGTGGGAGGAGGAAGTGAAAGAGTTCAGAAATGGAAATGTGTTTTTTAAAATATATTTGTACTTTGCTTAACTGTATTTTCTCCTTGTATATTGAGGTGTCTGAGTAGTTTGTAGTTTAGCAAAAAAAGTTGTGATATGTAATTTACTGTAAAATACTGCAGCTAACAGCTAAACCCGATTCAGAGCTAAATATTCTCTAATGGTGCTATAAAAGCACTTGGAGTTCATTAAAAGAATTGTCATGATGTTGTTTCTCTGTCACTTCATACACGAGTAATTCAAGTAGAATCTGTAGCTTATGAACTATACTATTATGCTTATTTCATGGATTTTCAAAAAAAATAGACAAAAGCAGCTTACTGACTTGCCAGTAGTCACACTGAAAGAGGAAAATCAGATTTTACAGTTGAGGCCAGAATGAAACTCGAAGAGACTAAGTTTTACAGCAGTGTGCCTCAGTAATTGTGGACAAGGCATATAAGGAATGTGGAGTAACATTGGCAGAATTTTAAAGATAGCTTGTGGAGGAGGTGTGTGTGTTCCAGATAAATCAGCTGCAGTAGAAAACTAAAATGCCCTGATGGTAAGGACCATGGAAGTATGTTTATTTAAAAGTAGTGGCTTCTGTCCTTTGTGGACAAGATTCTTTTTCTTCCAGAATGTCTACAGCACGTCTGTAATGATTACATAAGAGAATACTGTCTATTTGAGACATGGAAGAAAATTAGGAGCAATATTATTGTAGCTCAGGTCAAGCCTGATAGTCATTAACATCGACAGTTTCAAATAGCAAGTATATAAGCTAGTGTCTTCCATGTTCTTTTGAAGCAGCCATGGAGTTTATCCCAAAACTGAAAAAAAATAGACTCAGCATTATTGTTAGTTTGCACCTGACACTAGAAGAAGGGAATATGCACCTTTAGAGAAGAGGGTTCATGTTATTCTGTGGTGATAGTCAAAGAAAGTGATTCTAGCTACTGAGTTTGTGATGACCAAGCTCCTGTTGAAATTTGTGTTGTCAGTGCCTGAAGAGACTGTGAGAGCTTGCAAGAAGTGCTAAAGAAAAGGAGACCCAGATGGGCATACAGAGTTTTACTGATTTGTTTAGACCAAGAATAATTTATGTGTGTGCATTTGGTTGTCACGTGCTGATGAAGAAGGAATAGGTAAACAAGAAGATTCACAGAAATGTGGCTTCTGGAAAGACTATGTCTAAATTGCTTGCAATATCTTGGGTAGTGAGCAACATCTTAAGATCTAAAGGTTGTAAACAAGTTACTCTCTGAAAGAATGACGAAGCCTTTTGTCTGCTGAATTGAGTGAAAGAGACCAGAGGCAAAAGTTCCTCAGCCAATCCAGACAAGGAATGCTTAAGAGTGGGTACAAATAGCATGATGACAAACGAATGAGCGTCCAGTGGGTAGCGTGCCTGGGTTCTGGCTACATCCAGAGATCAAGCCTTTTTACTTAACTACCCTACTACACCTATTTACTAAATTACTCCATATTTAGCTGTAACACACTAGATTTCATCCTGAATCACAGCTGTTTAGATGTGTTCTGTGGGTATTACAACTTTTTGGTTTGCTATATTGAAAGAAATTTTGTAGAAATGTTCTGTTTGCCAAGTAACTGAGATCACTCTATTGTTTCTCTACTGTTTACTTAAAATATTGCTAATCCTTATTACTAGATCTTAAGGTTTAAAATCGAAACTTTCTTCTGGTAAAAAATAGCTTTTTCTTATTTACCCAGCAATTAAGTGAAATCCCAGTAAATGACGGGACAGGATTCTGTACTCCTAGAAGGTGCAAATAACACCGCTTTCTTATTGAATGGATTTTGATTTTCATATAGAAAAAGAAATATTGCTTCCAAGTCTTTTGTCTTCAAGAAACCAAAACTTCTATGTCTATTTTAATGGTCTAATCTGTCACCGAAGTTTTTTTTTAATAGCGGCTATTATCAGTATTAAACAAAAACACAGGCTTCACATGTGTTGTTTAGATTCAGCTTACCACTGCAAAGAAATCTTTCTCATTAGTTCTCATTAGTTCTCTTAATTCTAAGCTGTAAAAATGGATACATTTTTCTTTTACAACAGAGAAAATATACTTTGCTTTGTAAAAGTATTGAAGACTTTTCTTCTGTTGGTATAGTAATTGATAAATTATTCATGTATTTTGACAGAAAGAAGAAAAAACAGTACAAGATAGAATAGCTCCAAATAAGCAAGACGTGTTCCTATTAGATCTAGATGATTGTAAGTATGTTGACTAAAGCTTCATTTTTCCATGACGTAAATTCAATTCACTTAATTCAATGAATTTTAAATGTCTGGAACATTGATTTTTTTCTTTTATTGTACCAACTTCCTGACAAAAAAAAATTACTTAGACTGCCAACTTATTTTGAAGCATAATTGTTACAGTACGTGATTTTATTTGTTTTACAATTGAGAAATAGTTTCAAAATTTGGATGGTATTGGTATGTAAAGTAGTTATTTTGATAATTCTTGTGTGTTTGGACTTGTTTTCCCTTAAAGTAGGTTTATTTTCTGAGTTGATAATGGATGTTACTTGCACAACATCTGTGCAGCCAACACTATAAAATGATGTGAAAAATTGCAGTTTCAAGAAGAGATTAAAATGCAATCTTGGAGTGTAGAGTAGAGCTGATGTTGGGTTTGGGCTATGGTTTTTAGTGCCGTTCTTTAAGTTTACTTCTATAGGTATATATATTCTGCATGTGAATTGTAAATGAAAATGATGTGATTAGTATGGATCAGACTGAAGTGTAAAAGAGGAAAAATGGGATAGGAGAACAAAATATTTTTACTGCAAATGACATAATCTACATGTATCAGTTTTATTTACATTTTCATTGTATATTTTGAGTATTGAGGCTATATGTTTGAAAGAAAAGATCTGTTTATAGAAATATCTTCAAGAATAAAGGATAAATATATACAAGAATAAAATAAGTAGATGAACTAAAAATGTTTTATACTTATGAAAATAGCTCACTCCCCTTCTCAGTATTTTAAAACTTTGTAACATGAAGTATCACTTACCTTTTTTACTTCTAGTCTGTCCTGTGGCAGTTCCTACAGCAGCTGTTTTATCAGCAAGTTTAACAGCAGACCTAGAGGGATTAAGTCTGTCAAGTTCACCAGTCATTGATGTAAGTAGCCTTTAAAATTTGGGGTGAATGAATGGTGGTGTGCATCATAAGCATTTCACATATTTTTGAGACAGCCATTCAAGTGATTTTTTAAAAATACTTTCATTTATAGCGGTCTTGTATGAAATTCTAGTATACAAAAAGCCTGGCACCTTTTTTTGATTTGTAATAATTGCATTCCAAAATGGAGAGTAAAATATGAATATTGCATGTCTGAGAAGGATTTTTAACCTTCTCTTTCAATCTGTATTTTCTCTGCCTCAGGGAAACTTTAATTCACAAATTAAGTGTCTGAACTATACAAATCTTTAAAATCATCTGGTTGATATACTTTCAAAATAAAACTGCAAGAAAATTCACATGCTTGTTAATCCTCAGCCTGATTGTTTACCATACATGCCTCCAATTATGACATTTTGCTTCCTGGAAGCAATTTTTCATGAGTACAAGAAGCATTGCCCCGGGTGAAAATAAAAAGGGTATAGATTTACAATCAGTGGTGTATCAGTATGTGTCATGATTCATTCTGCTAATGCTTTCTGCTTTGTAGCACTTTCCATTAGGGAATCTCAAAACTATAGGTATAATTAAGGTTAGCAAAGTCATGGAGGCAGAGGGCATTCCTTTGTTGGGGGTAGGGATAGTAGCTGGTCTTGTTCTTTTTTGGTTGTTTTTTAAGTCATTTTGTGTGTCCAGTTTAAATTACAATTTAATAAGGAAATGCAGCAGTACCATATAAGGTATTTATTCCTGTGAAAGTGGATGGGAGTGATGAGAAAACATACTAGAGGCACAGGCATGTTTTAGCCTACCCTTGCTTCTGATGTGGCTGGAATATAGAACCTACACTGCAACTTTAATAATTACTAGTGAAGTACTTTGTGCTGACTTTGGGAGCAATAAGTTTGCAAAACCAGATACTTCTTACATAATGAAGCTGCATGTATTATTTGACTCAAAAAAAAAAGAGGTCTTAACTGATAATAATGAAAAGTCTTAGCTTCATGTTCGTAGGCTATATAAATATTGGGTTTGGAAAGGTAGAGTTTCAGATGATGTGTTGGATATTAGCCTTATCTAAGAAAATTGTGATACAGTTTACATTTCATGCAGAGCAGTAACAGTCTGTGCACATACAGTCACTTTACCTGATGTGTAGTTGTTGATGTGTCACACAATCTGAAAATGTCAGAAATTCTCTTCCATGATATTTTGCAGTGCAGAATGCAGTGTTGGGTCGCAGCTACACAGTTGTAGTTTAACTGTGGTGTTATTCCTGTGGCTGCAGTCCGACAGTTTCTTCTTTACCATCCTTTATTGCTTTGGCAGCTCAAAACAGAGGCAATCATCTGTTTTCCTGTCTCTGGGATAGCTTCAGAATGGCAGTAGTGTCTTTGCTTCAGATTATCATCTCTAAGAGTAAGTTAAAGATAGCAATCAGTAATGTCCTATGCTTGAGAACACCCACCGTTTGCCAATGTGTTTAGTCCTTTCATTGTCTGAAGTGTATGAACGTGTATTCCGCTCCTACATTTATGCTTGGTTTCCTCATGATTGCCACTATCTCTTTACCATATTGCTTCTCCTCATTCTTCAGAAGGTAGCTGCAATGAAATAACATTGGATAGAAAGAGCTGGAAGGTATAGGCTGAACAGCAGAAGTTCTGCATGAAAGGTTAATTCTGCAAAATGCCTCTTTCTTGGTACTGCCAAGTTCCTGGTAAAACATGTAACCAGCAAAGAAGCTGGAATTTTCCTCATAATCCCTCATCCAGAAGCAGCTGAAATCACAAAAAACTAATTATTGCTACCTGGATAGTGATTGCCTGTTTGGTATTGTATTCTTTTCAGATCTAAGCTAAACTTGCATTGCTGTTTCTAATAATTGCAGATGAGGTCCTTTGCTGAATTTTGTGTACTAGGAAACAGTGAAAGTTAAATACTAAGGCTAAAAAATTTTCTTTCAAATTATATCCACATGTTGTAAAAATTCTTGTGTGCAAATAGTTAAAGAACTACTGTCACACGTTGTTCAGCACCATCAGGTAATTTTCTAAAAATGAAAATATTAAAACAGCTTTAGGACTTTGTGTGGGAATGTCTCTCTTAAAATAGTGTTTTGAATTTAATCTGATAACTAGTTCTAAAAATAAGGAGGATAGTTGTCATATTTCAGGAAACTTTTTCTTCATTCAATAGGAGAGAAAATGAATTTAACTGTAGGGCACATGCCAAACTAACAATGAGAAATTAATTTATTACTAGTCAATGGAGAGCATGGAGTAAAAATAGGTAAGTATAGTATATGACCCTAATATCAAAGAAATGCAGCAGCCACTTATCTTGGAATATGTCAGGCAGTCTATTATTCAAATCATTCTGTGCTGTAATTGGATACAGCTTTTAGAAAACTTACAAGTCCAAATTCACAGCTACTGAACATTATAGAAAGCATAAATACAAGAATGGTTTTATAGTAATGGTATTTGGTCTCTTTAAATCTACAAAACCAAAATATCCTTGAATAGAAACTACAGTGCAAAACCTGATGCTTTGTCCTGTGGCTTATTTGGTTTTATGATTCATGTTTACATATAGCACATTTCCAACTCATATAAACACACACATGCACCTTGTAGTTGTTTCAGGAAAACCAGAATTCTTTGGTAATTTACGGATAACTTTTCTTCCTACTGGATGCAAAACATACTAAATCCTTGTGCGTGCTTCTGCCCTAGTACATGTAGTCCAGGTGGCTTCTACCGAACCAGGCAACTGAGGTCACCAGAGGCTGCTATGTGGCTCTTTGAGATATGCATGCCAGATGAGTCAGACATAAATGTTTGGGAAACTCCACATTTGGAGTCAATTCAGTTTTAGATGGATACATTTGCAGGCTTGAAAGATGTGATGTCAATGAAAAATGGGAGGCGAGAGAAAACAGTAAACTGTCCATGTAAAGCAGTTATCTGAAAACACTGGAAATTGGTGTTGTCCCCTAAGGGGAGGTTATAAATTGAGAGAAGAGGGAACTGAAAGCAAAACTCATGAATGACGCCAGGACAAGGAGTGTTGTAAACTACTGCAGGAAATAATATTTTGAACAGGGTGGGTGAGAGGAGTAAGAGGGGAGCTATGGTATGGGAGAGAACCTGGAGAGGGAAGTGATCATCTGTTCCTGTATATCACACAGACAATGAAGAAAAAAGCTACCACCTGTTCTTCTCTCATTAGGTTTTTAGGTGGTAAAAATATACAAGCAACTGCTCTCCTAAATGTGTAGGGCTGAATATGATAATAAACTGGTAAAAATGACACATATTTCTAAAAATAAAACTAGTGAGGAGGAAATACTGCTCTGGTAGCATGAAATTTGTTATGATTCAGAACAGCGATAGTGCAAGGGAAAACTGACAGCTGATTATGAGCTCTGGTAGTGGCAGCAGGTGGATGGGGCAGAAAGTGTCTAGAAATGTGAATTGAGTTGAGTAGTACTTCAGGGAAGAGTTTTGTCCCCTGCCCCACGCAGAGAATAGTTTGGGGAAAAAAAGTTAAGGGTGAGTAAAAAGTTTGATGACAAAAGCACATAGCCAAAGATGGGAAAGTGGTGAGGAAGTGCTTATAAAAATACTTGATGCCACAAATAAATGTTGCCATTAATTATTATACATATGGAGTTATGGTATATCTGTAGAAGTTTTACTTACTAAGGTTTTGTTTGGCATATTCAGTGTATTCTCTTGATAGTGGTTATTACCAATGATATGTTTTTGTTGTCTCCTACTTCTCAAGAGTTCCACAGAAATTGTTGAGGAGGGAAGGAGTAAATCATCTTGTTCTGTCTAATATCTTCAACAAAACTCTTGACTGAGATCCACTTTGAGAACTTCTTTAGAGTGGTGATGCATAGAGCAGAAATAATAGCTTTTGACAAAAGTCAAGGTCGAGCTACAGACCTGTCAAACTGGGTGATAAATACATTTAATTTCAAATTTAGCACACTTACAGAATTCCTTGAGAAAAAGTAAACATGAACTGCCTCAGTATGAAACTAGAGATATTTTCAGAACAGGAAGACACCTTAAATGGTATTTTAATTTCTGAGTTATTGAGGTAGTCTTTACAGGGGAAAACTTTCTTATCATTTACGTTGCTTTGTCCCTTTAGGCTGTTTCTGATTACATTGTACCAAGTGTTAAGGCTGATTCTGAAGTATATTCTCTTCCTATATGAAGGATCTCTTCTTAGAATTACCAGGATAATGATTTATATTATGGCTTTAGTCTGGTATGTAGCTTACAGTAAAGCTTAAGAATTTGCAAAATCCTACAATAGAGAAATGCACAATTCTTTCAGACAGTTAGTGCTGTGCACTCAACTTTGTGACTTTTATTTTTTTCAGAGTTTTGTTAGCAATAGTTATTCTAAAACTAGATATATTTATCATTTGTGTAAATTGTGGTCTGAGTTCTTACCTCAGAAATGGCTGTACCAGAGGAAACTTTAACTTGTTAATGTCATGAAAGAGACATAATTCAGTCACTTGTGATAGCAGCAGACTGTGTGATGTGGTACCACTACATTCTTGCTACTCTTCTGTCCTGTATTCTCGGGTAGATTTTGATAAACAGGCATTGTTTTTTAGAATAACTAGTTTTATATTTCTGTAACTCTATCCAGTCCCTGTTAGAATGTGTCTGCATTTTTTTATGTAGACAAAATCTGTTTCTTTTAAATCAGTTTTCAATGTTAGTCACTTTTTCTCTTCCAACTGTTTTTGTGGTTTTATGTTAGGATAATACAGGTGTACAGCGTCCTTAATACAATTTTCTTTATTTGCCCTCTTGTTTTTCAGCTTCTTATAAGAAAAGTCTTACCTTTTTGGTGCTTCATCACAGGAGAGCTCTTTCCTGTGCATTAAATGGTTTCATTATGTTTCTTCTAAAGCCTACCTTTTTACATAATAGTTGAATTTGGGAGTTTGAGGGGAAGATGTGTCACAAGATAATCTACAAAATAGGCCCTGTGTGTGATTATGACTTGTTTGCACTATTCAACACACTTGCACATTGAAGATATTTTTTTGCAGTTCTGCATAGTTTTCTCACCAGCTTCTTTTCTGAAGATGGTGCTTTTGCCATGTGGAACAGTTTAAATACCTGTGTTACCTCCATTTTCCCCTACTCTCTGCTCAACAAGATTTGTACCTAACATAAGGCTTAATTAAAAGCACTTTTTACAAATATAATATGTTGAAAGTTTGTACCTATAAAGCAAGTGAAGAGTTGTAGTCTTAAATGTAAGATTTAAAAAAGCAGCTTTCTCATAGTGCTACCCAAAATTCAGCTATACAGCTTATTAGGAGTGACTGGTGCTTGTGGGAAGGCGCTGTGGTCCAGTGGATACAGAACTGGATGTTACATATGGAAAATGAGTTCTATTTTTGGCGTACTACTGAGCGATCTGGAGGGAGTAACTTAATCTCTTAGTTTTCCATCTGAAAAATGAGGATAATGATGCTTACTCACCTTGGGAAAGCACTTGGAGATGTGCAAATGAATGTTGCTGTTCATCAGCAGATATTAACCATTACCAAGACAGAAGAAGAAATGAAATAAAGACCTCCTGCATATTTACGCTTTCTGTTTATATAGATTTGCTGTACAAGAAGGCATTCTTAAACTGGGTAACATAGTATCTGTGTTATATCAAATCTTTGAAGGTTATGTGCTTTCAGAAATTTATTCTACATGCTTTTCTAAATGATGGCTTGAAAAAAAAACCTGCTATGACACTGTGTTTTAAAATGTCATTTTGCCTTTTCTTTTTAATTAGAAATCCATTTATTAATATATGTGATGTTTATTAGTACTCAGGCCTTAAAAATACACATCTTATTTTTTTATTAAATGCATTCATATTTAGCAAACTCTGCACTTAAATAAGTTGAACGATCTCAATTCTTTTTAATAAATCAGAGAGTTTAATGTGAAAGTTCAAACACGATCTTGTTTCTGATACAAGACACTGACCCAAACAATCATATGATCAGTCTGAGAGGTATATTGTATTGTTACTGTCTATAATATAATTCATTTAGTTGATTACTGTGTGGTTTTGTACTAGATATTCTCAAAACTGAGTCTTTTTATGCTTTTGTATACAACACATGCATCATATTAATTGTATATGTATTATAAATGAGATACGGTGTATAATTATCTCAATATAATATATAATTAGCTAGCAACTTGTATATTAGTTAAAGTGCATTCTGAGTAACCAGGTCTTTGTTTATCAGTAATTCCTGATGTAAACCTAACCGGTTGTTTTATTATCTTGGGAGTGAAAAAGATTAAACCAATATTAAAATATTGTGTTTTATAACTAAAAATGCAAAAATTGCAAAGCAAATTGCAATTATAATATTAAAATCCTATTTGTAAAATAGAGACTAAATTGGGGAGACACTTATTGCAAAATAGAAACTCCTTTAGATAAGTTACTGTGAGGAGACTTATGATCTTTCTTTGGCTTCCATTATAAGTAAGTACTGCCCTATAAAATAATCAAACATTTTGAGAATAAAATGCTTAGATACATGAGCGAATGTAAAGTCATGCTTCTTTTTCTTCCCAACATGAAAAATACATTTATCATAATCCTTAAAATAGGACTACTGTGAACAGACTGATACTGGCTTTTTAGAAGCAAGGATATGTAATGCGTGATGATGATGATGATTCTATATGTTGTTCTTTAAATATATACTATGGTAATGTATGTAAACCAAAGCATGTCTGTATGTGTGTTTTGCTATGTAATGCAGACAGAAAAGAGAGGTAACCTAAGCTGTATTGGTTTTTTATTTTGTCA